>CM077166.1:51005732-51461290 GCA_039583875.1 Platanthera guangdongensis
TTTTGTCGACACTTTTCTGTTCTTTGCTAAGTGTCGAAACAGTCCTGTGTCGATACTTTCTTCAATTTTGTAGGAGTCTTCACACTATGTGTCGAATCCTCTGGTTGTGTGTCGACACATTGTGCTGAGTGTCGACACTTTCTTCATATACTGACTCTTAAGCATAGTGTCGACACATTGTGTTTGAGTGTCGACACTTACTTCAAATTACTGAGTCTTTTAGCTAAGTGTCGACACATTGTGCTGGGTGTCGACACTTCTTCAAGTGCTGACTCTTCTGCATAGTGTCGAACATTGTGTTGAGTGTCGACACTTGTACTTAGACTCTGCAGACTTTTGCTGAGTGTCGACACTTACTTAAAAGTGTCGACACTTTGTGGTGTTGACTCAGCTCTTCTAGGTGTCGACACTTCTGCTAAGTGTCGACACAGCTTTTCTGCATTCTTCTTCTACACTGAGTGTCGACACAGCTCCAAGTGTCGACACTTTCTGACTGGTGTCGACTCTTCTTCCAGGTGTCGACACAATGACTCAAAGTGTCGACACTGCTTGTCTTGGGTGTCGAACAAACATGGACTTAGAAACTTTTAGCTTCAGTCCAGTGTATTCCTAACCTGCACAAGTAACTCAAACACACATCAAATACACTATGATGTATATCATTGAGTTAGGTGAGGCTTCTTCAAATCAGGTACATTTGACCAATGTACCCAACAATCTCCCCCTATTTGGAGAAGTCATAACCCTTAGTCAATGATATACATCACTCATAATTAAAAATTATAAAATGATGTAAAACAGGTATATGTCAACAGAGTTAAACTTAAACATGTAATAAAGCACACATGTATACTCATTCAGCATTACAGAACAAACAAGAATTAGACACATTCTAATGAACAATCATGAAATATATATTTATCAAAATTTGTCATACATTGTTTGCAATATATTTTCAATGATTTACAATAATGTTTGATGTAACAGATTACAACATTCTTCAGTCTAATCTTAGTCTAATTCTGCTCTGGTTCTTTTATGACTATGCCTTTTCCAGCTTGCACTTTGGCCTTTACAGCAGCAGCAGCAGCAGGCTCAGCTTCAGCAGTCTTCTTCCCTTTGGAGTCCTTCTTCTTCTGTTCTTCAGCCTTGATATTTTGCCTCTCAAAGTAATGATAGGGCTTAGGAAAGTACTTGCTAGGCTCCACAGCTGTAGGAGGTAGCTTTCCTAACTTAGCCTTCCTTCTTTGTTGGACAATGGCTTCCTGCCTGATTTCATGCTTCCTCCACTCTACTTCTGAGAACCATTTATTCCTCTCATGTGCATTGTCCTTGGCTGCTTTCCAGGCTGTGAGAATGATGTTCCTAGAAGTAGGGCTCCATTGTTCAAAATCTGGTTTTGCTCAGCCAGTTCCCTGAACTTCTTCTTTGATAGCCTAGTCTCTTCTTCTTTGTCCAAAGCCTCTTGCATAGCTCCTGTAATAGGTTGAACAACCTTTTCCAGAACAATATTAGGCTTACCAGCAGTTGGACTATACATTGTGCTTACATCAGCATGAACCATGTCAAAATCTGGAGGTGGATAGATCACCTGAGCTACTTCCTGTTGCTCACCTCCAAGATATGCACTTTGAATACCACATTCAGCTACATTATCATCATCACACAGGGGAGGATAGCCCAGTGTAGCCCTGATGGAATTTGATATCCATTTTGCATGCTCAGAACTTGCCTTGACTAACACCCTCTCCCCCTTTATGACTTCTTGTTCAACATGGTCTCTTACATCATCCTTTTGGAATCTTATTTGACTGTCCAAATACCTGATTCCTTCCTTAAAAATAAGGTCTAAGCTTGGTAAGCTGTTCAGAAATGACCTTCTGTGAATCTTTGATTGCAGTCTTGACAGTAGCAATTTCTGCTTGAAATACTTTATCAAAGTCAGCCTTGACAGCAGCAGAGGAGGTTGATGGTTCATCAGACTTACTCTTCAGTTCAGTGACTATTGCATTGTGGGATGCAGTCAAATTATCATTCATTCTGAGTTGATTCTCCAGCACATAGCCTTGCTTTAGTGCTATATCATCCACTTGTGTCTTTATTTTCTCTTGGTGGGTTGCCAGATAGACCACTGCATTAGCACCCTTTTGTTAAACAATCAGTCATCTCCTTTTTATTAAGGTTCATTTCAAACCTTATTGACTTGATGTCCTGTGCCAGATCCGATTGAGTGCCTTGTGTCCTTCATCAACATAAGTTTCTATAGCCTTCCTTTGTCATCCATCTTGATTTGTATTGCAAGCAGTAGAGCACTGTAATCAGTTGATGGAGCTTGTTGGACTAAGTGTTGAGCAACAGTTTGTAGAGCCTTCTTGTAGCTCTGACTCCTTCTTTTGAAAACAAAGAATTGCTTCTTTTTAGCTTGTGCAGCCTCATCTTCTCAGATTCTGAGTACTGGCAATATCAACCCTGTCCTTAGGGCTTGATGGTTTTTCAGCTTGCACATCTTGTGCCTTCTCAGTGTCTAGCCTTATAGGCTCTTCCTGAACATCCAAGTTCTCCCCCTCAATAGCAGCATTCTTCTCTTCATCAGCAGCAGTCTTGTCCATGTCAAATATTCTTGATCTAAATTCAGAAATAGATCTTCCATTGTATATTCTGGGGGTGACTGTGCAGGAGATGTACTGGTTTCATCAACTACTTTATCAGGAATTTGTGGCACAATAGCAGATGTGTCCTGAAGAACACCATCTGGTTCTTGGTTTGCTTGCTGAGTTGGCTGATGGACATCAGACAAATCAGAATCCATTACAGGAAAATCTAATATATTAAGGTCAGAAAGTACCTCTTGGATAATAAGTGTAGCTTGCTCACTCTCCAGTGTAGAGGGTTGTTCTACAGCTGGAGGCTCCCCCTGGCTTGGATCCTTGGGGCTAGCTGGAGGCAACTCCCCCCGGATCTCAGCTGGCTCTGAGGAGCAGGTGACTTCTCTGCAGCCACATCTACTGGACTATCAGGAGTGAAAACAACATGTTCTTCACTGCCTGAGCTGCTGGAGGACTCCTGAGTCACAGCAGCAGTCTTCCTCTTCTTCCTGGGAGGAGAGTCTTGCTTTGAAACTTGCTTTTTCTGGGGTTGGAACTTCTTTGGACAGCACTCTTTCCCATCCTGAGAATATCCTTGAATCCATTCTCCTCATGTGATTGATTTTAGTTCCAGCAGCAGTGCTCATTACCTCTGGAATTGATTCAGCCAGGTAGAGACTTAGTATCCTGCCCAGATTGGGCTTCTTCATACTTTCCTTCTCTTTCTCAAATACAATCATAGACCAGTCTATTTTGAGGTTGAAGATGATTCTGGTCATAATACTGAACATAGAGGCTGACACCCTGTCATGTCCTCCTGGTTTGCTTAGTATAACTTTGCCTACAACTTCAGACAGGAATTTGCCTTGATTATCATTCCCTTCCTGTTTAAAACTGATCCTATTTTCATCTTAGGATCAAGACCACACCAGGTAAGTGCTTCTCTGGTCTTAGATGTGGTCACTTCCTCTTCTTCTTGAACTTTAGGTAGCTGAAGTACCTTTCTCAAAGACTTGGGTGAAATCTTGACCTTGGTGCCATGCACCCTTGACTTAATTCTGTAGCCTGAGTCATCTACAGATGCTCCAGTAAGGAATTCAATGACTTCCTTCTTCCAAATTTTGGTTGGTTCTGAAACCAAGAACTCCAATCCTGAATCGGTGACTAGGGTTATCACCGATTTGATTTCTTGATCGCCGTTGTCGAATGCGCCACGCACCAGCTCATAGCCTTCGTTAACGTTCTCTTCCAGCTTGGGAGCCATTAGGGTTTTGAGAATTAGTCTTTAGAGAGAGAAATGTCGACACAGTAGTTTGGTCTCGAAACTCTGAAAGCGTGTCGACAAACACAAACAGAACCCTATTTATACCTTTCTTGTTTGAAGACGAACAGGCGGGATGAATTTCTAAAGATGTGTCGACACTGGCAATAAGTGTCGACACTGACTTATAATGTCTCGACACACATGTGTCGACACAAGTTTAGTCAACAGATTTTATGTGTCGACACATGGTTATGTGTCGACACCACAATACTCGACATGTAGTCGAGACTTTACTTAGAAAATGTCTGAGTAAAACTTAAGTGTCGACACTATATTGGATGTGTCGACACCTACTCGACATGTGTCGACACTAACATTCTGAAGTGTCGACACCAACTTCCTAGATGTGTCGACACCATTTTCCTGAAATGTCGACACTTACTATTCTGTGTCGACATAGACTTGTCTATGTGTCGACACCTTTTTACTTAGCCAATTTTTGTTCTGTATACTTAGTCTAAGTTTATCATACCTAGTTCAATTTTGAACCTATTAAACTTAGCTTCTTCTAAGGGCTTAGTAAACATATCAGCTATCTGATTATCAGTTTTAACATATTCAAGTGCAATATCATTTCTTTCTACATGCTCCCTAAGAAAGTGATATTTTATCTCAATATGTTTAGTTCTACTATGTGATACAGGGTTATTAGCTATGGAAATAGCACTTGTAGAATCACAATAAAGTGGAGTTCTACTTACCTGACATCCATAGTCTTCTAGCTGATGTTGAATCCACAGAAGTTGAGCACAACAACTTCCTGCAGCTACATATTCTGACTCAGCTGTGGAAATAGCCACACTGGTTTGCTTCTTACTACTCCATGAAATGAGTCTTCCACCTAGGAATTGACAGGATCCAGTAGTGCTCTTTCTATCTTCTTTGCATCCTGCAAAGTCTGCATCTGAATAGCCTGTTAGATCAAAATCTCCATTCCTAGGATACCAGAGGCCTAGATAAGGTGTGCCCTTTAGATATCTCAAGATTCTCTTGACTGCAGTCATATGAGACTCTTTAGGGCAGGCTTGATACCTGGCACAAACACATGTAGCATACATAATGTCAGGCCTACTTGCAGTCAAATATAGTAGGGAGCCAACTATCCCTCTATACAAGGTTTCATCTACAGGTTTCCCTGCATCATCCTTGCTAAGAGACATACTTGACCCCATTGGAGTCTTCATGGTAGTAGAAGAATCCATACCATACTTCCTTATGAGTTCTAGGGTGAACTTAGACTGACATATGGATAGACCACTTTCAGTCTGTTTAACTTGGAGACCCAAGAAAAACTTCAGTTCTCCCATACTACTCATCTCAAATTGACTCTGCATAAGCTTTGCAAACTTTTTGCAAAGGCTACTTTCAGTAGACCCAAATATAATGTCATCTACATATATTTGGACAAGTATGACTTTGCCTCTAGATTCCCTAAGGAATAGAGTCTTATCTATTTTCCACCTTGTGAACTTGTTCTCAATGAGGAAACTAGATAGGGTTTCATACCAAGCTCTAGGAGCTTGCTTTAACCCATACAATGCTTTCCTAAGTCTATAGACATGATGAGGAAGAGTAGGATCAACAAAACCTGAAGGCTGCTCCACATATACTTCTTCTTTTAAATTACCATTAAGGAATGCTGACTTCACATCCATTTGGTATACTTTGAATCCTTGGTAGGTTGCATAGGCCAAGAACATCCTTATGGCTTCCAGTCTGGCTACTGGAGCAAAGGTTTGATCAAAATCAATACCTTCTTCTTGCCTATATCCTTTTGCAACCAGTCTTGCCTTATTCTTAATGATGACACCTTGTTCATCTAACTTGTTCCTGTAGATCCACTTTGTTCCTATCACATTGTGATCTTTAGGCTTAGGAACCAGATCCCAAACCTTGCACCTTTTGAACTGATTAAGCTCCTCCTGCATTGCTTCAGTCCACTGTGGATCTTGTATAGCTTCTTCAAATTTCTTTGGTTCTAGTTGAGACAGAAAACTTGAATATACTACAACATTCTGATTTCTGCTCCTAGTCTGAACACCTTGTCTTGGATCTCCAATGATCAGCTCTACTGGATGATCTCTTAGATGCCTGTTGGCTGGAGGCATCCTTACTTCTGGTTGAACTTCTTCAGCATCTTCATCAAGCTGAGTTCCTTGTACTTCTACAGCTCCTTGTACATGTAATTCTCCCCCTGGACATAAGCCATCTTCTTCTACTTGCTGTCTTGCAGTAGATACATCTTCTATGGTTAGCTTGTCCATCTTCTTAGTAAGACCTGTGGGGCTACACACACTACTAGACAACTCATTGTTAATTAGTTGTGACTCATCAAAGACTACATGCACAGATTCCTCTACAACTTGTGTAGTCAAGTTGTAGACTCTATAAGCCTTACTATTAGTGCTGTACCCAACAAACACTCCCTCTTGGGACTTGGCAGCAAACTTAGTTAAGTAAGACTTCCCATTGTTAAGTATGAAGCATTTACAACCAAAGATCCTAAAATAGGACAGATTTGGTTTCCTGCCTTTCACTACTTCATAGGGGGTCTTGTTTAACCTTTTAGTGATGGTAGCCCTATTTATCACATGGCATGCAGTGTTTACTGCTTCAGCCCAGAAATATTCTGGCAGTGATGAATCACTTAATAAGGTTCTACCAGCCTCTATCAAGGTCCTATTTTTCCTTTCAGCAATGCCATTTTGCTGAGGTATTCTAGGTGAAGAGAATTCTTGAAATATCCCATAATCTTCACACAGCTTTGTCATGCTTTCAGACTGAAACTCTGTACCATGATCACTTCTAATTTTGACCACTGTACAGTTCAATTCATTCTGAATTTGTCTAACAAAGCTATAGAAGACACTAGGTGTTTCAGATTTCTGCTTTAAGAAGAACACCCAGGAAAACCTTGAGTAGTCATCAACAACTACAAAGTGTAGACCTTCCTACCTAAGCTGTGAACTGGCATTGGACCAAATAGATCCATATGCAAGAGATATAAACACCTCACAGCATCTTTGTTGTCTAAGCTTCTAAAGGTGGATTTAGTCTGCTTGCCCTTTTGACAAGCTGAGCAAATGCCATCTTTGACACACTTAACTTGAGGACCATTCCTCACTAACTCTTTGGTGAAGAGTTTGCCAATAGTCTTGTAATTAAGATGGGCAAGCCTCTTGTGCCATTTGACACATTGAGAGACTGTCTCATCAGCTACAAGACAAACTGGAGAACTATTGTTCTCAACCATAATGTCTAAACAATAGACATTTCTCTTCCTATAACCTGTCAAAATGATCTCTTGATCACTTGACCTCTTGATATGACAGCCATTTTTAACAAATGAGATGTCATACCCTACATCACTTAATTGACTTATACTAATGAGGTTGTGTTTCAACCCTTTAACATAAGCCACATGAGTAATGGTAACTAAGTTTGAGGAAATGTTACCAAACCCTTTGATGATTCCTTTTTCAGAACCACCAAAGGTCACCTTTGGACCATTTTTGATTGGAATGAAATCCTTCAGTAGTCCCCTAGTTCCAGTCATGTGTCTGGAACATCCACTATCCAAGTACCATGTAGGGGTATGGCCACTTGGATTTACCTGCAAAACAAATTACTTAACCTTAGAACCCAATGGCTTCTTGGGTCCTTGGTAACTGTTAGCTTGCAACTTAATAGGCTACCTACTGTCTTTCCACCAGGTAGCTTGTTACTACCTTTGGCACTTGCATTGTGCCAACAGTCCAAGGCAAAGTGGCCAACTTTGCCACAGCACCAACATTCAAATTTGTTGTACCTTTGCTTAGGTACAGACTTGGCTGTCTTAACTACAGCAGTTTTATTGAATGTTGGGGCTTTGCCCTTGGACTTAAACTTTGACTGCATAGTCCCTGCAGGTCCAACAAAACCCAGTCCAGCTTTTCCTTTTTGATGAACAAATTCATCAATTAAAAGGTAGTACTGATTTAGGTTTTGAAAACCTGGCAGCAAGTTCTTTTTCCTTCTGGAGATTTGTCTCCAGTCTCTTAATTTGATCATTCTTAAATGTAATAGTACCCATCTGAATCACAGTAATGTGTTTCAGTCTGGCTACTTCATTCAGTTTTTGATCATACTGCTTCTCTAAATCTGTTGCAGCTGCCTTGAGATCAGCAATTTCCTTTGCCTGACTTTTGGCTAGGATCTTGCTTTTCTTATAGGCTTGCAACAGTACTTGATATTCATCTAAGAGCTGATGAATATCTCCCTCAGATTCAGAAACACTTCCATCACTTGATGAAGATGAATCTGACTCTGAACTAGAACTGGAATCTGAACTTTGAGTTGGACTTTGTACCTGACTAGGTCCTGGCTGCTCCAGGATTTTGGTGCTTTCAGTCAATGCCATTAGTCCTTGGCACTGACACTCTCTTCTTGTTCATAGATTGATTCCATGATCTGCATAAACTCTTCTTCTTCTTCAGCAAATAGCCCTATATAGGCTTCAGCATCTGTCTCAGTGTCTGAAGAAGAAATGTCTGAAAGAGTCTTCTCATTCTTTGCAACAAAGGACTTCTCCTTCTTTCCTTTGAAGTGAGTCTTCTTTTTGTCACTGGATTCTTTCCTTCTTTCAGGACAATCTGCAATTACATGACCCTGTCTATTGCAGCAGTAACACACAATCTTAGACCCAGTTGCCTTGCTAGTCTTTGTCCTTTGCTTGTCCTTCTTTGAAGGCTTCTTCTCCTGATACTGAACTTCTTTCCCTTTGGAAAATGAAGGTCTGGACTTCCACTGTTTCTTCTTCAGGAATTTCTGAAAATGTCTGGTAAATGCAGCAAAGTCTTCATCACTTTCACTGCTTGTAGATTTAGTGCTAACAGACTCATCAGATTCTGATTCAACTACCTCTGGAGGAGGAGTTGATGACTTAGTCCTGTTCTTTCTAGGTACTTCTGACTTAAAGGCAACAGTCCTTTCCCTGTGTTCAGTCCTTGTTGATTTTTCCTCCTCTTTTTCTTACTGACAATTGCATCTCATAAGATAACAACTTGCCAAACAGTGTGGGAGGAGGAATTTCTCCCAATTTTGCCATTTCTCTGATGGCACAGATCTTGGTGTCCAGTCTTTGGTTAGGGACCTTAAGAATTTATCATTCAATTCATAGTTAGAGAACTCTCTTCCATAGGACATGAGTTCATTAACAATTCTATAAACTTCTTGTAGCATTCAGTGATGCTATCTCCTCTTCCTTGCCTAAAGCTCTCATATTCTTGATTAAGCAAGGACTTCCTATCTTGCCTTACTTCTTCAGAACCTTCCATGTAGACAATGAGGGTATCCCACATTTCTTTTGATGTTTTACAGTGAATAAGGTTCTGGAAGGTGGCATCATCAATTGCACTAACTATGATGTTCTGTGCCCTTTTGTCCATTGTAGCTAGGACAATCTCATCCTTGGTCATCTCAGAAAATCCTTTGGAGTTCTCTGTGTAGCATCCAAGACTGAAATCTTCATGGGCACATAAGGCCCTTCTTTGACTGTGATGTAGATCCTAGGGTCAGAGGCCTCCATGAACAGCCTTACCCTTTCTTTCCAGATTCCAAAAATCTCTTTTCTGCATATGGGCAGTTTCATTGAACCCAATTCCTTGTGATTCTCTGAAGAACCCATGTTTCTTGATTTTCTTGAAACTGTGTTCTAACTTATACTGAATCTGCCAAACTGAATCTCCTCAGACAGTTAGTCCTTTTTGAGGAACCTCGCTTTGATACCACTTGAAAGATATGGTACCTAAACACCTAGAGGGGAGGGGGGGGGGTGAATAGGTGACCTAATCCTTTTTAACTTTTGTTTGGCAGCACAACAGCTATTTCACAGAATTCTACAGCTAACAGCAATTACAGCATATAATCAGTAATTCCACAGCACAGCACAGCACAGCACAGAAGACACACTAATTTATAGTGGTTCCCCAATCTTTGGGTACATCCACTTTCCCCCTTCGCCTATCTAGCAGTGTACTAGATTCAGCCAAACTTCTCCACTAACTCAGAACCCAACTAGGTTCCTACCTCAGGCCCAAAGCCTTACACTCAGCCAAAAGGCCTACACTCAGCCACCCAGGCTTACACTCAGCCAATTGAGGCTTACACTCAGCCAATTAAGGCCTACACTCAGAGTTCTTTAACTCCTACACTCAGGCAACCAAGCCCTACCCTCAGCCTTTATAATATAGGCTTACAATTCTCTCAGATCCAATGGATCCTACAAGTTAAAATAGAAAGTACAATAGCTAACTCTACAACTCAGAAAATAAGAGAGGAGTTGAGAGATTCTTGAAGAGTTCTTGGAAGAACTCAGCTAGATCCAAACTGACTTAGCTTCCTTCAAAGCTTCTTGATTAGAACTGAATTAGTCTGAATCTTCTGCAGTTGTTCCTTGACCTCTGCTTCTTGAAATCCAGATGACTCTGAATTCTTCTTCTCAGCCTTAGTTCCAAAGACTGAATTCTTGGTTGGATCTCTCTCTCTCCAACTTCTTAGATCTGCCGATGCACAGCAAGATCTTCTTGTGTTGATACTCAATATACCACTTTTTCAAAGATCTGAACTCTCTCTATCAAAAACTTTTTCAATCACTTCTATATCACTTGATCTAATCTCTGTCTGTAAACTATGGGTGCCTATTTATAGGCTTCATTCATGGTAACCGGCTGGTCCGGTTCATAACAGACTTCTGATTTCTCTGACAGTTGCAGTAGACCGGCTGGATCGGCAGCTGTCATGTCAACCAGTCACTTCTTGCAATTTCTCTAACTGTCAGATAGTGTCGAGACTTTCTGTTCTTAAGTGTCGACACTTATAGACCAAGTGTCGACACATATTGTGTAAGTGTCGACACAAGTCTACAAGGTGTCGACACAATTCCTTGTATGTCTCGACACAGATTCTTCTGCAAGTGTCGACACTGAAATTGAGTGTCGACACAAGTACTTGTACTTCATTCTTCAATAAGTGTATTCTTTAAGTGTCGACACACCTTCATGTGTTGAAACTGTCAAGTGTCGACATTGCTTCTTGGTGTCGACACAAGTCTTCACTTTTGTTTCTTCAGCTGAGTGTCGACACATTCCTTTAGTGTCGACACTTGTACTTAGAATATTTTGTAACTTTCTGTTCTTTGCTAAGTGTCGACACAGCTCCTTGTGTCGACACTTTCTTCAAGTGTAGAGTCTTCAACTAAGTGTTGACACTCCTCTGGGTTGTGTGTCGACACATTGTGCTGAGTGTCGACACTTTTCTTCAAATACTGACTCTTCAGCATAGTGTCGACACATTGTGTTGAGTGTCGACACTTACTTCAATTACTGAGTCTTTAGATAAGTGTCGACATATTGTGCTGGGTGTCGACACTTACTTCAAGTGCTGACTCTTCTGCATAGTGTCGACACATTGTGTTGAGTGTCGACACTTGTACTTAGACTCTGCAGACTTTTGCTGAGTGTCGACACTTACTTCAAGTGTCGACACTTTGTGGTGTTGACTCAGCTCTTCTAGGTGTCGACACTTCTGCTAAGTGTTGACACAGCTTTTCTGCATTCTTCTACACTGAGTGTCGACACAGCTCCAAGTGTCGACACTTTCTGACTGGTGTCGATTCTTCTTCCCAGGTGTCGACACAATGACTCCAAGTGTCGACACTGCTTGTCTGGGTGTCGACACATGGACTTAGAAATTTTTAGCTTCAGTCCAGTGTATTCCTAACCTGCACAAGTAACTCAAACAAACATCAAATACACTATGATGTATATCATTGAGTTAGGTGAGGCTTCTTCAAATCAGGTATATTTGACCAATGTACCCAACACGCAGGCTGAGGATTGGTTATCGCACGTCAAGCGAGTGATGACGGCAATAGGAACGGCGGAGCATCAGAAAGTTACCTTAGCCACCTTCTTGCTTGAAGGAGAAGCTCGGTTATGGTGGGATGAGATGGAGTTGCATCATTTGGCGGGTCGTCCGTTAACCCAAGTGTCGATGGAAGAATTCTCCCGACTTTTCCTTGCGAAGCACCTTCCTGTGGCTCAACGGATAGCCATGGAAAATGAATTCCAACGGTTGACTCAAGGTGATGGCAGTGTTGACGCGTACCTGCATGAGTTTACTCGCTTGGGGCGGTATGCGGGTTCGATTTTGCTGATGAGCAGAGGAAGACTAATCGGTTCTATGAAGGACTGAGGGACGAGTTGAGGTTCCTTGTGTCCAGTTCTGTGAACCAAGGTTTCCAAGCGTTGGTTGACACTGCGACCGCGTTGGAAAAGGATATGAAGAGGGTGCAAGGGAAGAGAGCTTTGGCTGTGTCGCAACCGGAGTGGAAGGCGCCCCGATCGGGAAAATCATTTTATAAGAAAAGATGGGGTAAGAAGTCCAAGCCTAGTGGACAAGCTCCTTCATCAGTTGCAACGGGAGCAACATCAGGGGCAACCTCCAAGCCAGACACTCGTACCTGCTTCAATTGTGGTAGGATGGGGCATATTGCGTGAGATTGTCGGATGCCGCCGAAGAGTGAAAAGAAGGCGGGAGCATCTTATGCGGAGAAAGGAAAGGCGGTGGTGGATTCCTCTGCCTCGCAGGCGCAACCCCGGGTCTACAATCTTGGCCTGCAAGAGGTCATCAAGCAGAGTGACGTTGTCACAGGTATGAGTTAGTTTTGCATATGCTATTGTTTGTATGCTTTGCTTCGTACGCCTATGTTTGTGGTTTGTGTGTGTGACATGTTTGTCATAGGCTTTGTGATGATTCGGGACACGCTGGCGCGAGCACTGTTTGATACAGGTGCATCACATTCTTTTCTGTCTCGTGAGTTTCTTACGCGGCTTGGGATACCCAGTCGTGCAAAGACAGATAGCGTCAGAGTGGTATTGCCGAACGGTTGTTGGATGCTTGCGGATCAAGCTTGCGATGTGGCGGTTCAGTTAGGAAGTCGGGATTTTTGTTTAAACCGCATTTGTTTTGCCAATATCCGGAATTCGATGTGATTTTTGGGATGGATTGGCTTGCGGAGCAGCATGCTATGATTGATTGCCAGTCCCAAAGAAATCACGTTGGGCCAGAATACCGAACAGGGAGACCAAGTTCGCGGGTATGCGAGGAGTCGGCGGGACGTTGATGTCTGCACTCCAGGTAGTCAAAGCTGTTCGGAAGGGTGCGGAGTGTTACTGTGCACTAATTCAGGCTGTTGAGCCTAAGGCCACTTTGTGCGAGGTTCCGATTGTGGCAGAGTTTACAGATGTGTTTCCCACGGATCTCCCTAGGCTACCACCCCAGCGGGAGATTGACTTCACAATCGAGTTGGTGCCAGGTGCGAAACCCGTGGCCGGCTCGCCATATCGCGTTGCGCCTAAAGAGATGGCTGAGTTGAAGGTTCAACTACAAGAATTGCTAGAGCAAGGTTATATCCGCCCAAGTATGTCACCTTGGAGCGCGCCTGTGCTTTTTGTAAAAAAGAAAGATGGTGGGTTACAGTTGTGTATCGATTACCGTGAATTGAATAAGCTGACCGAGAAGAATAAGTATCCTATACCTCGGATTGATGAGTTATTCGATCAGCTAGTGGGATCTACCGTCTATTCGAAGTTGGACCTGAAGTCTGGTTATTACCAGTTAAGAATTCGGGAAGGTGACATTCCCAAAACCGCATTTGGAACGCGCTATGGGCACTATGAGTTCACAGTCATGCCATTTAGACTGTGCAATGCGCCTTCGGTGTTTATGGATTTGATGCACCGTATTTTTCGTGAGTACCTGGATCTGTTTGTGATAGTGTTCATTGATGATATCCTGGTATACTCGAAGTCCAAAGCTGAGCATGAGATTCACTTGCGGTTGGTGTTGAACACGTTGAGGCAAAATCAGCTATATGCCAAGTTCTCAAAGTGCGAGTTTTGGCTATCGTCAGTGGCATTTTTGGGCCATGTGGTGAGTGGAGCGGGCATTGCAGTGGATCCAGCGAAGATAAGAGCCATACAAGATTGGCCAATGTTGTCTTCCGTAGCCGAAGTCAGGAGTTTCCTTGGACTTGCGGGCTACTATAGAAGATTTTTGGAAAACTTCTCGCGGATCGCTTTGCCGCTAACCACACTGACGCGAAAAGATCAGAAGTTCGTTTGGACGCCAGAGTGCGCACGAGATTTTGAAGAGCTGAAGGTTCGGTTGACCACGGCACCAGTGTTGTCTTTGCCATGTGGAACCGATGGATTTGTAATTTATAGTGATGCCTCAGGGAGCGGCTTAGGCTGCGTTCTTCTGCAGAGTGGAAAGGTGATTGCTTATGGCTCACGCCAGCTGAAGGTGCACGAGCGAAACTATCCCGTCCATGATTTGGAATTAGCGGCGGTGATTTTTGCACTCAAGTTGTGGCGACACTACCTTTATGGAGTGAAGGTGGAGATCTATACCGATCATAAGAGCCTAAAGTATCTGTTGGAGCAGAAAGAGTTGAACATGCGACAACGAAGGTGGTTGGAGTTCCTTGGGGACTACACTTTCGAGATTCACTATACACCCGGGAAAGGGAATGTTGTCGCGGATGCCTTGAGTCGGCGAGTTCCGGCTAGAGCAAATTGGTTACAAAGGCATGATGAACGTCTTATCCAGGAGTTGGAGGCATTGGAGATCTATTGTGTTGACAAGAATTCCACTTCCATTCCATGTTTGAACTGGACCGAAGTGCAATGTGACCTTACGGACCGAGTTCGACGGGCAACGGAGTTGGATGACGATCTCTTGCGCTATGTGAATGAAGGACCAGAAGGCAAATTTACCTGGAATGACGGTCTTTTGCGAAACGAGGGCCGGTTGTGCGTCCCAAATGTGGGGAAATTGAGGGAAGAACTGATGTATGAAGCGCATTATACCAAGTATTCTATTCACCCCGGGAGCACAAAGATGTTCAATGATATGAAGAAACTTTTCTGGTGGCCAGGGCTCAAGAAAGATGTTGCCCTTTATGTATCCAAATGCCAAACATGTGCGATGGTGAAGGCGGAATGCCAAAAGCCGGGCGGTTATTTGAAGTCACTGCCGATCCCAGTGTGGAAATTTGATGACATTTCCATGGATTTTGTGCATGGATTGCCAAGATCGCAGCGAGGAAATGATTCCATTTGGGTGATAGTTGACCGGCTAACAAAAGTAGCACACTTTCTCCCGAACAAGCGAGATGATTCGGTTGAAAGTTTGGCAAAGATATATGTTGATCAGATTGTGCGGCTTCACGGTGTTCCTCGGAGCATCGTAAGTGATCGAGATGGGCGGTTCACGTCAAATGATTGGAGGCTAGTTCACCGACTGTTGTGCACGAAATTGACTTTCAGTACGGCCTTTCATCCCCAAATGGATGGCCAAACTGAACGTACCAACAGAACAATGGAGGACATGCTCCGAATGTGCGCCCTTGACTTTGGAAAGAGATGGGAAGATCATCTCTATATGGTAGAGTTTGCATATAATAACAGCTACCAGGCAAGTATTGGGATGACACCATATGAAGCCCTATACGGAAGGAAATGTCGTACTCCCTTGGCTTGGGTAGAAGCGGGTGAAGCCCGGGTTGTTAAACCAAATGAGGTGGATGACGCAAACTCAACCATTCAGACTATTCGAGAGAGATTGCTTATTGCTCAAGATCGACAAGCGAAGTACTACAACGCCAAGCACCGGAACGTCGAATTTTTGGTTTGCGATTGGGTCTACTTGAAGATCAAGCCATTCAAAGGTGTCTCCAGGATTCGACGATTGAAAAAGTTGAGTCCAAGATATTTGGGTCCTTTTGAAGTGGTTGAGCGAATTGGCGAAGCGGCTTATCGGCTAGCTCTATCGGCGGACTTGGGTGGGTTACATGATGTCTTTCACATCTCGGTGCTTCGGAAGGCCGTGAAAGATCCAGCTCAAGTGATCACGGATGATCGGGTGCCGGTGGAGTATGGGCTAACGACGAGAGTTAGACCCATTCAGATTGAAGATCGAGCCGAGAAACAGTTGCGGAACAAGACGGTCGGTATGGTAAAAGTCCGATGGGACAACTACGGCCGTGAAGAGCTGACTTGGGAACGCGAGCAGACCATGCGAGAAGAGTTCCCTGAGTTGTTTCTGTAATTTGGAGCGAGAATATTGTAACATAAACGTATATATATATATATATATATATATATATATATATATATATATATATATATATATATATATATATTATATATATATGTTGTTACATTTTTCTTGCTAAGTCTGTTGCTTTCCTGTCTCTGAATTTCGAGGACGAAATTTCTTGTAGGAGGGAGGATTGTAACAGCCCAAAGTTCTGAAACAGGAAATTTTTGGGTGACACGGCCTGGGACACGGGCGTGTCCCAGGGCGTGTCAGGTGACACGGCCTGCGACACGGGCGTGTCGCAGGGCGTGTCGAGGTTGTGTCGACGATTGGGCTTTGTCTCGATGATTTTTCTCTCGACGATGCGTCGAGAGGGAGGCACACGGCCCAGGACACGGGCGTGTCCAAGGCCGTGCCGCATGCTCGACGATTTTTACTCGACGATCGTCGAGTGTCGAGAAGTGAGTGTCGAGAGGTTGAACACGGCCTATGACACGGGCGTGTCACAGGGCGTGTCAAATCAGGCGACGAACTCAGCCCGCCGAAGGTTTCGACAGGGCGTGTCTTTGTGCCGTGTCTGGGCACACGGCCTGGGACACGGGCGTGTCATAGGCCGTGTGAAGTCTCAGGATGATTTGGGATTTTTTTTCCCCAGGTACACGGCCACAGACACGGGCGTGTCGGAAGGCGTGTTGGTGACACGGCCCATGACACGGGCGTGTCCCGTGGGCGTGTGACTGGTTTGGATAAGTCGGTTGACCACCGCTTGAGGCACACGGCCTGGCACACGGCCGTGTTCGAGGCCGTGTTGGGTCAAAATTTGTGTTTTTGGCAGAATCGTGGCCGTCCATTCCTTCAGTCTGGATCCAAGGGCTGAAGCCTCTTCCTCTTTTTCCTTCAAGGCCGAAATCAGAGAAGGATTAATCATTTTCCATTGGCCTTCATCTTTCTTCAAGAGAGAGAAAAAGAGAGAGAAAGGAGGAGGAAGAAGGAAAGGGGGCTGCTGGTGGTGGTGCTGCGGTTTACCGACAAGAGATCCGAAGCCAGCGTTGCGGAGGAAACGCTCTTGCGAGTCTTGCAAGCTAGCTTGGAGTCCATGGCACCGAAGCGATCGTCAAGGGTAACGACTCTTCTTCCTAGCCATGTGAAGGCTTCCTTTTTGGCATATTTTGTGATTTCCCCCACCAAGAGGTGGCTGATTTTGGGAATCTTTGGGTGGATGCTTGAAATCCCCTTTTGTTAGCATATAGATCCGGAAAGGGAGTACGGAATAGGCATGCTGTGTGAAGCCCATCTGGACAGGTTAGTCTGGATTGGTGATGTTGCATACGAACCGGAGAAGACTCCGTGATAAACGTGTAGTGTAAGGAGTCTACGGGTTATGCCTGCGAAAAGGAGTAGCAGGAAGTACTGGGGTGGTAGCCCAGGAAAATAGCCATGTGATGGTTTTGGGTCCAACCTGTGAATGAGGCACAGGAAGTACTGGTGGGACCAGGAAAGGCCCTTTTGTGATGCTTGATGTCATAGGGTGTCCACCTGTGAAGCGAGTCACAGGAAGTACTGGTGTGCCCAGGAAAGACCCCTGACATTTGTGCTTGTGCGGTGTCCACCTGTGGAGAGAGTCACAGGAAGTACTGGTGTGCCCAGGAAAGACCCACTGTTGCTGTGAGGAAATGGGTATAGTGAAATACCCACGCTTGAATGCCAAGAACAGGATTGGTGAGACCGACCCGCGCCTTTGATATAGCCATGAGTACGCTGTACTCAGAGAAGGCAAGGCGATTTGAGCAACGGGGGGTGGAGGATCCGACCTGCGCTATGTCCGTCTGACGTGAGACCAAAAAGTGCGGTCTGTTGGAGCGCATAGCAAGAGTCTTCGGCCTGCGCGCCATGACACAACGGGGGGATACGGGCCATCCCGGTGTCCGAGGACTGACTCCGGCTGCACGCCATGGAGTAAATGCTCAAGAGATTTACCGTTGGGTGAGAACCCTGATACGGTGGTGGGCGAGAGGTTGCCAGAACACCAAGAATGTGCCCTGAGTGCACGGACCGTTGGGCCGGGTGGCGAACGGTTGTGATGGCTTGTGTGCGTGAAAGCACCTTTTGATGATATAGCTTGTCATACTTGTGATATGATATGCCTGCAGGGAAAAATACCGCTGCGCCGAGAGAAGGGGTAGGGTCGTTATAATTTGGTCAGCTGAACGCTGACCGTTGCTTTTGTTTGCCACCGGTGGGTGGATTGTCCCTTTCCAGGTACGGGAGAACCGAGCGGGACACATAGAGGTTGATGGTCCTGCTGGTGTTGCTGCTGTTGCTGTTAGCCCTCGAAGGCTAAATATGTTCTTTTGAGTGTTTTCTTTTATTTTGGCCGGCCTGCGCGCCAATCTGTTTTAGGCCACTGTGTGAAAGCCATGTAAGGCCATAACGCCAACTCTTTGTATATGTTGTAAGACATTCCTATACTGTATAAAATGTGGAGTTTTATGTTTGTACATTCATGAGGAGTTCCAGTTGTAGTCTAGGCTTCCACTAGAATGCTTTGTGATAGGTGCGATGCGCTACTCTGGTATCATCCTGTACCTTCACCGACTTTTTTGTGATATATCCTATGGGGCCCCGGCCGGACCTTCTAGAATATGTCATATGAACGGATGGGGTTGTTACAAGCAAGTGGTGTTTAGTTCAGATGATGGAGAGGATGATAATGCTGGACAGTAACCAGCAAGACAAGGAGATGCTCAGAGGTAGGGGGAGATACCCTCAGCAAGCCCAATTCACCTGGATCCACTCCAGGGGGATCCTCTACATGTGGATGAGCCAACTCCATTAGAGAGTGAAAGGGCTACCCAAACCATTCTAGAGGTAATTACTGAAGTTAATCAATTAAATTTCCCTATTCAGGATGAAGTTTTGACTGAATCATTACTTGATATTGATCAGCAAACACAGTTACATAGTGAACCACAAGATGTTATCATGGAGGACACATCAGTTACCGATAAAGTAGACTCAGTTGCTCCAGAAATAAGAGATTCTCCTGTACAACCTCAGCATGAGTTTACATTAGAAGAGCTTTTCCCTGATCTTATACAGACAGACCTTGAGAGAGAGATATCAGCTGTTGAGGGGGAGAAGGTAAATCTTGAAGAGGAGCATGTAGAGGAGACTGCTAGACAAGAGACTGAGGAGCAAAGAATTGCTGAGGAGCTACCAAGGACTGAGAAGGATTTACATCCTAGTCTTAAGGATAGAGTAGATATTGCTAGTACTTTTGCTTCAGAGGATGAAGAGGCTGCTAGAGCCAAGAAGAGGAAGTTCCAGGTCTTCAAGAGAAGAAGCCAGACCTACAAGAAAGCACTACAGATAATTGCTCCACAGCCTGCCCCAACAACTGATTATAGTTCTCTGATGGTGGCATTGCAAATAAAGCTAGATGAGCAAAGAAAAGCTTTACAAACTTATATGGATGAAGGCCATAAATCACTTCAATTTGATCTTGCTCAAGACATAAAATCTATAAGATTTGAAGTGAATCAAAACAAAAAGGAAATGACTGATTGTTTCCATAAAGGAGGGAATGCAGTGGTCTATCTGGCTACTCATCAAGAGAATCTCAAGAAACAGATTGATGACTTAGCAGTAAAACAAGGATATGTCCTGGAAAATTAGCTAAGAATGAATGATAATCTGACTGCTTCTCATACTGCCATAGTCACTGAAATGAACAATATAGCTACTTCCCAGACTGTTGTGACTGCTACTGCCAAAGAAG
The DNA here is from genome assembly GCA_039583875.1 of Platanthera guangdongensis. Lineage (NCBI taxonomy): Eukaryota > Viridiplantae > Streptophyta > Magnoliopsida > Asparagales > Orchidaceae > Platanthera > Platanthera guangdongensis. The sequence goes on from CM077166.1 coordinate 51,025,561, forward strand.
CCTTTGATAAGCAACTACAAGAGATCCTCACTGCTGTTAAAGCTGCCATTGAAGATTCTCAGAAGGCAATTACTGAAAAGCTCCAAAGGTTAAAACCTTTTTATAAGGATGGAGTTAACTATTCGAATGCTCAGATAAGATTCCAAAAGGATGATCTTAGAGATCATATAGAAAGAGAAGTCATAAAGGGGTAGAGGGTGTTAGTCAAAGTAGGCTCTGATCATGCAAAGTGGATTTCAAACTCCATCAGAGCCACCCTTGGATATCCACCTTTATGTGATGATGATAATGTTGCAGAGTCTGGCATAAATCCTGCATACTTTGGAGGAGAGCAAGCTGAAGTGGCTCAAGTGATATACCCTCCTGCAGATTTTGACATGATACATCAGGAGGTACAGTCTATGTATAGTCCTCCCGAGGGTAATCAGAATGTTATTCTTGAAAAAGTTATACAGCCTGTGCCAAAGGCAGTTCTAAAAGAACAAGAGGCCCAATTATCTAAAAAAAGGTTCAGAGAGCAAGTTGAATTAAGGCCAGACTTTGAGCAATGGAGCCCAACCTCTAGGAATATCATATTGACTGCTTGGAAGGCTGCTAAGGATAATTTCCTAGAGAGAGGCAAATGGTATTCTGACCAGGAATGAAAGAAACATGAGTCTAGGCAGGAGGCCATAGTACAATACAGAAGGAAGGCTAAATTAGGGAAGCTACCTCCTAATGCACAGGAGCCTAGCAAGTATTTCCCTAAGCCTTATCACTATTTAGAAAGACAGAAGATAAGGGCTGAAGAACAGAAAAAGAAAGATCTTAAAGGGAAGAAGCCTGCTGATGACAATGATGCTCTAGTCCAAGCAAAGATTCAATCTGGAAAGGGCATTGTAATCAAGGAACCAGAGCAGCCATATGACAGAATTTTTCTTAAGTTTACAATTTGTAATCATTTTCATTTAACTCCATGTAAATTTTTGATTAATGAAAATGTTTGAAGTTGTAAGAACTGTAACACCCCGGTTTTGAGAGAGGGTCGTTTTGCGTTTCTGGAAATTTTTTGGTTTCTGGCAGGGGCACACGGCCTACGACACGGGCGTGTCGCAGGGCGTATCGAGCCGTATCGACACTTGGCCCTGGGTGTCGACACTTTTGCTCGACAAGGTGCCGAGACTAGGGCACACGGCCTGCGACACGGGCATGTCACAGGGCGTGTCGAGCCCGTGTCGACACTCGGCCCGGGGTGTCGACACTTTCGTTCGACAGTGTGTCGAGACAAGGCACACGGCCTAGGACACGGGCGTGTCCAAGGCCGTGTGGGTCTATCAACGAGCTTCAGTCGACGATGTTCACTCGATGAGTGTAGAGTGGCGTGTGTCGAGTGTCGAGACTGGGGCACACGACCTGTGACACAGGGCATGTCCTGCTTGGTCGACGATCTTCGCTCTACGTTTTTCCGCAGTGTCGACACAAAGGCTGTCGACGAGTGTTGAGACTTGTCACACGGCTTTGGACATGGGCGTGTCCCAGGCCGTGTCACTTCTCGGGTTGGTTTCGGGGCCGTGTCGATGGAGGCACACGACTGTCCACATGGTCGTGTCATTGGGGACATGGGCGTGTCGGATCGAACACGGGTGTGTCGGATGCCCGTGTGTTGTTCCAGGTGCGTCAATTTGAGACGGTGAATGAGGCACATGGCCCTGGACACGGGCGTGTGCCAGGCCGTGTTCGGCCCAGGTCTTTTATTTTTCTGTCGGATCGTGGCCTTTTCTTTCCCTGGTTTTAGGATCTGATGGTTCAGATCATTTCTTTAGGAGTTAAGTCCGAGAATAGGGTTGAAAACCCTCATTCTTCTCCAAGTATTCTCTTACTAAAGATCTAGAGAGAAGTGAGAACAAGGAAGAAGGAGAGTTTGGGCTATAGGAGAGGTTTCAGTGCTCCAAATCGCGAGCCGAGTCCAGATCCGTGGAGGTTAGATCATTGCGAAGGTTTTCATCTGGCTATTTCGGCATGGCAAGGAAGAGGTGTCGGAAGGTAACGACACTTCTCCTCTCGGTCTTAGGATGCATGTCTTTAGCATCATTCATTTTTTCTTTCTAGTTTTTGGGCACCAAACTCTCAAATGAGAGGGGTTTTGGTTTGCCAAGGTTCAAGAGGAACCTTCGGGTTGATTGAATCCGTCCCCGGCATATTTTGCATTAGAGATCCGCTCCGTTAGTGGATTAGGCATGGTGGGTGAAGCCGTTGTCGCGACCGTTAGTCCGACTCAGTGATGTTGCATACGAACGTTAAGTATTCATAGAGATTTCGTTGCGGCAAGACGCCGTTTGTGATGTGGTGATGTTTTTCCCCTTCTTCTCGAGTGAGTATGTGTAGTCGGAACCGGACAAGGTTAGCTCCTCGTGGCGGTAGATGTTTTCCTTGGTGGACAAGGTTAGCTCCGCATGAGTTGGAGATGGTTTCCTTGGTGCGCGAGAACACTGTAGTACAAATGAGGGACTAGGGTGGAAGTGTCTTGGTTTGTGATGTGCCAAGGCGTGGCTGTGTCTCCGTGGTCGGCTGGCTATCCCGTGACATTCACGTCATGTGCGGAGAGTGTCCCGGCGAGACTAGTCCCCTTCTGTGAGACTGACGAGAAAGCCAAGCATGGGGGAAAGCTCGGGCAATGAGGCCATGAGCGGGTGGGGTCCGGCAAGGCTTCTTAGCATCGGTCAGTTTTGTGTTTGTTGGAATCCTGACATGAGACGTCAGAGCTTGTAGGCAAGCCAGGGTCTAAGACCTTGAATGGGTGGGGCCTTGATAAGAGTTCCATGAGGCGGCCTGTGAGCCGTTGGGGGAAATGGTGACCCCCTTTGTTTGCGGCTTTATGCCAATGGGGAATCGTTGAGTACCCATATGTTGTGATGATGTGCTAGATGCATATGAGTTAGGGTGCCTTGGGTGAAACCCAGGTTATTGCATACATGATTGCATAAGTAGGCCCTTTTATTATATGCTCAACCAGTAGAGAACATGTATGATGTGTGTGACATCCAAACCTGTTTCTGTAGCAGTTTTTCTTGCTTATGATTATTGCATACGAAGTGCTAACTTGCAGGTTAGAGGGGTACCCCGGGGTCCGTTAGGGGCGGCCCAGAGGAGATGTGTTGTTACACAGTTTGAGGTCAGCCTTTGCTGACCCACGTTACTAATAAATTTTACAGGGCAAGGATCGCATGCAGGAGCTAGCTCGCCGGCCAGAAAGGCCTAAGCATCATGAAGTGCTTTTCTTTTTGTAGCTTTACTTATATGATGTTGTATGTTTGAGACTCTTGTTGTCCGGCTTGCATGCCGAGGTAGACTAGGAGTGCTACGCACATTCATGATTGCTGTATTATTTGATTTTGGACATTTGTTGTAAGGCCATAAGGCCATTTGTTTTACTCTTCTAGTGGTGGATAACTTCTAGTCTTGCTTTTGTTTCCGCTGTGTTGTGCAAAGAGTTTTGAGCGTGGGTAGCTATATCAACTTATAATACTAAAGCTGTGGCGTCCGTATGTTGTGGGGCCCCGGCCGGACCCATATTATACGTTCTTTACAGGGGAGGTGTTACAATTTGGTATCAAAGCGAGGTTAGATTCAAGGTCAATGCGTAGAGAAGTTATCCACATAAGAGTAACGCGGGACCATGAGTGTCCTTATGTTTTAGTCTGGAGATTTGAGACTGATTCCTTGTTTCTTGTTTTCTTGAAGAGTGCAAGCAACGAGGCGGGTATGTCGAGAGCTAGAGAAGAGCTTTCGGCAAGCAGTGCTACTGCTCCAGGTCTTTTGGGCACGGGTGTTAACCCGGCCGACTTCTGCCGCATGCTTGCGGAAGCGATGGTGGTAGCCCAAGCTGCAGCGGCAGCTCAGGTAGCAACCCCTGCTACACCGGACACGACGACGGCCGTGCCAGGCGGAGAGGCCAGGTGAGTGGAGCCTTTGGCGGAAAGGGTAGTTGTCAGACATGGGGACCGACACATGAAGTATTTCCTGAGTTTCCATCCCCCGTCATTCAAGGGAGTTGGTACGCCAACAGATGCGGAGGACTGGTGGGTTCGCATTCAAGAGCTTTTAAGGGCGACAGAGATGCCAGAGGAAAAGAAAGCTGAGTATGCAGCTTTCATGTTGGAAGGAGACGCCAAGTTATGGTGGGTGAGCCATAGCGGCCGCCAGTTCCCGGGACGCACCCCGTCAGTGGAGGAGTTTGGGGATGCGTTTCTAAAGAGGTATATTCCAGTTTCTACACGATTGGCCCTTCAGAGGCAGTTTCTGCATTTAATGTAGCGAGACAAGACAGTGGATGAGTATGTGCAGGAGTTCACCCAGTTGGGTTGTTACGCGGGAACGACGATGGCAGATGATGTAGAAAGGGATAACCTCTTCTACCAGGGGATGAGGGAGAACCTGAGACAACCCCTCATCTCCATGAAGAGAGCGTGATTCAATGAACTAGTTGAGGCTGCCAGGATTTTGGAAAGTGATTTGGAGCGAACCCAACGCCGTAAGGGTTTTACTCCCAAGCAAGGGGAAAGGAAGCCTCCCCAATCTCATGAAAAGTCTGAAGGGAGTAGGTGGAGGAAGAAGCCTCACACTTCCAGATCCGGTGAGAAGAGTAATTGGACGCCTGGAGGTTCACACTCTAGGGGACCGCCGACGTGCTACAACTGCGGTAAGGTGGGGCACATAGCTCGTGTTTGTCCCCAAGGAGGAGCGGGGCAAGAGACAAGGCAAGAGCAGATTGTGCGCTCCGGCCCCAGTGCTGCAGAGAAAGGGAAGATGGCGGAGTCAAGCGCTTCTCGGTTCCAACCGTTGCAACCAAGGGATTACAGCCTTGGACAGCAAGAAGCGATCCGCCAAATCGATGTGGTGACAGGTATGAAGAAAATTTAAGTTTAAATTTTGTGCTTCATACTTTTAGACTTTTGTGTGATGTCTATGTTGTAGGCTTCGTATTAGTTTCCGGATACCCCGCTAGGGTATTGTTTGATACGGGAGCATCGCACTCCTTTCTTGCGGAGAGCTTCATCCGGAGAATAGGAGTTGGGTCTTTCTCGTCGGGAGCAGAGCTGAAAGTGCGCATGCCCAATGGGTCATCCATGACCACCGGGGTCAAAGGGAGCATCTGTTGGGAGCTAGACGGAGTTGACTTCATTTTGGTAGCAGCGATTTTACCGTTGGTTGAGTTCACTGTCATTTTGGGCATGGACTGGCTTGCAGAGCAGTGCACCAGTATTGATTTCCTATCTAAGGTAGTAACCCTAAAAGGCAAAGGGCAGGCGGAGGTCAAATTTGAGGGCCTTTGTGGAGTGGCCTGTTCCCTGATTTCGGCCATGCAGTTGATGTAGGCGGTTAACCAGGGTGGTGTAGCGCTTGTAGCATTATTAGAGGTTCGTCTCTCCCAGCTGACTATTGGGGAGGTGCTCGTTGTGGCAGAGTTCAAGGATGTGTTTCCGGATGAACTTCCTGGAGCGCCTCCTCGGAGGGAGATCGATTTCTCGATCGAGTTAGTGCCGGAGGCTAGGCCGGTGTCACGTCCTCCGTTTAGGATGACACCAAAGGAGTTGGCTGAACTTAAAGTACAGTTGCAGGAATTGTTGGAGCAAGGGTATATTAGACCCAGTTCTTCATCGTGGAGTGCGCCGATGTTGTTTGTAAAGAATAAAGACGGTAGCATGCGGCTGTGCATAGACTACCGAGAGCTGAATAAATTGACCATCAAGAATAGGTATCTGATCCCTCAGATAGACGACTTGTTCGACCAGCTGGTGGGGTCGGTGGTGTACTCCAAATTGCACTTGAAGTCAGGCTATTATCAGTTGCGAATTCGGGATGAGGACATACCCAAGACTGCCTTTGGTACAAGGTATGGACACTTTGAGTTTACGGTGATGCCGTTAGGGCTGATGAATGCCCCATCTGTGTTCATGGATCTTATGAATCGGGTATTTCGGGAATACTTGGATTCTTTTGTGGTTGTTTTCATTGATGACATCTTGGTGTATTCCAAATCAGAGGTGGAGCATGAGACCCACTTGAGAGTGGTTTTGCAAGTGTTGAGGGAGAATCAGTTGTATGCAAAGTTCTCCAAGTGTGAGTTCTGGTTAAAGAAGATGGCATTTTTGGGCCACGTGATTAGTGGGGATGGGGTGGCAGTGGATCCAACAAAAGTGGAGGCCATCAGAGATTGGCCAGTCTTGAGGACTGTGGCGGAAGTCCGAAGTTTTCTTGGACTAGCCGGGTATTATAGGAGGTTCGTGGAAAATGTTTCGCGGATAGCTCTACCCCTCACCTCACTCACTCGTAAAGATCATAAGTTTGTTTGCACTCAAGAGTGCAGCCAAGCATTTGAGGCACTGAAGGAGAGACTGATGATGGCTCCAATCCTAAGTCTACCGCAAGGGACCGAGGGATTTCAGATCTTCAGTGACGCATCGGGATGCGGTTTGGGTTGCGTTTTGGTGCAACATGGCAAGGTGATAGCTTTTGGGTCTAGACAGCTGAAGCCTCATGAGAGAAATTACCCTGTCCATGACTTGGAGTTGGCGGCGGTAATCTTTGCGTTGAAAATATGGCGGCATTATGTATATGGTGCAAAGGTGGAGATCTTCACGGATTACAAAAGCCTGAAGTATCTCTTGGATCAAAAGGACTTGAATATGCGGCAACGCAGGTGGGTTGAGTTTATTGGAGACTACGAAGTAGCAATTCAGTATACGCCGGGTAAAGCCAATGGGGTGGCAGATTCTTTGAGTAGAAAGTACTCAGGGCAAGGAAATTGGATCGAAGCTCATGATGAGCGGTTGGTACGGGAATGAGAGTCCCTTGGATTGGAATGTGTTGCGAGAGGCGAGTCCAGCGTGGCTCGGTTGAACTGGATTGAAGTGAAGAATGACTTGACCGATCGCATTCGGGAAGCGACTCGGTTGGATGTGGAGTTTCAACCTTTTGTGTTGGAGGCTCTAGCGGGCGAGAGCAGCACCTGGGAGATGAGTGATGGGATTCTGAGGAAGAACGGAAGGGTTTGTATACCGCAGTTCGGCAAAATCCGTGAGGAGTTGATGTTTGAGGCTCACTTCACAAAGTACTCCATTCACCCGGGCAGTACAAAGATGTACTTGGATATGAAGAAATCCTTTTGGTGGCCGGGGCTGAAGCGGGACGTAGCTTTGTACGTGAATCGTTGCCAAACTTGTACCTTGGTGAAGGCCGAATGTCAGAAGCCGGGCGGGTTCCTGAAGCCCCTTCCAATCCCTGAATGGAAATTTGACGACATCTCCATGGACTTTGTACATGGTCTGCCTAGATCGCAGCAGGGTAATGATGCTATTTGGGTGATCATGGATCGCCTAACCAAGGTGGCTCACTTCATCCCAAATCGGAAAGAGGACAGCGTGGAGAAGCTGGTGGAGTTGTATGTTCGCAACATTGTACGACTGCACGGAATTCCTAAGAGAATAGTCAGTGATCGAGATGGACGGTTTACATCCAAGGACTGGAGACTGGTACAAAAGATCTTGGGCACGAAGCTAAAGTTCAGTACGACGTTTCATCCTCAAACTGACGAGCAAACGGAGAGAACGAACCGTACTATGGAGGATATGTTGAGAATGTGCGCTCTTGACTTCGGAAAAAAGTGGGAGGATCATCTCTTCATGGTGGAGTTCGCGTACAACAACAGTTTTCAAGCAAGTATAAAAATGGCGCCATACGAAGCTTTGTATGGGAGACGGCATCAAACACCGATGTCTTGGGCAGAGGCGGGAGACACCAAAATTTTGGGAAAAGAGGTGGTAGTAGATGTAACGCCCCCGAATTTTCGGCAACTATTTTAGTCCTCGTTTGGCGTTACGTTGGCACATTCCCGGCTCGTGCCGTTGTTAGAGTACCTCGTTGGGTGTTCGTAGAGTTTTTAGCCTGTGGTATGGTTTCCTCAGCTAGCCGGCGTCTGTTTTGGAGGCCCGGCTGAGCCTCTTAGGGAATCCCTGTACTTTGGCTTCGGGCGAGGTTTGCCCAAGTGTGTGGTCGTCGCAGGTTGTGTCCGACTTCGCCGATGTTTTCGTAGCCCGAGTGTTTAGCTACGGTGCGGATTTGGTCGGAATCCGAGAACGTTAGTTTTCGCGCCTTTTCGACGGTCGCTAGTTAGCGAGCCGTCATTTATGTGAGCGTATTTGCATGTTTTCGCATTTAGGGCATAACGAGCGATTTGGGCGTGCCGTTGCGTAATTGCACGTGCACGTGCTCGCAAGGTTTGTAAGTTGTACGTGCGCGTGCGTGTGCTTGCGTCCGGGGTAGAAAATTTGTGTGCGCGAATACATGTTAATAGACGTGTACATGTATTTTAGTGCTTGTAACTAGTGTGGTTAGCGGTTGTCTTAGTCAATTAATAAGTATATTTATATGTGTGTATATGAATATATATATATATGTGTGTTAGTGTGTATGTATAAGTATATTTATATGTATATGTATGAGTGTTAGTGTGTGTGTATATAAATATAGGTGTAAATTTAAATAAGTGTATATATAATATATATATATATATATATATATATATATATATATATATATATATATATATATATATATATATATATATATATATATATATATATATATATATCGGTTAGGTCATCTTTCCCCCCAACCCGACGGCGATTTGCAGAACCCGAGCGGAAGAACAGGCGGAAGCCCGGGGCTGCTCCGACCGCCGATTCACCGCCTAGATCTGCTTGAAATCGTGGTTTGAGGCCGGATCCGTGCTCCTCTAGCCGTGACCGTCGTTCCGAGGTAGTTTTTTTGGATTTCACCATCGTTTTTTTTTTCTTCGATCGGGTGTCAAGGGTCCTGGTTCGTTCATGCTTTGATGGAGTCTTTCTTCCCAGGTTTTCCCCTTCGATTGTTGCTCGTGGCCGGCAGTTTGGAAGTGAGTCTTGGACGAAATTTTTGTTGTTTGTTTTTCCCCAAAGGCAAGGCAAGTATCCACTTGCCAAAACAAATATATATGTATATTTTCCTTCCCATGTGCTGTTTGGTAGTTTGATTCATGCAATTTAGTTGTTGGTGAGACTTGTTACATGATTTCAATTATGCAAAACCTCCGATTGCCTATTATGATATTTTTTTGTGGGTCTATATGAATGTCATTATGCAAAACCTCCGATTGTTTAGGTGGTGCCTTATCCCCTTGCAAGTTTAACTCATTTCATTTCCGGTGATATTGATGGCTGTAATTATCTCCCAAAGCTTTGTTCTGCCTTAAGTCTGCCCAATTATCAATAATTGCTGTTATCCTAGTTTTTTTTTCCTCTCAATTTATTTTGTGATAATGCTTGTCCAGATCGGGTTGATTAAATTCTATCTTAAAGGCTTGTATAGCAGTTTGTGTTGGTCGGGCATATGAGTGGGATATCGGTTGATATGCTATCCAGATCTCCTCGTAAATGCTTGGCTTTGATTTTCTTGTATTCTTGTGGTAATACCAGTGTCCCGTAAGTAGTTATAAGGAAAACTCCGGTAGGATGTAACCTTTTGTTTCTTGATGTAATATAAGTATGATCCCTGTTATAATGCTAGTGACCTGAAGCAAAGATGAAAAAGTAGATGCTCTTTAGTGACTGATTATGTTAAGGGAAAACTCTATATATATATTTTTTTACGCTATAGAAATTGTCAAATACCTTTATGTTGGTAGTACTTGTAGGGTCCAAGGTTAAGGCATTCATGTGATGTTAGATGCGTGTTTATTTAACCAACCCCGTCGGCTGCTAGTAGCTATGCCTCTTAGGTGGGTTGCTCTAGTGTAATAGGATTGAGGTGACTTCTTGGTGGTTCATGGAACTACCAGTAAGGGTTTTCCCGAGTTACTTAGTGCTGGAGTAGGATGTGATTTTGAGGTGGGTCGGACCGATGCCACCACCCTTGTTTTACTTCTTGTCTTATTAAGACAATGTGAGCTGTTTGGTTGAGTTGGACCGATGCCACCACCACAGCAGCTTGAGATGTTTAGGCCTGTTAGACGTGGTTGGACCGTTGCCACCAGTCTAGGCCCTTATTTCTGATTTTGTCCATCTCCAGCATTAGGTGACTCTTCCTGCTCTAGCTTTATACCAGGATTCATTTATTTTACTAATCCTTCTTGCAGAGATTTGTGATACTTGACTTCACCCGTGCACTTGGTGCACCCCTTTTTGCTCACTCATGGCGAGTATTCCTCATTCACTTGTTTACTTTAGCTCTTACCTGTTTCACTTCTTTCTTATGCTATTGTTCATTTCCGTATTTATATATTGCTTTGTTGAGGCATTCTTTTCTTTGAATGCCTCAGGTTCAGGTTTATAGCCGACTGAGCGGCTAGGGTTCTTCTGGAGGTTGCTAGTGCTATAGCTGTTGCTGAGTTTCTTCTCCTCACTCCTGGGAGGTAGTTCCTTTAGACTTGTAGTACAGATATACCTACTCACCAGTGGGTTCGTGTCAGTTGTTGGCGCCCACTGGTGGTTTCTCTTTTAGATGCTTTGTACTTTGCTTATGCTGCTAGATTTTTCTGTTTTGGAGTTTATTCAACTTGCTTCTGGGATGATTTATGTTAGGTTGCTAGTTATTTTAAAACCTATAAAAGAAAATAACTATTATATCAAAAATATAGGCATCATGTTTTCCTTTCTAAAGAGCTTAATCACTATTTTCAAACCGCGTAAAAAAAAGGGTATTTCCTATATATGATATATAAATTAAATCTAGGGTTTTGCATAGCCTTAGGCGTCCCCTGGGAACGCGTAAGCACTCTCTTAGGATGTTAAAAAAAACTGAATAAAGTATTTTCCGCTACGTATAAGTATAATTTTGAAAGGGTGGACTAGTTGATCCACGAAGCCGAGGGATACGGCCTCAAAAATATAATTGGTTTTTCACATCATTCAAGCTTTGAACTTTCTTAGTCTTAGCAGTTAGTGGTTGCCTGAGCGTCGACAGTTATCCCCTGTCCGACGTGGCATCACAACGCGCGTTTTCTTCTACTCTGATACTTCTAAATTTTCGGAGAAAATGCGGGCCGTGACAGTTGGTATCAGAGGGAGGTTGCTTGACAATTTGTCGGGCAACCTTTCCTTGTAGGTATTAGAAGTCTAGCATCATGTCATACACACACCGATATGTCATCAGCACGTCTTGGCTGAAGCACGAACACTACACTCATAGCATAACATGAAGTATACGGGGCATATTATGTAGTATGGGATGCATAATATGTGTTCGTATATGGATCCACCATAGGAGGCAACATGTGAGGGTTATGTAGTATGGGATGCATAACCTCACCACATGAATGCGACTAGCATGTTTTCTTTTTCGTCGCATGAAAATGTTATGTAGTATGAGATGCATAACATTTTCATGTGTACGCCGCTCATAACATGCATTAGGGCCTTTTTAGAATGCATAGCACAATCATGCATAGCATAACATTGCATAAGCACAACGTGCCAAGCTAAAGACTTGCAGGATGACATATGTACACACATGGTTTTGAGTCAAAAAGAGATTAAAAATTCATGCATGCTCGACTTAGGCACAAGAGTTAGTGTGATGGTGGTGAACCATCTTAGGTTAAGCATGACATTATTTCCCCTGTATAAATATATATATATATATATACATATATATAAAAAAAAACCCCAGAGCAAGTTGGCAGTGAAAGCAAGTACTTATGTAGGTTTGTCTGTACCTGTTGTTTTGTCCTAGTAGTTGAACTAGGTTCTGATCTTCGTTTGTTGATCTTTTTAGGATGGCGCCTAAGCGTAGAGTGGCGAGATCGACTCCCCAATCTGAGGGCGGGTCTTCTGGTACTCAAAGCAGTACAGTTATGAAAAGTCTGAGGCAGAGCAATGAGGCTCTATCGAGGCAGATGGTGGACGTTCAGTCTCAGATCCAGTCCCTGTTGTCTGTGGTGGCAGGACTAGCCCCGAGAGCGCAGGACCCTGCTGCGGGTTTAGCTGTTCCCGCACCTCCTGCACCTCCAGCCCCTTTGGTGCCTCCAGTGGTGGTACCCCCGGAGATGGCTTTCATCACTCAGTTCCAGCGACTGCGTCCCCCTACCTACGATGGTAAGGCGGACTTCATGATACTGGATGATTGGCTGATTACCATAGAAGAGACGTTTCACTACTCAGGAGTGTCTGATGATCAGAAGGTGATGCTGGCCGCCTATCAGCTGAAGGGGTTATCGAAGAGCTGGTGGATGAGGGAGAAGGAGGGAATGGTAGGAGGAAGCACTTGGGCTTCCTTCAAGGAGATCTTGATGCGGAAATTTCTACCGTCAGTGGAGCGAGACAGGCTGATGAATGATTTCTTACATCTGAAGCAGAGGCAGCTCTCAGTCAGCGAGTACGAGATTGAGTTCAGCAAACTCAGTCGCTTTGCCCCCAGTTTGGTGAGCTCAGAGGAGGATAGAGCAAAGCGGTTCCTCGGTGGCCTGCGGAGCGAGGTACAGCAGCTAGCGGTGGCTCATGGAGCGGTGAGTTATGCTGGGGCAGTGGAGGCCGCTTTGAAGGTAGAGGCCATCGAAAATACAAAGCATAGAGGACAGCAGGCGAGGAATGAGAAGAGGAAAGCTGCTGAAGCAAAGAGCCCCCAAGTGCCTGGTGCTCCTTCGGGGAAGAGGAGCAAGGAGGTTTGTAGTTTTTGCGGCCGGTCGGGCCATCCTGCTGAGAGATGTTTCAAGAGGGTTGCGGCGCAGAAGGTGCATATGCATGGTATACAAGATGCTCCCAGACAGAATGCAGTGTGTACTTTGTGCAAGAAAGAGGGGCATGATGTTGCCCGTTGCTGGTTGAAGGACAAGGTCTGCTATCAGTGCGGACAGAAAGGTCATACCAAGGCCCGATGCCCGCAGCTCCAGTCTGTGCACCGACCAGTTCCTCTTCAGGCGTTGCCACCGCCTCAGTCTATGGATAAAGGCAAAGGGAAGCTGAACGTGATATCTTCAGCGGAGGCTCAAACTTCGACGCAAGTCATTTCAGGTAAAACTTCTTGCTAGTCTTTTACTTTCATTGCAGTTTAGTTTGGCTTTGTTTTCTGTATTGACTGTGCAATTCCCCGTTGATATTTATATAGGGAGTTTTAAGGTAAAGAACCACTGGGCGCGCGTTCTCTTTGACTCAGGTGCTACCCACTCCTTTGTGGCTAGGGCCTTTGTAGAGCAGTGCCAGCTGGTTCTTGATCGTGTCGGCGATGCCTTTTGCGTCAAATTCCCCTCGGGTGACTCTGTGATATCAGATCAGGGCATTCTGGATTGTCCTATTATGTTGGGGGATTTCCCAGCCAAGGCGGATCTGAAGGTTATAGACTTGGAAGATTTCGACGTCATCCTGGGTATGGATTGGTTGTCCAGATACGATGTAGTGATCCAGTGCAGGGGTAAGCGCTTGGATTTCAAGAAGGACAACGGTCATCCTGGGAGTATTTATGGCGATCCGCGCCAGGCCTCTCCGGCGATTTCTGCGGTATGTGCTCAGAGGTTATTCAGTCCTGATTGTTTTGCTTGCTTAGTCTCGGTGTTGGGGACTGTTAGCAGTGTGCCGTTGTTGGATGAGATTCCTGTTGTCCGTGAGTTTTCGGATGTGTTTCCTAGCGACCTTCCCGGTCTTCCCCCTGCCAGAGATGTTGAGTTCGTGATTGACTTGGAGCCGGGTATGCGTCCTATTGCTAAGGCGCCGTACCGGATGGCCCCGCGAGAGCTGGAGGAGCTGCGTACCCAGTTGGATGAGTTATTGGAGAAGGGTTTCATAAGGCAGAGCTCGTCGCCCTGGGGTGCACCCGTTCTTTTTGTGAAGAAGAAAGATGGTTCGATGCGCCTTTGCATCGACTATAGGGAGTTGAACAAAGTCACCATCAAGAACAGGTACCCCCTGCCCAGAATCGACGACTTATTCGATCAGTTACGTGGCAGTTCTGTGTTCTCCAAGATTGACCTTCGATCAGGATATCATCAGCTCAGAATCCGGGAGTCGGACATTCCACGGACGGCGTTTCGATCGAGGCATGGACATTTCAAATTCCTAGTTATGTCTTTTGGGTTGACCAACGCGCCATCAGCATTCATGGACATGATGAACCAGGTGTTCAAGGATTTTCTGGACAAGTTTGTGGTCGTATTCATAGACGACGTTCTGATTTACTCACGGAATGCTGCGGAGCATGATCAGCACTTGCGGTTGGTGTTATCTGCCTTGAGAGATCATCAGTTGTACGCCAAGTTGAGCAAATGTGAGTTCTGGTTGCCTCAGGTGTCCTTCCTGGGTCATGTGGTGAACAAGGATGGCATTTCAGTGGACCCGGAGAAGATTTCTGCAGTGATGGATTGGCGTAGGCCGAGCACACCCAAGGAGATCAGGAGCTTCTTGGGGTTGGCCGGCTATTATAGAAGGTTTGTTGAGGGCTTTTCTACCTTAGCAGCGCCCTTGACTAAGTTGACGCAGAAGAATGCAGCGTTCATCTGGAGTGAGCAGTGCGAGGAGGCCTTTCTGGAGCTAAAGAGGAGATTGTGCACTGCTCCTGTCTTGACATTGCCTATGGAGGGCAAGGACTATGATGTTTATGTGGATGCCTCGCATGTTGGGCTCGGAGGCGTGTTGATGCAAGAGGGGAAGGTGATCGCGTATGGGTCGCGGCAGTTGAAGACTCACGAGCGGAATTATCCTACGCATGACCTCGAGTTCGCGGCGGTGATTTTTGCGTTGAAGCTGTGGAGGCATCTACTCTATGGGGCCCAGTGCAAGATTTTCACAGATCATAAGAGTCTGAAGTATGTGTTTACTCAGAAGGAGCTGAATCTGCGCCAGCGGCGGTGGCTAAAGTTCGTGGCCGATTATGACGTGGAGATCCAGTACCATCCAGGCAAGGCCAACGTGGTGGCCGACGCCCTGAGCCGCAAGACAGGGAAGATCTTCAACCTCACGGTGGATCATTTAGTGGAAGAGTTCTTGTTGATGGACATCTCTGTGGGAGGCTGTGTTTTGCAAAGCAGTTTGGCAGTGGCAGAGCCATCTTGGATTTCGCTCACCAGGTTGCACCAGAAGGATGATCCAGATTTGTTACACCTGTACCTCAGGGCTGAGAGAGGGGAGTTGCCGGATTTCTCCATCGACGATTCGGGTACCTTGAAGTACCGCGGCAGGTTTTGCATCCCCGCGGTTGGAGACATCAGGAGCACGGTATGCAAAGAGGCTCATGGATCTAGTGTTGCCTACCACCCGGGATCCACGAAGATGTATCATGATTTGAAGCAGATCACCTGGTGGCAAGGTATGAAAGGGGATATAGCTCGGTATGTTTCTGAATGTTACACTTGCAAGCGGGTGAAGGCCGATCATGGGAGGCCTGGTGGGAAGCTGACTCCTTTGGAAATCCCGACTTGGAAGTGGGAAAGTATCTCTATGGACTTCATCACGGGCTTACCAAGATCTCCAAGAGGATTTGACTCAGTTTGGGTGATCGTGGACCGATTGATGAAGTGTGCGCACTTCGTACCTTATAAGATCGACTACCCGATGAAGAAGATAGCAGAGCTGTATTTGAGTGAGGTCATCCGATTGCATGGAGTTCCCGTGAGCATCATTTCAGACCGAGACTCCAGATTTACTTCCCGTTTCTGGAAGAGTTTGCAGGAGGGTTTGGGCACAGACTTGAGATATTCTACCGCTTACCACCCTCAGACAAATGGGCAGACCGAGCGGGTGAACCAGATTGTGGAGGATATGATCAGGTGCTACGTTTTAGATCATGGTGGAGCATGGGATGAGCGTTTGCGGCTCATGGAGTTTGCCTACAATAACAGTTACCAAGAGAGCTTGCAAATGGCTCCCTTCGAGGCATTGTATGGGAGGCGCTGCAGAACTCCGTTGTTTTGGACTGAGGCCGGTGAGAGGCCGTTGTTGGGACCTGATGCTTTAGAGGAAATGGAGGTTGCTGTGAAGCTCATCCGGGAAAAGCTTCGGTTAGCTTAGGAAAGATATGAGAAAAACGCCAACCGGCGTAGGTCTGATTTGGAATTTTCGGTAGAGGATTTGGTTTTCTTGAAGGTGTCTCCGATGGTTGGAGTGAAGAGGTTCGGCAAGAACCGTAAGCTGGATCCGAGGTATGTGGGCCCATTCAGAATTTTGGAGCGTATTGGTGTAGCAGCATATAGGTTGCATCTACCCGCCAACTTCCCTAGCGTGCATAATGTCTTTCACGTGAGCCAGCTGCGAAAGTGTGTGCGGAGCAGAGGGCAAGTCTTGGATGCCGTGCCCCAGTTGGAGCCCAATCTCTCGTATGTTGAGGTGCCGATCCGCATCTTGGATACTCAGGACCGGGTACTGCGGTCGAAGTCTATCCCGATGGTGAAGGTTCTTTGGAAGAATCAAGATTTGGAGAGCGCGACTTGGGAGCTAGAGTCGGCGATGAGGGAGGCTTACCCTCGCCTGTTCTCCTGATTTGTTGGGTACGTTTTATTTCTAGTAACTTTTATATTGTTACTTTCCTGCTATAGTAGAGGTAGTGTACGTAAAGTTTCGGGACGAAACTTTCTTTTAGGGGGAGTGACTGTAACGCCCCCGAATTTTCGGTAACTATTTTAGTCCTCGTTTGGCGTTACGTTGGCGCATTCCCGGCTCGTGTCGTTGTTAGAGTACCTCGTTGGGTGTTCGTAGAGTTTTTAGCCTGTGGTATGGTTTCCCCAGCTAGCCGGCGTCTGTTTTGGAGGCCCGGCTGAGCCTCTTAGGGAATCCCTGTACTTTGGCTTCGGGCGAGGTTTGCCCAAGTGTGTGGTCGTCGGAGGTTGTGTCCGACTTCGCCGATGTTTTCGTAGCCCGAGTGTTTAGCTACGGTGCGGATTTGGTCGGAATCCGAGAACGTTAGTTTTCGCGCCTTTTCGACGGTCGCTAGTTAGCGAGCCGTCATTTATGTGAGCGTATTTGCATGTTTTCGCATTTAGGGCATAACGAGCGATTTGGGCGTGCCGTTGCGTAATTGCACGTGCACGTGCTCGCAAGGTTTGTAAGTTGTACGTGCGCGTGCGTGTGCTTGCGTCCGGGGTAGAAAATTTGTGTGCGCGAATACATGTTAATAGACGTGTACATGTATTTTAGTGCTTGTAACTAGTGTGGTTAGCGGTTGTCTTAGTCAATTAATAAGTATATTTATATGTGTGTGTATGAATATATATATATATATATGTCAGTGTGTATGTATAAGTATATTTATATGTATATGTATGAGTGTTAGTGTGTGTGTATATAAATATAGGTGTAAATTTAAATAAGTGTATATATAAATATATATATATATAAAATATATATATATATATATATATATATATATATATATATATATATATATATATATATATATATATATATATATATATATATATATATATATATCGGTTAGGTCATCTTTCCCCCAACCCGACGGCGATTTGCAGAACCCGAGCAGAAGAACAGGCGGAAGCCCGGGGCTGCTCCGACCGCCGATTCACCGCCCAGATCTGCTTGAAATAGTGGTTTGAGGCCGGATCCGTGCTCCTCTAGCCGTGACCGTCGTTCCGAGGTAGTTTTTTTGGATTTCACCATCGTTTTTTTTCTTCGATCGGGTGTCGAGGGTCCGGGTTCGTTCATGCTTTGATGGAGTCTTTCTTCGCAGGTTTTCCCGTTCGATTGTTGCTCGTGGCCGGCAGTTTGGAAGTGAGTCTTGGCCGAAATTTTTCTTGTTGTGTTTTCCCCAAAGGCAAGGCAAGTATCCACTTGCCAAAACAAATATATATGTATATTTTCCTTCCCATGTGCTGTTTGGTAGTTTGATTCATGCAATTTAGTTGTTGGTGAGACTTGTTACATGATTTCAATTATGCAAAACCTCCGATTTCCTATTATGATATTTTTTTTGTGGGTCTATATGAATGTCATTATGCAAAACCTCCGATTGTTTAGGTGGTGCCTTATCCCCTTGCAAGTTTAACTCATTTCATTTCCGGTGATATTGATGGCTGTAATTATCTCCCAAAGCTTTGTTCTGCCTTAAGTCTGCCCAATTATCAATAATTGCTGTTATCCTAGTTTTTTTTTCCTCTCAATTTATTTTGTGATAATGCTTGTCCAGATCGGGTTGATTAAATTCTGTCTTAAAGGCTTGTATAGCAGTTTGTGTTGGTCGGGCATATGAGTGGGATATCGGTTGATATGCTATCCAGATCTCCTCGTAATTGCTTGGCTTTGATTTTCTTGTATTCTTGTGGTAATACCAGTGTCCCGTAAGTAGTTATAAGGAAAACTCCGGTAGGATGTAACCTTTTGTTTCTTGATGTAATATAAGTATGATCCCTGTTATAATGCTAATGACCTGAAGCAAAGATGAAAAAGTAGATGCTCTTTAGTGACTGATTATGTTAAGGGAAAACTCTATATATATATTTTTTTACGCTATAGAAATTGTCAAATACCTTTATGTTGGTAGTACTTGTAGGGTCCAAGGTTAAGGCATTCATGTGATGTTAGATGCGTGTTTATTTAACCAACCCCGTCGGCTGCTAGTAGCTATGCCTCTTAGGTGGGTTGCTCTAGTGTAATAGGATTGAGGTGACTTCTTGGTGGTTCATGGAACTACCAGTAAGGGTTTTCCCGAGTTACTTAGTGCTGGAGTAGGATGTGATTTTGAGGTGGGTCGGACCGATGCCGCCACCCTTGTTTTACTTCTTGTCTTATTAAGACAATGTGAGCTGTTTGGTTGAGTTGGACCGATGCCACCACCATAGCAGCTTGAGATGTTTAGGCCTGTTAGACGTGGTTGGACCGTTGCCACCAGTCTAGGCCCTTATTTCTGATTTTGTCCATCTCCAGCATTAGGTGACTCTTCCTGCTCTAGCTTTATACTAGGATTCATTTATTTTACTAATCCTTCTTGCAGAGATTTGTGATACTTGACTTCACCCGTGCACTTGGTGCACCCCTTTTTGCTCACTCATGGCGAGTATTCCTCATTCACTTGTTTACTTTAGCTCTTACCTGTTTCACTTCTTTCTTATGCTATTGTTCATTTCCGTATTTATATATTGCTTTGCTGAGGCGTTCTTTTCTTTGAATGCCTCAGGTTCAGGTTTATAGCCGACTGAGCGGCTAGGGTTCTTCTGGAGGTTGCTAGTGCTATAGCTGTTGCTGAGTTTCTTCTCCTCACTCCTGGGAGGTAGTTCCTTTAGACTTGTAGTACAGATATACCTACTCACCAGTGGGTTCGTGTCAGTTGTTGGCGCCCACTGGTGGTTTCTCTTTTAGATGCTTTGTACTTTGCTTATGCTGCTAGATTTTTCTGTTTTGGAGTTTATTAAACTTGCTTCTGGGATGATTTATGTTAGGTTGCTAGTTATTTTAAAACCTATAAAAGAAAATAACTATTATATCAAAAATATAGGCATCATGTTTTCCTTTCTAAAGAGCTTAATCACTATTTTCAAACCGCGTAAAAAAAGGGTATTTCCTATATATGATATATAAATTAAATCTAGGGTTTTGCATAGCCTTAGGCGTCCCCTGGGAACGCGTAAGCACTCTCTTAGGATGTTAAAAAAAAACTGAATAAAGTATTTTCCGCTACGTATAAGTATAATTTTGAAAGGGTGGACTAGTTGATCCACGAAGCCGAGGGATACGGCCTCAAAAATATAATTGGTTTTTCACATCATTCAAGCTTTGAACTTTCTTAGTCTTAGCAGTTAGTGGTTGCCTGAGCGTCGACAGTTATCCCCTATCCGACGTGGCATCACAACACGCGTTTTCTTCTACTCTGATACTTCTAAATTTTCGGAGAAAATGCGGGCCGTGACAGTTGGTATCAGAGGGAGGTTGCTTGACAATTTGTCGGGCAACCTTTCCTTGTAGGTATTAGAAGTCTAGCATCATGTCATACACACACCGATATGTCATCAGCACGTCTTGGCTGAAGCACGAACACTACACTCATAGTATAACATGAAGTATACGGGGCATATTATGTAGTATGGGATGCATAATATGTGTTCGTATATGGATCCACCATAGGAGGCAACATGTGAGGGTTATGTAGTATGGGATGCATAACCTCACCACATGAATGCGACTAGCATGTTTTCTTTTTCGTCGCATGAAAATGTTATGTAGTATGGGATGCATAACATTTTCATGTGTACGCCGATCATAACATGCATTAGGGTCTTTTTAGAATGCATAGCACAATCATGCATAGCATAACATTGCATAAGCACAACGTGCCAAGCTAAAGACTTGCAGGATGACATATGTACACACATGGTTTTGAGTCAAAAAGAGATTAAAAATTCATGCATGCTCGACTTAGGCACAAGAGTTAGTGTGATGGTGGTGAACCATCTTAGGTTAAGCATGGCATTATTTCCCCTATATAAATATATATATACATATATATAAAAAAAAACCCCAGAGCAAGTTGGCAGTGAAAGCAAGTACTTATGTAGGTTTGTCTGTACCTGTTGTTTTGTCCTAGTAGTTGAACTAGGTTCTGATGTTCGTTTGTTGATCTTTTTAGGATGGCGCCTAAGCGTAGAGTGGCGAGATCGACTCCCCAATCCGAGGGCGGGTCTTCTGGTACTCAAAGCGGTACAGTTATGGAAAGTCTGAGGCAGAGCAATGAGGCTCTATCGAGGCAGATGGTGGACGTTCAGTCTCAGATCCAGTCCCTGTTGTCTGTGGTGGCAGGACTAGCCCCGAGAGCGCAGGACCCTGCTGCGGGTTTAGCTGTTCCCGCACCTCCTGCACCTCCAGCCCCTTTGGTGCCTCCAGTGGTGGTACCCCCGGAGATGGCTTTCATCACTCAGTTCCAGCGACTGCGTCCCCCTACCTACGATGGTAAGGCGAACTTCATGATATTGGATGATTGGCTGATTACCATAGAAGAGATGTTTCACTACTCAGGAGTGTCTGATGATCAGAAGGTGATGCTGGCCGCCTATCAGCTAAAGGGGTTATCGAAGAGCTGGTGGATGAGGGAGAAGGAGGGAATGGTAGGAGGAAGCACTTGGGCTTCCTTCAAGGAGATCTTGATGCGGAAATTTCTACCGTCAGTGGAGCGAGACAGGCTGATGAATGATTTCTTACATCTGAAGCAGAGGCAGCTCTCAGTCAGCGAGTACGAGATTGAGTTCAGCAAACTCAGTCGCTTTGCCCCCAGTTTGGTGAGCTCAGAGGAGGATAGAGCAAAGCGGTTCCTCGGTGGCCTGCGGAGCGAGGTACAGCAGCTAGCGGTGGCTCATGGAGCGGTGAGTTATGCTGGGGCAGTGGAGGCCGCTTTGAAGGTAGAGG
The DNA here is from genome assembly GCA_039583875.1 of Platanthera guangdongensis. Lineage (NCBI taxonomy): Eukaryota > Viridiplantae > Streptophyta > Magnoliopsida > Asparagales > Orchidaceae > Platanthera > Platanthera guangdongensis. Next base: position 51,046,905 of record CM077166.1, read on the forward strand.
CCATCGAAAATACAAAGCATAGAGGACAGCAGGCGAGGAATGAGAAGAGGAAAGCTGCTGAAGCAAAGAGCCCCCAAGTGCCTGGTGCTCCTTCGGGGAAGAGGAGCAAGGAGGTTTGTAGTTTTTGCGGCCGGTCGGGCCATCCTGCTGAGAGATGTTTCAAGAGGGTTGCGGCGCAGAAGGTGCATGTGCATGGTATACAAGATGCTCCCAGACAGAATGCGGTGTGTACTTTGTGCAAGAAAGAGGGGCATGATGTTGCCCGTTGCTGGTTGAAGGACAAGGTCTGCTATCAGTGCGGACAGAAAGGTCATACCAAGGCCCGATGCCCGCAGCTCCAGTCTGTGCACCGACCAGTTCCTCTTCAGGCGTTGCCACCGCCTCAGTCTATGGATAGAGGCAAAGGGAAGCTGAACGTGATATCTTCAGCGGAGGCTCAAACTTCGACGCAAGTCATTTCAGGTAAAACTTCTTGCTAGTCTTTTACTTTCATTGCAGTTTAGTTTGGCTTTGTTTTCTGTATTGACTGTGCAATTCCCCGTTGATATTTATATAGGGAGTTTTAAGGTAAAGAACCACTGGGCGCGCGTTCTCTTTGACTCAGGTGCTACCCACTCCTTTGTGGCTAGGGCCTTTGTAGAGCGGTGCCAGCTGGTTCTTGATCGTGTCGGCGATGCCTTTTGCGTCAAATTCCCCTCGGGTGACTCTGTGATATCAGATCAGGGCATTCTGGATTGTCCTATTATGTTGGGGGATTTCCCAGCCAAGGCGGATCTGAAGGTTATAGACTTGGAAGATTTCGACGTCATCCTGGGTATGGATTGGTTGTCCAGATACGATGCAGTGATCCAGTGCAGGGGTAAGCGCTTGGATTTCAAGAAGGACAACGGTCAGCCTGGGAGTATTTATGGCGATCCGCGCCAGGCCTCTCCGGCGATTTCTGCGGTATGTGCTCAGAGGTTATTCAGTCCTGATTGTTTTGCTTGCTTAGTCTCGGTGTTGGGGACTGTTAGCAGTGTGCCGTTGTTGGATGAGATTCCTGTTGTCCGTGAGTTTTCGGATGTGTTTCCTAGCGACCTTCCCGGTCTTCCCCTGCCAGAGATGTTGAGTTCGTGATTGACTTGGAGCCGGGTATGCGTCCTATTGCTAAGGCGCCGTACCGGATGGCCCCGCGAGAGCTGGAGGAGCTGCGTACCCAGTTGGATGAGTTATTGGAGAAGGGTTTCATAAGGCAGAGCTCGTCGCCCTGGGGTGCACCCGTTCTTTTTGTGAAGAAGAAAGATGGTTCGATGCGCCTTTGCATCGACTATAGGGAGTTGAACAAAGTCACCATCAAGAACAGGTACCCCCTGCCCAGAATCGACGACTTATTCGATCAGTTACGTGGCAGTTCTGTGTTCTCCAAGATTGACCTTCGATCAGGATATCATCAGCTCAGAATCCGGGAGTCGGACATTCCACGGACGGCGTTTCGATCGAGGCATGGACATTTCGAATTCCTAGTTATGTCTTTTGGGTTGACCAACGTGCCATCAGCATTCATGGACATGATGAACCAGGTGTTCAAGGATTTTCTGGACAAGTTTGTGGTCGTATTCATAGACGATGTTCTGATTTACTCACGGAATGCTGCGGAGCATGATCAGCACTTGCGGTTGGTGTTATCTGCCTTGAGAGATCATCAGTTGTACGCCAAGTTGAGCAAATGTGAGTTCTGGTTGCCTCAGGTGTCCTTCCTGGGTCATGTGGTGAACAAGGATGACATTTCAGTGGACCCGGAGAAGATTTCTGCAGTGATGGATTGGCGTAGGCCGAGCACACCCAAGGAGATCAGGAGCTTCTTGGGGTTGGCCGGCTATTATAGAAGGTTTGTTGAGGGCTTTTCTACCTTAGCAGCGCCCTTGACTAAGTTGACGCAGAAGAATGCAGCGTTCATCTGGAGTGAGCAGTGCGAGGAGGCCTTTCTGGAGCTAAAGAGGAGATTGTGCACTGCTCCTGTCTTGACATTGCCTACGGAGGGCAAGGACTATGATGTTTATGTGGATGCCTCGCATGTTGGGCTCGGAGGCGTGTTGATGCAAGAGGGGAAGGTGATCGCGTATGGGTCGCGGCAGTTGAAGACTCACGAGCGGAATTATCCTACGCATGACCTCGAGTTCGCAGCGGTGATTTTTGCGTTGAAGCTGTGGAGGCATCTACTCTATGGGGCCCAGTGCAAGATTTTCACAGATCATAAGAGTCTGAAGTATGTGTTTACTCAGAAGGAGCTGAATCTGCGCCAGCGGCGGTGGCTAGAGTTCGTGGCCGATTATGACGTGGAGATCCAGTACCATCCAGGCAAGGCCAACGTGGTGGCCGACGCCCTGAGCCGCAAGACAGGGAAGATCTTCAACCTCACGGTGGATCGTTTAGTGGAAGAGTTCTTGTTGATGGACATCTCTGTGGGAGGCTGTGTTTTGCAAAGCAGTTTGGCAGTGGCAGAGCCATCTTGGATTTCGCTCACCAGGTTGCACCAGAAGGATGATCCAGATTTGTTACACCTGTACCTCAGGGCTGAGAGAGGGGAGTTGCCGGATTTCTCCATCGACGATTCGGGTACCTTGAAGTACCGCGGCAGGTTTTGCATCCCCGCGGTTGGAGACATCAGGAGCACGGTATGCAAAGAGGCTCATGGATCTAGTGTTGCCTACCACCCGGGATCCACGAAGATGTATCATGATTTGAAGCAGATCGCCTGGTGGCAAGGTATGAAAGGGGATATAGCTCGGTATGTTTCTGAATGTTACACTTGCAAGCGGGTGAAGGCCGATCATGGGAGGCCTGGTGGGAAGCTGACTCCTTTGGAAATCCCGACTTGGAAGTGGGAAAGTATCTCTATGGACTTCATCACGGGCTTACCAAGATCTCCAAGAGGATTTGACTCAGTTTGGGTGATCGTGGACCGATTGATGAAGTGTGCGCACTTCGTACCTTATAAGATCGACTACCCGATGAAGAAGATAGCAGAGCTGTATTTGAGTGAGGTCATCCGATTGCATGGAGTTCCCGTGAGCATCATTTCAGACCGAGACTCCAGATTTACTTCCCGTTTCTGGAAGAGTTTGCAGGAGGGTTTGGGCACAGACTTGAGATATTCTACCACTTACCACCCTCAGACAAATGGGCAGACCGAGCGGGTGAACCGGATTGTGGAGGATATGATCAGGTGCTACGTTCTAGATCATGGTGGAGCATGGGATGAGCGTTTGCGTCTCATGGAGTTTGCCTACAATAACAGTTACCAAGAGAGCTTGCAAATGGCTCCCTTCGAGGCATTGTATGGGAGGCGCTGCAGAACTCCGTTGTTTTGGACTGAGGCCGGTGAGAGGCCGTTGTTGGGACCTGATGCTTTAGAGGAAATGGAGGTTGCTGTGAAGCTCATCCGGGAAAAGCTTCGGTTAGCTTAGGAAAGATATGAGAAAAACGCCAACCGGCGTAGGTCTGATTTGGAATTTTCGGTAGAGGATTTGGTTTTCTTGAAGGTGTCTCCGATGGTTGGAGTGAAGAGGTTCGGCAAGAACCGTAAGCTGGATCCGAGGTATGTGGGCCCATTCAGAATTTTGGAGCGTATTGGTGTAGCAGCATATAGGTTGCATCTACCCGCCAACTTCCCTAGCGTGCATAATGTCTTTCACGTGAGCCAGCTGCGAAAGTGTGTGCGGAGCAGAGGGCAAGTCTTGGATGCCGTGCCCCAGTTGGAGCCCAATCTCTCGTATGTTGAGGTGCCGATCCGCATCTTGGATACTCAGGACCGGGTACTGCGATCGAAGTCTATCCCGATGGTGAAGGTTCTTTGGAAGAATCAAGATTTGGAGAGCGCGACTTGGGAGCTAGAGTCGGCGATGAGGGAGGCTTACCCTCGCCTGTTCTCCTGATTTGTTGGGTACGTTTTATTTCTAGTAACTTTTATATTGCTACTTTCCTGCTATAGTAGAGGTAGTGTACGTAAAGTTTCGGGACGAAACTTTCTTTTAGGGGGAGTGACTGTAACGCCCCCGAATTTTCGGTAACTATTTTAGTCCTCGTTTGGCGTTACGTTGGCGCATTCCCGGCTCGTGCCGTTGTTAGAGTACCTCGTTGGGTGTTCGTAGAGTTTTTATCCTGTGGTATGGTTTCCCCAGCTAGCCGGCGTCTGTTTTGGAGGCCCGGCTGAGCCTCTTAGGGAATCCCTGTACTTTGGCTTCGGGCGAGGTTTGCCCAAGTGTGTGGTCGTCGGAGGTTGTGTCCGACTTCGCCGATGTTTTCGTAGCCCGAGTGTTTAGCTACGGTGCAGATTTGGTCGGAATCCAAGAACGTTAGTTTTCGCGCCTTTTCGACGGTCGCTAGTTAGCGAGCCGTCATTTATGTGAGCGTATTTGCATGTTTTCGCATTTAGGGCATAACGAGCGATTTGGGCGTGCCGTTGCGTAATTGCACGTGCACGTGCTCGCAAGGTTTGTAAGTTGTACGTGCGCGTGCGTGTGCTTGCGTCCGGGGTAGAAAATTTGTGTGCGCGAATACATGTTAATAGACGTGTACATGTATTTTAGTGCTTGTAACTAGTGTGGTTAGCGGTTGTCTTAGTCAATTAATAAGTATATTTATATGTGTGTGTATGAATATATATATATGTGTTAGTGTGTATGTATAAGTATATTTATATGTATATGTATGAGTGTTAGTGTGTGTGTATATAAATATAGGTGTAAATTTAAATAAGTGTATATATAAATATATATATATATATATATATATATATATATATATATATATATATATATATATATATATATATATATATATATATATCGGTTAGGTCATCTTTCCCCCCAACCCGACGGCGATTTGCAGAACCCGAGCAGAAGAACAGGCGGAAGCCCGGGGCTGCTCCGACCGCCGATTCACCGCCCAGATCTGCTTGAAATAGTGGTTTGAGGCCGGATCCGTGCTCCTCTAGCCTTGACCGTCGTTCCGAGGTAGTTTTTTTGGATTTCACCATCGTTTTTTTTCTTCGATCGGGTGTCGAGGGTCCTGGTTCGTTCATGCTTTGATGGAGTCTTTCTTCCCAGGTTTTCCCCTTCGATTGTTGCTCGTGGCCGGCAGTTTGGAAGTGAGTCTTGGCCGAAATTTTTCTTGTTGTGTTTTCCCCAAAGGCAAGGCAAGTATCCACTTGCCAAAACAAATATATATGTATATTTTCCTTCCCATGTGCTGTTTGGTAGTTTGATTCATGCAATTTAGTTGTTGGTGAGACTTGTTACATGATTTCAATTATGCAAAACCTCAGATTGCCTATTATGATATTTTTTTTGTGGGTCTATATGAATGTCATTATGCAAAACCTCCGATTGTTTAGGTGGTGCCTTATCCCCTTGCAAGTTTAACTCATTTCATTTCCGGTGATATTGATGGCTGTAATTATCTCCCAAAGCTTTGTTCTGCCTTAAGTCTGCCCAATTATCAATAATTGCTGTTATCCTAGTTTTTTTTCCTCTCAATTTATTTTGTGATAATGCTTGTCCAGATCGGGTTGATTAAATTCTGTCTTAAAGGCTTGTATAGCAGTTTGTGTTGGTCGGGCATATGAGTGGGATATCGGTTGATATGCTATCCAGATCTCCTCGTAAATGCTTGGCTTTGATTTTCTTGTATTCTTGTGGTAATACCAGTGTCCCGTAAGTAGTTATAAGGAAAACTCCGGTAGGATGTAACCTTTTGTTTCTTGATGTAATATAAGTATGATCCCTGTTATAATGCTAGTGACCTGAAGCAAAGATGAAAAAGTAGATGCTCTTTAGTGACTGATTATGTTAAGGGAAAACTCTCTATATATATATTTTTTTTACGCTATAGAAATTGTCAAATACCTTTATGTTGGTAGTACTTGTAGGGTCCAAGGTTAAGGCATTCATGTGATGTTAGATGCGTGTTTATTTAACCAACCCCGTCGGCTGCTAGTAGCTATGCCTCTTAGGTGGGTTGCTCTAGTGTAATAGGATTGAGGTGACTTCTTGGTGGTTCATGGAACTACCAGTAAGGGTTTTCCCGAGTTACTTAGTGCTGGAGTAGGATGTGATTTTGAGGTGGGTCGGACCGATGCCGCCACCCTTGTTTTACTTCTTGTCTTATTAAGACAATGTGAGCTGTTTGGTTGAGTTGGACCGATGCCACCACCACAGCAGCTTGAGATGTTTAGGCCTGTTAGACGTGGTTGGACCGTTGCCACCAGTCTAGGCCCTTATTTCTGATTTTGTCCATCTCCAGCATTAGGTGACTCTTCCTGCTCTAGCTTTATACTAGGATTCATTTATTTTACTAATCCTTCTTGCAGAGATTTGTGATACTTGACTTCACTCGTGCACTTGGTGCACCCCTTTTTGCTCACTCATGACGAGTATTCCTCATTCACTTGTTTACTTTAGCTCTTACCTGTTTCACTTCTTTCTTATGCTATTGTTCATTTCCGTATTTATATATTGCTTTGCTGAGGCGTTCTTTTCTTTGAATGCCTCAGGTTCAGGTTTATAGCCGACTGAGCGGCTAGGGTTCTTCTGGAGGTTGCTAGTGCTATAGCTGTTGCTGAGTTTCTTCTCCTCACTCCTGGGAGGTATTTCCTTTAGACTTGTAGTACAGATATACCTACTCACCAGTGGGTTCGTGTCAGTTGTTGGCGCCCACTGGTGGTTTCTCTTTTAGATGCTTTGTACTTTTCTTATGCTGCTAGATTTTTCTGTTTTGGAGTTTATTCAACTTGCTTCTGGGATGATTTATGTTAGGTTGCTAGTTATTTTAAAACCTATAAAAGAAAATAACTATTATATCAAAAATATAGGCATCATGTTTTCCTTTCTAAAGAGCTTAATCACTATTTTCAAACCGCGTAAAAAAAAGGGTATTTCCTATATATGATATATAAATTAAATCTAGGATTTTGCATAGCCTTAGGCGTCCCCTGGGAACGCGTAAGCACTCTCTTAGGATGTTAAAAAAAACTGAATAAAGTATTTTCCGCTACGTATAAGTATAATTTTGAAAGGGTGGACTAGTTGATCCACGAAGCCGAGGGATACAGCCTCAAAAATATAATTGGTTTTTCACATCATTCAAGCTTTGAACTTTCTTAGTCTTAGCAGTTAGTGGTTGCCTGAGCGTCGACAGTTATCCCCTGTCCGACGTGGCATCACAACGCGCGTTTTCTTCTACTCTGATACTTCTAAATTTTCGGAGAAAATGCGGGCCGTGACAGTAGACGCTTGTGAGTTGGTACGGACCATTCAAGAGCGTATGAAGGTGGCGCAAGACCGACAAGCAAAATACTTTAATGCTCGTCACCGGAAGTTGGAGTTTGCGGTAGGTGATTGGGTCTATTGTTGGGTTTCTCTATGAGGATGGCACAACACTTGTGCACGCAGCAGAAGAATAAAAACATCAAGAAAACCAAAAAGTGATGGGATCGGGCCATGGTAGTTGAATCAAGAAGTTAACATACAACTAGGCAAAAATTACCTCGGTGGCATTGAGTCACAACTCAACGGAGATGCTCCAAGCTTCTGTTCTTGCTGGTGGCGAGTTCTACGTGGAATGATATCCACGGCTCTGCAGAAATCCACACGAGCGGGAGAACACCGATCTTTCCATCGCACAGATATTTGGGAAGGAGAGTGACCGCACCTTGATATTCCACGAACTGCTAGGTCCGCGCCATGGATAGCAACACCAGCGACGATCGCCGGAGGAGGTCGACGGAGCGAGCACGGCGGCGGAACGGTTCTGTCGGCGGGTTCGGGATCGTGATCGGCGGAACGAACGACGAACGGTTTCGTCTTGGTTCCGATTGATCAGCAAGCCTGTTCCCGAAAAACCCTAAGTGTATATTTATACCAAAGGCATAAATAGACTTAGGAATATCGCTATCCGCAGACCACCCAGAAAATTAGGGTTCCAGAATCGGAGAGAATCACCAGCAGATTCGGTGAGAATCAATCGGCGAGAATCACCTACGTTCGACGAGAATCAGTCGGCGAGAATCAGTCGGCGAGTATCACCCACGTTCGGTGAGAATCAGAGTACAATACTCGACGATTCACGTCGAACGTGGGTTGACGATTCACGTCGATCGGCGATAATCAGAGTACAATACTCGACGATTCACGTCGATCGGCGAGAATCAGAGTACCAATCCTCGACGATTCTCGTCGACCCTCGGTCGACTATTCTTACCAATCCTTCAAGGCAACATTTGCCCAACCCGACGATCCTTTAAGGCAACACTTTGCCCATAACCCCATTCAGGTCGGTGATTGGTAACCTTTACCAACACAGTAAATCATCCAACTTATCCACATCTCTTATGTGCGACCCTGCAGGCTCATATCGCGTTGGTAGTGAGATTACATGTTTGACCACTTCTAGATCACCATGGTAACTCCAACAGACTCCCACTTGATCTTGAAAGTATCAAACCAAAAACCTCACAAACAATGAGCGGCATCTAGCAATGCATCATTGCTCCCCAAGCAATAAAAGTTTATAACTCATAAGCCTTTATGACCAATGTATCAGCGTTGTCTTTGTCCCTTTGTCCCTTACATCAGGAAAGAACTAGAGGCATGGACCGTGTCACCCTCATAATAGCTCAATCCAAGTTTCTTGATCCAGGACGGACTTCTAGAGAATGGTGAGTCCAATATCACATATTGACTCAACCAAGCATGGCCATGTATTTCTCAGTCCAGTTCCATCAAGGGGCCCATGGATGCAACTCCTGTCATACAGAGGACAAATCCCATATCTGCTCACACACAAACACCCAAATGATTCGTAACATGCCCAACAACCACCCTTATCATCAACCTTTCTCAAGGAAGACTTTAGATGACATTAAAGCACGCTCTTCCTCACTTGATGAATGTTGTGACTTCAGGTCAAAGGACCACAACACCATTGTCAATTGAGACCTACTCGTGACACGATTGGATGACAATCCACAAAGTAGTCTCAGGTTGGGTCTGCCCAGTGCAACTTGTTCACTAATAAGTACCCACGTGATGACTTGATATCACAATATCATGACCTGTGAGAACCGGTCATCAGTCAACGCACGTGCTAGCCTTCATGTACCATCATCACCCTTAGCTTCTATGATGATACTCGACCAAGGACCTTTTAAGAATGAAGCTTCAAATAAATCATAGGCTCTCACATTCAAGTCACGTACTTGATGTCCCATGGAAGCGAACATTCTAAGGGTATCTATTATGTTAACATTTAACTATCATATAGAAAAAACTCATAATAAAAGAACTTGCCATTAACTGTAAGAGAAAAACTAGGTACACTGTTCATCATATGAACAAATTGCCAACAAAATACATGTTTACATGCAATCCACAAGATTCTCACTAGAGTTGATCATTTAGGTATTGTATACCCATCGATCTAGTATGACCATCATGATTTCTCTGCGCGAGAGGCTTTGTCAGTGGATCCACAATATTCCCCTCAGTCGGCACTCTGCAAATGTTCACATCTCCTCGTTCGACAATCTCACGAATAAGATGAAACTGCCGAAGTATGTGCTTGGAGCGCTGATGGGATCTAGGTTCCTTAGATTGTGCAATTGCACCATTGTTATCACAGTAGAGAACTACGAACTACATCAAGCTCGCCGATGAATTTCCTAATCCATACAGCCTCCTTCGCCGCATTAGCTGCGGCGATATACTCGGCCTCTGTTGTAGAATCAGCAACTATCTCTTGCTTGGAACTCTTCCAGCTCACAGCTCCTCCATTCATGCAAAACACAAAACCTGACTGAGACTTGGAGTCGTCTCTATCAGTTTGGAAGCTAGCATCCGTGTAACCACTTACAACGAGCTCTTCCTCTCCACCATACACCAAGAACACATCCTTAGTCCTTCTCAAGTACTTCAGGACATTCTTGACTGCAATCCAGTGACACTCACCGGGGTCTGACTGATACCTGCTAGTCATACTCAAAGCAAAGGAGACGTCGGGTCGAGTACATAACATCGCGTACATGATTGATCCAATTGCCGAAGCATATGGAATCAACTTCATGCGGTCCTTATCTTCACAAGACTTTGGACACTGGTCCTTAGAGAGATTCACACCATGAGACATGGGCAAAAATCCTTTCTTGGACTCAAGCATGTTGAACCGCTTCAACACCTTTTCGATGTACGTACTCTGGGTCAAACCCAGCAACTTCTTCGATCTATCCCTATAGATCTTAATACCGAGTATATAAGTCACTTCACCCAAATCCTTCATTGAAAAGCAGTTCCCTAGGTTGTTCTTAACAACTTTCAGGGTAGGAATGTCATTCCCAATCAACATTATGTCATCTACATACAATATCAGGAAGACAACAATGCTCCCACTGATTCGCTTGTAAACACAAGGCTCATCTTCATTCTTGATGAAACCAAACTCTTTGATTTTCTCATCAAAACGAAGATTCCAACTTCGAGAGGCCTGTTTCAGTCCATAGATGGACTTATTCAGCTTGCATATTTTAGTGGCTTCATCTGGGGATACAAAACCCTCGGGTTGTGTCATATACACTTCCTCAAGGAGGTTTCCATTAAGGAAAGCTGTTTTGACATCCATCTGCCAGATCTCGTAGTCATAATACGCAGCAACAGCAAGCAATATCCTTATGGACGTTACCATGGCAACAGGGGAAAAGGTCTCATCATAGTCAATACCATGAATTTGCTTGAAACCTTTAGCCACCAGTCGCCCTTTGAATGTCTGTACATTCCCATCCATATCGGTCTTCTTCTTGAAGACCCACTTGCACCCTATGGGTCGTACCCCTTCAGGTGGTTCCACCAAGTTCTAAACTTGGTTTGCATACATGGAGTCCATTTCGAATTTCATAGCCTCAAGCCATTTGTCGGAGTCTGGTCCATTCATAGCCTCTTGGTAGGTTGCTGGTTCATCATCATGATTCATAAGCAACACATTACCTATTTGAGACACGAGAAATCCATATCTCTCAGGCTCAAACCTCGGTCTACCAGATCTACGTAGGACTTGTGTTCCTTGAGCAGGTTCTCTAGCTACAACATCTTGTAGTCCTGTCTCAGAATCCAATTCCGGTTCATTCACTACATGTGGTTCTTGAACTTCTTCAAGCTCTACCTTTTCAGTCTTTCTTGATAAGAACTCTTTCTCCAAGAAGACACCAGTCCTTGCGACAAACACTTTGCCCTCAGACGGTAGGTAAAAGTAATACCCTTTCGTTTCCTTATGATATCCCACCAAATAATATTTATCCGATTTGGGTTCCAGCTTGTCAGGCATTTGACGTCTCACGTATGCCTCACAGCCCCAAATTTAATGAATGACATACTAGGACGCTTCCCAGTCCATATCTCATATGGTGTCTTCAGAACCGTTTTCATTGGAGCGCGATTCAATGTCATTACAGCAGTCTCTAAAGCAAAACCCCAAGAGGAAACAAGCAAGTCTGCATGACTCATCATCGAACGTACCATGTCTAACAGAGTACGATTTCTCCTCTCAGACACACCATTATGTTGTGGTGTTCTAGGTGGAGTGAGCTGTGATACAATATCACACTCTTTCAGATGATCACGAAACTCATGACTTAGTTATTCGCCACCTCGATCAGATCGGAGTGCTTTAACCCTTTTACCCAACTGGTTTTCTACTTCATTCTTGAACTCTTTGAACTTTTCAAAGGTCTCGGATTTGCACTTCATAAGATACACATATCCGTATCTACTGAAATCATCAGTAAATGTAACAAAGTAGAAATACCCACCTCTAGCCATGAAACTCATGGGTCCGCATACATCACTATGTACAACACCCAAGAGATCCTCAGCCCTCTCAGTATAACCAGTGAAAGAAGCTTTAGTCATCTTACCTAACAAACAAGATTCGCATCGCTCAAATGATTCATAATCAAATGAGTCGAAAAGTCCATCTCTATGGAGCTTGGATATGCGCTTCTCGTTGATATGGCCCAAACGACAATGCCAGAGAAATGTAGGGTTCGAGTCATTTGTTCTTAGTCTTTTATTATTTTCAACATTACAGATCAGATGGTCCAAGTTCAAAACATAAAGACCATTAAACAATTGGGCTACAACATAACAAACATCATTCTTAAATATAGAACAACAATTGTTCTTAATTATAAAAGAAAATCCAATCATGTCCAAACATGAAATAGATATAACGTTTCTAGTTATGGCCGGAACAAAATAACAATTATCTAGTTCTATTACAAGCCCACTGGGTAAAGAAAGACGGTAAACCCCCTATGGCTACAGCAGCAACTCTTGCTCCATTGCCGACGCGGAGGTCCACCTCCCCTTTACCCAGCAATCTTCTCCTTCCCAGTTCCTGCACATTTGTACAAATGTGAGAACCACATCTGGTATCCAATACCCAAGATGAAGGAGCAGAAAGGTTTATCTCTATAACGTGAACATTTGAAGCGTAAGTCATACCTCCCTTCATTTTCTGCAGACCTTCAATGTACGAAGGACAGTTCCTCCTCCAATGACCAGCCTTGCCACAGTGGTGGCATTTCCCTTCCTTCACCGTGCTTTTATTTTTCATCAGTGCAGAAGACTTGGGCTCAAGATATGACTTAGGTCCCACCTTCGTCTTCTTAGAGCCTTTGGCCTTGCCCTTGCCCTTATGCACCATCAGTATGGGGCTGGCAGACTTGGCCTTCTTCATATTGATTTCGACAGTTCTCAACATGTCTAGGAGTTCGGGCAGTGTCTTGTCTATTTCATTCATGTTGTAGTTCAAGACGAACTGCTCATAACTGTCCGGCAATGATTGCAGGATCAGATCTGTGGCCAACTCTTGACCAAGAGGAAAACCCAACCTTTCAAGGTTCTCTATATAACCAATCATCTTGAGTACGTGAGTCCCTACCGAGTCTCGAACTCCCATCTTGAACTGAAACAATGCTTTTGTGATGTCGAACCTCTCTTGACGAGCCTTTCCTTAAAACATTTTCTTGAGATGCTCGTCAATCTCCTTGCACCCCATGTTCTCATGTTGCTTCTGAAGCTCAGAGTTCATAGTGACAAGCATAAGGCATTCGACATCTAAAGCATCATCAGTATGCTTCTTATAAGCATCCTTCTCAGCACGGGAAGAGTTCCCGGTCGGCACCTCGGGGGCTTCTTCTTCCAAGACATAGAGCTTTCGCTCTTGCCTGAGAACAATTCTCAGGTTCCTGTACCAGTTCATGTAATTAAATCCACTGAGCTTATCCTTCTCAAGGATGGCTCTCAGAGACAACGTGGAGTGTGAAACACTTGCCATGGAATTCTACAAGGATTTATGCAGAATAAAATCAGTACCAAAATTTCAAATACAATTTATTTTAATTTGGACTTCAATTAAAACACTCCCACTATTTTATTCGAAATGATAGTCCTCACTAACAATTCGGAGAGTTCATGCGAGCTACTCTCTTAGTGGACAAGATCCGTATTTCACCAACACAATGAGTCAGCTTTGGCTTTCCTCTCACGATGTGGTTATTTAGGTAGGCAACGCTTGCCAATTGCATCCTCATGCAATTCTTGTATGGTTGGTGAATAACTCCTTACTCGCATCCATCATATGGTGCATGCCAACCCTATGCCTCTAGGCACTCAACCTTTGAGGTCACCTAGTTAAGCTGGACCCGATGTCGATAGTGGGATATCACAATTATCCGCTCGCACCCTTACCAAGATAGATTAATGCACCTTGTTTTGACAAGCCCACACTTCATCGATCGAGGCAGGAAGAGTGTCATCCATCGGAAGGCATCTGGACACTTAATATTTGATGAAGGGATTTTGATTATAGGTTAACAGTTAACCATGATCAACATTTGATCAATGTGCACATCCAAAGAAAAACAATTTTTCTAAAACCACATGCATCCCTTATGTGCACAACCTGACACCATCAAGATCTGATAGAAGGAAGGGCTAAATCTGAACATCCGGAAACTTCAAAATCCTCAGATTTACATACATTGGACAAAGGCAAAGACAACTCGACTTAAAGCAGTAGACAAGCTCATCTCTCTATGTTGGATTCAAAATCCAAAGCAAACCTGAGGGATGGTTACTGCTAAGGAGACTACAATTTCTAACAATTAGAAATTTCCACGAAATCCCAGACGTTCTTGGCGGGGTACCAAGACTAAATCTATACATTTAGAACACTTCTAAATCCCTAGGTTTACACGCACTGGAATAACAAAACTTCCAATACAACAATCATGGCCGAAACCTCCCTCTGATACCACTGTTGGGTTTCTCTATGAGGATGGCACAACACTTGTGCACGCAGCGGAATAATAAAAACATCAAGAAAACTCAAAAGAGATGGGATCGGGCCATGGTAGTTGAATCAAGAAGTTAACATACAACTAGGAAAAAATTACCTCGGTGGCGTTGAGTCACAACTCAATGGAGATGCTCCAAGCTTCGTGTTCTTGCTGGTGGCGAGTTCTACGTGGAATGATATCCACGTCTCTGCAGAAATCCACATGAGCGGGAGAACGTCGATCTTTCCATCGCACGGATATTCGGGAAGGAGAGTGACCGCACCTTGCTATTCCACGGACTGCTAGGTCCGCGCCAGGGATAGCAACACCAGCGACGATCGCCGGAGGAGGTCGACGGAGCGAGCACGGCGGCGGAACAGTTCCGTCGGCGGGTTCGGGATCGGGATCGGCGGAACGAACGGCGAACGGTTTCGTCTTGGTTCCGATTGATCAGCAAGCCTGTTCCCGAAAAACCCTAAGTGTATATTTATACCAAAGGCATAAATAGACTTAGGAATACCACTATCCGCAGACCACCCAGAAAATTAGGGTTCCAGAATCGGCGAGAATCACCAGCAGATTCAGTGAGAATCAATCGGCGAGAATCACCTACGTTCGACGAGAATCAGTCGGCGAGTATCACCCACGTTCGGCGAGAATCAGAGTACAATACTTGACGATTCACGTCGAACGTGGGTTGACGATTCACGTCTATCGGTGAGAATCAGAGTACAATACTCGACGATTCACGTCGATCGGCGAGAATCAGAGTACCAATCCTCGACGATTCTCGTCGACCCTCGGTCGACTATTCTTACCAATCCTTCAAGGCAACATTTGCCCAACCCGACGATCCTTTAAGGCAACACTTTTCGCATAACCCCATTCAGGTCGGTGATTGGTAACCTTTACCAATACAGTCAATCATCCAACTTCTACACATCTCTTATGTGCGACCCTGTAGGCTCATATCGCGTTGGCAGTGAGATTACATGTTTGACCACTTCTAGATCACCATGGTAACTCCAACATCTATTTGAAGATCAAACCGTTCAAAGGCGTCTCACGGATTCGCCGACTCAAGAAGTTGAGTCCAAGGTTTTTGGGGCCTTTTAAAGTTGTTGAACGGGTGGGAGAAGCAGCCTATCGGTTGGCGTTGTCCGCGGAGCTAAGTGGATTGCATGACGTCTTCCACATCTCCGTTTTGAGGAAAGCCTTGGTGGAGGCTAGTGTGGTGATTGAGCCGGCATCGGTGCCGATTGAGGAAGACTTGAGGACGCGAGTACTTCCAATTGCTATAGAGGATTCGGAGACTCGGCAGTTGCAGAATAGAGAAGTTAAACTCGTGAAAGTCTGATGGGACAACTGCGGTCGAGAGGAGCTCTCTTGGGAGTGAGAATAGGCCATGCTAGAAGAGTATCCAGAACTCTTCATTTCAGGTACAAGTTAAGTTTGTGTACCCTTTGTTTTGTAATTTCGGGACGAAATTCTATTAAGTGGGGGAGAGTTGTAACACCCCAGTTTTGAGAGAGGGTCGTTTTGCGTTTCTGGAAATTTTTTGGTTTCTGGCAGGGGGCACATGGCCTGCGACACGGGTGTGTCACAGGGCCTGTCGAGCCGTGTCGACACTCGGCCCGGGGTGTCGACACTTTCGCTCGACAAGGTGTCGAGACTAGGGCACACGGCCTGCGACACGGGCGTGTCGCAGGAGGTGTTGAGCCTGTGTCGACACTCGGCCCGGGGTGTCGACACTTTCGCTCGACAGTGTGTCGAGACAAGGCACACGGCCTAGGACACGGGCGTGTCCAAGGTCGTCTGGGTCTGTCGACGAGCTTCAGTCGACGATGTTCACTCGACGAGTGTCAAGTGTCGAGTGTCGAGTGTCGAGACTGGGGCACACGGCCTGCGACACGGGTGTGTCACAGGGCGTGTCCCGCTTGGTCGACGATCTTCGCTCGATGTTTTTCCGCGGTGTCGACACAAAGGCTATCGACGAGTGTCGAGACTTGGCACGCGGCGTGGGACACGGGCGTGTCCCAGGCCGTGTCACTTCTCGAGTTGGTTTCGGGGCCATGTCGATGGAGGCACACGGCCGTCCACACGGCCGTGTCATTGGGGACACGGGCGTGTCGGATCGAACACGGGCGTGTTGGATGCCCGTGTGCTGTTCCAGGCACGTCGATTTGAGATGGCGAATGAGGCACACGGCCCTAGACACAGGCGTGTGCCAGGCCGTGTTCGGCCCAGGTCTTTTATTTTTCTGTCGGATCGTGGCCTTTTCTTTCCCTGGTTTTAGGATCTGATGGTTCAGATCATTTCTTTAGGAGTTAATTCTGAGAATAGGGTTTAAAACCCTCATTCTTCTCCAAGCATTCTCTTACTAAAGATCTAAAGAGAAGTGAGAACAAGGAAGAAGGAGAAGGAGAGTTTGGGCTGTAGGAGAGGTTTCAGTGCTCCAAATCGCGAGCCGAGTCCAGATCCGTGGAGGTTAGATCATTGCGAAGGTTTTCATCCGGCTATTTCGCTATGGAAAGGAAGAGGAGTTGGAAGGTAACGACATGCTGAAGTATTAGACCGGACGGCCTTGCGGTCTTGTCTGGCGGTTTGTTGACCGAGCGATCTGGCGGTCTCCTCTGGTGCTTGGAGACCGGGCGGTCTATCAGACTCTCAGTGCGACTTGTTCTTATCCTGCTGGAGTTGCCGTGCGGTTAACCCATCTATCTAACCGCGCGTCCTGTGCGGTCTCCTTTATTTTTAACCGCTCTGCCCTGTACATGTTTAGTCCCACATTGTTTGTTTATACTCTCTCATATCTCCTCCATTCTATATAAGGGAGGTCATACCTTTATAATTGATATCTTTTTTGGATAATAAAATTTCAATTATTCAAAAGTCTATCCGTTTGTTCTTGCATGTTCGCTACTTTCTACATGGTATCAGAGCACACGGTCGTTTCCTCCTGATTGTCTGCGCTCTCTGATTCTCGCGACTTGTTTTCCGCTTTCCACGACCTATCTTGCGGCTTGCCTTCTCTTCTGTCCGCTGCCCTGTTCGCGCGGCTTGTTTCTGTCCGCTGCCCTGTTCGCGCGGCTTGCTTCTCCTTGGTTCTCTTCGCCTGCTGCTATTTGTCGTCGTCCTCCTGGTTCCTTCTTGCCTCTCCGATATCCTAGTCGTTGCGGCCTGTTTCTGTTCGCCTGACTTACGACTTGTTGTAGTCGCTGCTTCTTGCCTCCTCTTCTCTTCTGTTCACTCGGCCTTTTCAGTCCACGCGACCTCTTCCCCGCTGTGCCTTTGACTGCTTTCTAGCCGCTTGTGTTCGCGCGGCTTCTTCCTTTTTTATCCGCTGCGGTTTCTTGCTGTGTTCTATGACTACTTCCGGTCTCACCACTACTCCTGCAGCTCCTTCTCCACCTCCTCCTTCGGGCAACCTTGGCACCCTTTCTAAGCTTGTTGGCTCCAATTATCCCGATTGGAGCGTTTCTTTCACTTTTCTCCTTCGCTCTCAATGCAAGCATCATCACCTCACCGATGACCCTCCTCCTCGTACCTCTCCTGAGTTTGATGACTGGGATGCGAATGATGCTCTTGTACGCACCTGGCTGGCCAACAGCCTTTCTGATGAGTGCCTTCCCGTCATTCGCCATGATGAGATGGTCAAGGTCGCCTGGCTTCACCTCGCTGCTCTCTATTCGAAGGGGGGCCAGACGTCCTGCATTTATACTCTCTATGCGGACCTATTCGCCCGCCCTTCCATGTCTCCTACTGCGGCTTATCAGCAGGTTCAGGATCTTGGTGCTGAAATCCTCCAGAATCGCCCCTTCTCCGCAGACTTGGCCGAACAGCACAAACACTTCCAGGAACTCCTGGTTGTTTGTTATCTTCTCTGTCTTCCCGATTCCTATGATATGATCCGCCAGCAGATCCTGGGTGAGGTGGAATCTCCCACTTTGGAAGCCACCGCAGCTCGCATTGCCGCTGTTACTTCGCTGCTCCAGCGGCCTCTGTTGGCCTCACCCCCTTCCCAGGACTCCTTTGCTCACCAAGCTTAGAGGGGGGGCCCTAGTGGCCGCGGCCACTCCGGCGGACGGGGTTCCTCCCGGTTCCTCTGCTCTCACTGTGGTCGTACCGGCCATTCTGTTGACCGCTGCTGGAAGAAACATCCTCATCTTCGCCCTTCCGGTGATGCTCCTTCGGCCTCCGCCTCTTCTCGGCCGTCTGCCTCTATGGCGACGACGTCAGGTAGTGCCCACGTCGTTACCCAAGGTAAATGGCTGATTGACTCCGGTGCTACAAATCATATGACTGGCAACCCTCATTGCTTCTCCCGTCTTGAGACACATGACCTCTTACCCCCGGTTCGTGTGGCGGATGGTTCCCCGTCCCCGGTTCATGGGACGGGCATGGTTCAACTCACCCCATCGCTTTGCTTGGAGGACACCCTCTATATCCCGAAGTTCCCGTGCAATTTATTATCTGTTACTACTTTATGCCGCCAACTTCAGTGCTCCGTCTTATTCGCTCCCACTACTTGTTCTTTTCAGGACCCGAGAACCCAGCGGATGATTGCTACTAGGACTGAGAGCGGCGGCCTCTACTTCCTCGACGATGTTTCCGCTCTGTCCGCCTACTCCTCTTCTACCGATCTCCTTCAGTGGCATCTTCGCCTTGGACATCCTCCTCCACGGATTCTTCGCCAGCTTCTGCCCCACTTACCCCCTACCAGTTCTCCGCTCAACTGTGATGCGTGTCAGCTTGGCAAACATCATCGCTCTTCCTTCCCACCGAAGCAAGGCCGTGGCTCCTCTCGCCCGTTTGATCTTATTCATTCTGATGTCTGGGGTCCGGCTCCTACCCTCACTGTTGGTCGGGGTAGTTCTTATTTTGTTACTTTTATAGATGATTTTTCACGATGTACCTGGGTGTATCTATTAAAAGATCGCTTTTACCTCTTTTTTGTTTGGCAATCATTTTATTTTATGATTCAGACTCAATTTGCAATTTCTATTAAAGTTTTACGTTCTGATAATGCCAAGGAATATCTTAATCATGAGTTCTCCTCTTTCTTTCACCAACATGGTCTGTTTCATCAAACGACTTGTGTTTACACCTCCCAGCAGAATGGGGTGGCGGAGCATAAAAACTGTCACCTGCTTGATGTTGCTCGTACTCTCATGACGCAGATGCACGTCCCTCGCTCCTACTGGGGCTACGCTGTGCTCCTCGCCTGCTATCTCATCAATCGCCTTCCCCCCACAAGGAATCTTTTCCTCTCCCTCTCCGTGTCTTTGGCTGTACGGCCTTTGTTCATGATCCCTCCACTACCCGCGACAAGCTTTCCCCCTGTTCCACCAAGTGTGTCTTTTTGGGGTACTCTACCACTCAAAAAGGCTATTGCTGCTTTGACCCCCTTCTCCGCAAGCAGTTTGTCTCCGCGGATGTGACTTTTTTCGAGAATGCTTCCTATTTCTCTCCTACCTCTTCTCTTCCTTCTGATCTCTCCATTCCCTCCACGCCTCTCGACGTCTTCCCACCTCCGTCTCCTCCTCCACCGTCTCCTTCCCAGTCCGTCTCCCCACCCACCCCTCCACCCTCCTCTCCGCCGCCGTCTCTCTCTAGTCTCAGGCCAGCCTTCTCCGCCACGGACGCTTCGGTCGCTGACGCGCCCGTCGACCTGGATCTTCCCATTACTCTTAGCAAAGGGGTGCGGGCGTGTACTCAACACCCGCTTGCGGTAGTTGTTTCCTATGATCGGCTTTCTCCTTCTCGCAGGTGTTTTGCCTTGGCTATCTCCGCTACTTCTACTCCCCGTACCTACCAGGAGGCTCTTGCTCTCCCTCATTGGAAGTCTGCCATGGATAAGGAGATGGCTACTCTTACTGAAAGGGGTACCTGGACCCTTGTTCCTCCTCCCGTGGGCACTGATGTGGTTGGCTGTCGCTGGGTCTTCGTTGTGAAATTTTGCCCCGACGGCACTGTGGATCGCTACAAGGCCCGGCTAGTGGCCAAGGGCTTCACTCAGACTTACGACATTGATTACTTTGATACCTTTTCTCCGGTTGCTCGCCTCAACACCATCCGGGTTCTACTTTCTATGACTGTTAACCGGGATTGGGCTATTTCCCAGCTTGATGTGAAGAATGCCTTTCTCTATGACGATCTTCAGGAGGACGTCTATATGGAGCAACCTCCTGGGTATGTTGCTCAGGGGGAGACACGCGTATGTCATTTGAAGAAGGCCTTTTATGGCCTAAAGCAGAGCCCTCGGGCGTGGTTCGACTAATTCAGTGGCATTGTGGCTACCATCGGCTTTAGAAGGAGTTCGGCCGATCACTCCTTATTCATTCGCAAAACGGCCTCGGGACTGGTGGTTTTGGCAGTTTATGTGGATGATATTCTTCTTACTGGCGATGACCGAGATGGGGTGGACGTGACGAAGAAGCACCTCCGTCAGCACTTGGTCACGAAGGATATGGGCTCCCCAAAATACGTTTGGGGATAGAAATCCCTCGGAAACTTGACTCGTTGGTTCTCTCCCAACGGAAGTATGCCCTTGATCTTCTACAAGAAGCAGGATTGACAGGTGCCAAACCGGCTCGGTTTCCCATGGATATTGGAGAAGACAAAACGTGGACGGATGACTCGCCTCTTCTATCTGATGTCACAAGGTACAGACGTTTGGTAGGCAAACTCATATATCTCACGGTAACTAGACCCGACATCGCCTATGCTCTAGGCAAGGTCAGTCAGTTTATGCAAGCTCCCAGGGAGTGTCATCTTCAGTCTGCCCTGAAGATTTTAGAGTATATCAAAGCAGCACCAGACAAAGGGTTACTCTTTCAGAAGAATGGTCATCTGAGAGTTGATGCCTACTCAGATTCAAGTTACGCGGATGACAAAAGCGATCGTAAATCCACATCAGGTTTTTGTACCTTTGTTGGAGGTAATCTCACGAGTTGGAAGAGCAAGAAACAGTCTGTTGTCTCCAGATCCAGTGCAGAAGCCGAATACCGGAGTATGACGTCAACCATGTGTGAGTTAAAGTGGTTGCGGGCTCTCATGCTTGACCTGGGCGAGGTATATGACTATCCTCTCCCTATGTTCTGTGACAACAAGGCCGCTATATACATATCCAGAAATCCGGTCTTCCATGAGAGAACAAAGCATATAGAGGTTGACTGTCACTTCATTCGGGAAGAGATTTTGAAGAAACAGATTTGTACTTCATTTGTCACCTCTGACAAGGAATTGACAGATATCTTCACCAAGCCGGTCTCTACTTCCTTCTTCCACATTTGCGACAAGCTGGGCATGATTGATATCTATACTCCAGCTTGAGGGGGAGTGTTGAAGTATTAGACCGGGCAGCCTTGCGATCTTGTCTGGCAGTTTGTTGACCGAGCGGTCTGGTGGTCTCCTCTGGTGCTTGGAGACCGGGCGGTCTATCGGACTCTCAGTGTGACTTGTTCTTATCCTGCTGGAGTTGCCGTGCGGTTAAACCATCTGTCTAACCGCGCGGCCTGTGCGGTCTCCTTTATTTCTAACCGCTTTGCCCTGTACATGTTTAGTCCCACATTGTTTGTTTATACTCTCTCATATCTCCACCATTCTATATAAGGGAGGTCATACCTTTGTAAATGATATCTTTTTTGGATAATAAAATTTCAATTATTCAAAAGTCTATCCGTTTGTTCTTGCATGTTCACTACTTTCTACACGACACTTCTCCTCTCGGTCTTAGGATGCATGTCTTTAGCATCATTCATTTTTTCTTTCTAGTCTTTGGGCACCAAACTCTCAAATGAGAGGGGTTTTGGTTTGCCAAGGTTCAAGAGGAACCTCCGGGTTGATTGAGTCCGTCCCCGGCATATTTTGCATTAGAGATCCGCTCCGTTAGTGGATTAGGCATGGTGAGTGAAGACGTTGTCGCGACCGTTAGTCCGACTCGGTGATGTTGCATACGAACGTTAAGGATTCATAGAGATTTCGTTGCGGCAAGATGCCGTTTGTGATGTGGTGATGTTTTTCCCCTTCTTCTCGAGTGAGTACGTGTAGTCAGAACCGGACAAGGTTAGCTCCTCATGGCGGTAGATGTTTTCCTTGGTGGACAAGGTTAGCTCCACATGAGTTGGAGATGGTTTCCTTGGTGCGCGGGAACGCTGCAGTACAAATGAGGGACTAGGGTGGAAGTGTCTTGGTTTGTGATGTGCCAAGGCATGACTGTGTCTCCGTGGTCGGCTGGCTATCCCGTGACGTTCACGTCATGTGCGGAGAGTGTCCCGGCGAGACTAGTCCCCTTCTGTGAGATTGACGAGAAAGCCAAGCATGGGGGCAAGCCCGGGCAATGAGGCCATGAGCGGGTGGGGTCCTGCAAGGCTTCTTAGAATCAGTCAGTTTTATGTTTGTTGGAATCCTGACATGAGACGTCAGAGCTTGTAGGCAAGCCCGGGTCTAATACCTTGAGCGGGTGGGGCCTTGACAAGAGTTCCATGAGGCGGCCTGTGAGCCGTTGGGGGAAACAGTGACCCCCTTTGTTTGTGGCTTTATGCCAATGGGGAATCGTTGAGTACCCATATGTTGTGATGATGTGCTAGATGCATACGAGTTAGGGTGCCTTGGGTGAAACCCAGGTTATTGCATACATGATTGCATAAGTAGGCCCTTTTATTATATGCTCAACCAGTAGAGAACATGTATGATGTGTGTGACATCCAAACCTGTTTCTGTAGCAGTTTTTCTTGCTTATGATTATTGCATACGAAGTGCTAACTTGCAGGTTGGAGGGGTACCCCGGGGTCCGTTAGGGGCGGCCAGGAGGAGATGTGTTGTTACACAGTTTGAGGTCAGCCTTTGCTGACCCACGTTACTAATAAATTTTACAGGGCAAGGATCGCATGCAGCAGCTAGATCGCCGGCCAGAAAGGCCTAAGCCTCATGAAATGCTTTTCTTTTTGTAGCTTTACTTATATGATGTTGTATGTTTGAGACTCTTGTTGTCCGGCTTGCATGCCGAGGTAGACTAGGAGTGCTACGCACATTCATGGCTGCGGTATTATTTGATTTTGGACACTTGTTGTAAGGCCATAAGGCCATTTTTTTTACTCTTCTAGTGGTGGATAACTTCTAGTATTGCTTTTGTTTCTGTTGTGTTGTGCAAAGAGTTTTGAGTGTGGGTAGCTATATCAACTTATAATACTAAAGCTGTGACGTCCGTATGTTGTGGGGCCCCGGCCGGACCCATATTATACGTTCATTACAGGGGAGGTGTTACAAGAACAATGTTATATGTTCAATCTATTACATTATTGTTCTGAGATAATTGTTTATACATGTTCTGTTTATACATGTTTAGTTCTTACTCTGTCATTTAATATTGTTATACATCATATTGAGTATTTGTTATGTATGGTGTATATCATTGACTAAGGGTTATGACTTCTCCAAATAGGGGGAGATTGTTGGGTACATTGGAATCTATGTACCTGATTTGAAGAAGCCTCACCTTACTCAATAATATACATCAAGGTGTATTTGATGTGCTTTGAGTTTATTTGTGCAGGTTAAGTAACTGCAGGATTGCAGTAAAAGTTTCTAAGTCCATGTGTCGACACCTAGAGGTGAAGTGTCGACACTTAAGAAGGCTTGTGTCGACACCTAAAGAAGCTGTGTCGACACTTGGAGTAATTGTGTCGACACCAGGAAGGCAGAATCGACACTTGGAGTAATTGTGTCGACACCAGTAAGGCAGAGTCGACATTAGAAGAAAAGTGTTGACACATACAGGCAGTGTCGACAGACAGTGAAGAATTATCTACATAATCAGTGTCGATACTTAGAAGCAGTGTCGACACCCAGAGAAACTTTGTCGACATCAAAAGTGTCGACACCAGGAGGCTATGTCGACACTCAGCGAACTTCAACAAAGTTTAAGTACAAGTGTCGACACAAAGGAGATGTGTCGACACTCAGCGAGATTTCAACACATGAAGGCATGTGTCGACACAAAGGAGATGTGTTGACACTCAGCAAAGTTTCAACACATGAAGACATGTGTCGACACAAAGGAGATGTGTCGACACTCAACAAAGTTTCAACACATGAAGGCATGTGTCGACACAAAGGAGATGTGTCGACACTCAGCAAAGTTTCAACACATGAAGGCATGTGTCGACATAAAGAAGATATGTCGACACTTAGCAAGTTTCAACACAATAAGTTGTGTCGACACAAAGAAGTTCTGTCGACACACAGCAAAAATCAACTAAGTATTGAAGAAGAAGTACTTGTGTCGACACACTCAATCAGTGTCGACACATTCAACAGAAGGCTTGTGTCGACACACAGGATCAGTGTCGACACATTCTGAAGAAGCAGTGTCGAGAAGCTGTTGCAACAACACAAGGAGTTGTGTCGACATCATGAAGGCTAGTGTCGACACTTAGTCTACTTGTGTCGACACTTAGTCTATTTGTGTCGACACATAATGACTATTTGTCTCGACACTTTCAGACAGTGACAGAGATTTCAAGAAGTGACTGGATGACTAGACAGCTGCCATTTCAACCAGTCAACTACAACTGTCAGAGCTGTCAGAAGGTTGTTAGAAACCGGATCAGCCGATTACCTTGGAGGAAGACTATTTATATACCTTTCTACTTCGACAGAAATGTCATGGATAAGTAATCAATGAATTGAAAAACAACACAATAAAGAAGAAGACCTTCAAGAGAAGATCTAAGAAGTTGGAGAGAGAGAGCACCTTCTAAGAAGAACAACTGTTGAACCAGGCTGAAAAGTAAGTTTCAGATTGAGATCTGATTCTCAAGACATAAGTTGATTGAAGATCATCTTCAGAGGAGACTCAACCCTATTGTGTTCTAATTCAAGAAACTTTGAAGAAAGCCAAGGGAGGTTGATCTCTGCAAAGTTCTTTCAAGAACTCATAAAGAAGCCATTCAACTCATCTCTCTCTTTCAGAGTTGTGGTTATATACTTTGTAAACTTTATTTTCTGTAGGATCCTAAGGGATCTGAGCTGTAAGCCTATTTTATAAAGGCTGAGGTAGGGCTATTGTGCCTGAGTGTAGGAGATTTTATTCTCTGAGTGTAGGCCTTGATTGTAAGCTGAGGTAGGGTTGTTTAGCCTGAGTGTAGGTCTTGGTGAAGATTGAGTGGTAAGGCTTAGTGCCTGAGTTGTAAGAGTGGGGACACTCTGAGTTGTAGGAACCTGTTTGGGGTTCTGAGTTGTAAGATCTGAGGATCTGAGAAGAAGTGGAGAAGTTAGGCCGAATCTAGTACACTACTAGATAGGCAAAGGGGGAAAGTGGATGTACCCAGACCTTGGGGAACCACTATAAATCCTGTGTGCACTCTATGTATGTATGATTGTATGGTTGCTGTGTTGTGATACTTGTAGAATTGCATTTACAGTACTGTATTTCTGCCTTTTAAGTAAAAAAGAAAAAGGACACCTATTCACCCCCCCTCTAGGTGATTAGGCACTAGTTCTTTCAGGAAAGTATCATGCATTGCTTCTCAGCTCCTAAAACTTCTCAATAAAATGGGGTAGCTGAAAGAAAAAATAGGACACTCATTGAAGCTGCAGGTACATTGCTTGCAGGTGCTTACATGCCCCTAACCTTTTGGGCAGAGGCTGTAAGCACATCAAATTATGTCCTGAACAAGAGTTTAATTCACAAACTAAAAAATAGGACTCCCTATGAATTACTTAAAGGGAAGAAACCTAAAATCAATTATTTTAAAGTATTTGAATGTATATGTTATATTCACAACAATAACAAAAGATACATTAGAAAGTTTGAGGCAAAGGCTGAAGAGGAAATTTTTCTAGGATATTCCCAAGTAAGCAAAGCCTATAGGGTTTTTAATAAATCATCTCTAAAAATTGAAGAATCTATTCATGTTACATTTTATGAAGCTAACATGTCTTGCAAGGAGAAAGAGATTTCTACCAATAGCACTTTGCAGGTACCTCACTTGTGTGAGAAGTTGGATGAACTAAACCTCACTCAAGAGGTTCCAACACATCCTTCTCCACAAGTCATTGAAGAAAGTGAAGATGAAGGCACTAAAGGAATTGATCTTCCCCCAACAGCAAACATAATTCCACAAGAGGAATTAGTTCTTAATGTTGTTGCAGAATCAACTCCACCCACTGATCTTGTCACACTAAGGAATCACCCCAGATCTCAAGTGATTGGAAACATATTAGCAGGTGTACAGACCAGGGATCAACTCAACCAAGATTTTGCATGCTTGTTTTCTCTTTTAGGTTGAACCTATATCCATCCATGATGCATAGCAAGATCCCCACTGGATCATTGCAATGCAGGAGGAATTAAACCAATTTGAGAGATGTAGAGTTTGAGATTTGGTTCCAAGACCCCAAGACTATCCAGTCATTGGAACCAAATGGGTATACAAAAATAAATTAGATGCCCAAGGTACAATAGTGAGGAACAAGGCTAGGCTTATTGCTCAAGGATATAGGTAAGATGAAGGAATAGATTCTGACCAAACCTTTGCACCAATGTCAAGGTTAGAGGCAATCAGAATATTTCTTGCCTATGCAGCCTACCAGAGATTCAAGGTGTATCAGATGAATGTGAAGAGTGCATTCCTGAATGGAGTACTTAAAGAAGAGATTTATGTTGAACAACCTCTAGGTTTTGTCTCTCCAACTCACCCTTATCATGTTTTCAAATTGCATAAAGCTCTTTATGGTCTCAAGCAAGCTCCAAGAGCTTGGTATGAGACCCTAGCTAGCTTTTTGATAGAGCATAAATTCATTAGAGGCATAGTAGATAAGAAATTTTTCACTAGACATCATAAGGACCAAACTTTATTAGTACAAATTTATGTAGATGACATCATATTTGGGTCTACTGATTCCTAATTATGCAAGAGGTTCTCTGACCTCATGCATTCAAAATTTGAAATGAGTAGCATGAGTGAGCTCTCCTACTTCCTTGGTCTCCAAGTGAAGCAGTTGCCTGATGACATCTTCATCTCCCAATCTAAATATGCAAAAGAGCTTATCAAAAAGTTTGGGATGGCTGATACCTCAGCAAAGAAAACACCAATGGCTACTAATGCTGTGATTGACTCTGATGCACATGAGAAACCTGTGGATTGAAAATTATATAGGAGCATTGTTGGGTCACTACTATATCTTACAGCAAGCAGACCTGATATCATGTTTGTCACATGCCTTTGTGCTAGGTTCCAAGTGAACCCAAAAGAATCTCACCTAGTTTTCTTTAAAAGGATTTTGAGATATATAAAGAGTTGTCCTAATCTAGGCCTATGGTATCCTGCTGAGTCAGAATTTGATTTAACTGGATTTTCAGATGCTAACTTTGCTGGATGTAAGGTTGATGAAAAAGCACCTCAGGGACTTGTTAGTTCCTTGGTATGAGGTCAGTATCTTGGTTTTGCAAGAAATAGTCATGTGTATCCACCTCAACTGCTGAAGGAGAATATATTGCAGCAGGCAGTTGTTGTTCTCAGATGATGTGGATCCAAAACCAACTCCTAGACTATGGTCTCAACTTAAATAATTCAACTCTCTTTTGTGATAACACAAGTGCTATAACAATAACACAAAATCCAGTTCATCACAGTAGGACTAAGCATATAGACATTAGACATCATTTCATTAGAGAGTGTGTGGACAAAAACAAAATTAATCTTATCTATATCTACACTAATTTATAAAGAGCTGATATATTCACCAAACCTCTGGATGAGAAAAATCACTTATTCTTTATAAATCAGCTTGGAATGATCAATGGAGAAGACTTAGTTTAGTTTCTGTCTTCACTCGACGAATTTTCCAGAGTTCGTCGAACGGAGCTCGACGAACAAGGGACAGTTCAGGAGATATTCGTCGAATAGAGGTCGACGAACTCTTAATGTGTGAAGTTGTGTTCATCAAATGGAGCTCGACGAATCTACTTCAAGAAAACTTTTGTCGAACAGAGCTCGACAAAATGTCTTCAAATCTTCAGGCCGCGCTCGAAGAATTATTTAACTATCAATTATTTCGTCGATCTCAGGTCGAAGAATTTCTTAATTTTTGTGGAACGGAGTCTGTCGATTCATATTCTGGAAAACCTTATATCTAGGTTTTCTTCGACCTCCGTCCCGCGCTTTCTGTTCCCTTGTACTTGATTGTCATTTTTCTCTCTTGCAGGTGATTTCATGGCAATTCCAGCGGGAACATTGGCTGTGATGAAGTTCGACACCGGATTTGATGTTGACTTTGATTTATTTCAGCATTCAGATCCGATATTTCTAAACATTCTGCAACTTCTGGAAGAGCAACAACTAAAGAATTTAAAGACAACATGGATAAAATTATCTGGAACTGAGATACGAGAATGGGTCTATACATCATCGACAACAGAAGAAAATACAATGATTGGAACAATTGCGGGTAACGCTATCTCCCTATCTCCCGCTGTATTAACTGAAATCTTTGGTTTGGATAATGGAGAAGAAGAACTGAAAATAGATTCTGAAGAATATGATATGATGTTGAGTTTGATGGGTTATACTGTAGATAACCCCAATAAGTTGTTGAAGAAACATTTATCTGCAGAATAAAAATTTCTGGTAGATATTGTTGGGAAAGTCTTGCTACGCACTGCACATGATTATATTACCATGCATCAGTTTTTGTTCATGTGTGCAGTGGTTAACAAGAAGAAGGTGAAGTGGGCACAGATCATCTTTGATCTAATAAAAAAAAAGACTAATAAAAAGGAAGTGTGTTTTGGAAGGATCCTAGGGATCTTCCTAGAGGAGAAGGCTGCTGAATCACTGGTCTCCCCGACCATATTCATTAATGCCAGCAAGAGGCTCACTTGTGCCTTGTTTGGCAGGTGGGAGAGTACTATATCCAAGCCATCCAAGGCTTCAACCTCTTCCATCCCAGCTTCTGAAAGCACAAGGACTGTTAGGGCCACTTCCCACCCTGCTGAAGAGATCATCCCCACACCTCCATCCCTTCCAGCAACTCAACAACAATCACCCTCCACAGTTCATACTCCCTCTCTTCAACCACATCAACAACCACAGCCCTCTGTTCATGTTCCTACTACAGCAACATTACCTGCCACCTCTCCACCAATAGACCTTACTGACTTCCCTTCCTCACCCACTCAGTCATACCATCAACCCACTTCATCTCAATCACCACAATCCCCCAATGATATACCAACCCCAACACCACCTTCATCTCCTCTCCCCCCCACTTATCTTCCCTCCCATCCTTCAATCTATTGTCATCTCCTCCTAATACTCCCTCTCCTCACAATGCATCCATCCAGGATACCCACATGCAAGATGCCCCTCCTCCATCCTCACCAACATCTACCATCCATCCACATGTTTCCACCTCAACACCAGATGCCACTCCATCACTGGATCCCTCTACCATCTCATCTCTCTTTGCTCTCATCACACCCCTCCTCAAAACTCTAATAGCAGAGACCATTACACCTCTTGCTACTTCCATTTCCTCTTTATCTGCCCAGATCTCTGCCCTTTCTGCTGCCCCCTCTTCATTTAGGGGCCTGACTCCAGTTCTTACTGAAACTAGACAGGGGGAGATGCTTGATGAAGAAGCTGCAGCAGCTCCCGTAGCAGCAGTTTTAGTTTCAGTTTCAGCAGCTCCAGCAGATGCAGAGGTAGCAACAACAGTAGATACAGAGTTTATAGATATAAATTTGATTGATTTCATTAATTTTATTGAGACTGACATGGATATAAAAGAGTCAGATCCAGAAGAAATAATTACTGTTGGTGATTTCATCATTAATCCCACAGTAGATTTAACATATTTGTTGAAATTTTTGATACTGCATTTTTGAGTTTCCCTCTAGCAGATTACACTAAGCCATCCTTGGTTATTGTTCCATATTCCTCCCCTATTAGTTCAAAAGTTGCCAAGCAACTCAGAACTCTTTTTGCTGCTCCAGAGCCCATAGTCATTCCATCCCCTCCAGAGGCTATTTCAGCTCCAAGTTTTGTGATGGATGATTCTCCAATGCCAGATCTTGATGACTTGATCTTGGCTGACATTTAGGAAGAGAATAAGGTAGCTGCTGAAAGCACTGTCAGAGTTAGTTCTCCAGTTTCTGTTGTAGTTTCCCCTCCAGCTCCAGTTCCTACTTGTTGAAACCGGAACCCGGCTTCCTGTGGAGCTCGCCCTTGGGGAAAGGGGTGGTCTCGCGCCTACTTCGTCCCTGCAAGAAAAAACAACTAGACAAGGAGAAACAGACCCAAGGGCTCGGCGGGGAGGTCCCACCACAAACCCAGAAGATCTCAGAGCACTTCCCCTCCTTAGCCTGAAGCCGAGCTAAGGTACCCTCAGAAAGCACTTAGAGAATTTGGGGAGAGGAGCTCAGGGAAAAAACCTGCTTTCTGGGGTACCCCTTGGGTCCTATTTATAGTTTTTGAAACCCGGACTGCCAATAACCAAAATAGCTGACCTGAAATTACCAGGAAACCCTTGGCTGGGCCTGCCAACAGCCAAACTCCGCTGTTTCGAAGGGCTATGGGCAGGCCAGCAGGGGTAAAATAGTAAAAAATACCTCTGATCCCCAGGCGAGCTGGGACCCCTGGCTACTTCGGCGTGCTTTGCTCGTCAGCTGCTGCCGAGCTCCACTGCGGGGTCGCGAGTTGCAGCTCGCTCGGCAAATGTCGAGCTCTGGGTCGTCGATCATCGATCTCTGGTCGACGGATGCCGAGCTCTGGCCCTCTCCTGCTGCTGCCGAGCTCGCCTGCTGCTGCCGGGCTCGCCTGCTGCTGCCGAGCTCGCCGAGCTCGCCTGTTGCTCTCAGCCTGATCTGTTTGGCCCTTGTTGAACTTGCTCGCCGGACACGGGGTTGTACACAATCCCCGCTCTTTTCGAGCTTGTCAAAAAGCTTCGGAAAGAAAGATCCAACCCGAAGTGTGCGGCGAGCTCCGGCTGGCGAGTTGAAGGGAATCTTATGGTGGGGGCCACCTGCGGCTATATATATGCACCTGCTCTGCTGCCTGGCTCTTGACATTCCCCCTGCTGCCTTGCCAAGATGCCCCTTCCCAAGGAGATTCAAGAGCGCATAGATCGAGCCTGCCAGGATTCCGAGGCTCGCATTGCCGCGTTGATGGCGGTCCCCGCAAAGGTCCCTCAAATTGACCCCGCCGAGCCGAGCTCCAAGAGGTCAAGGCCATTTCTCGAGGCGGCCGAGCCCATCTTCCACGACCTGAGGGCCACTTTGGCTCGCGAGACCGGCTCTTCTACTCGAACTATTCTGGAGAATGATAGGGAGGTCGTTGTTGTTGGTGACGATCAGGGCGGCCTTCCAGATGACGAGGGCACCGTGCCGCGGGTTCCTACGCCGCGAGGCGAGGTTGCGCCCGCCACTTCGCGACTCTCGCCCCCGGACAACCATCCACGGGATCCGCCGCTCCTCTTCGGGATCCTGCCTGTGAGCTCGCAGAGGCCAGCTTCACCACCTGGCTCCCCTCGGCAAATTGACGCGGTCGCCGGGGGGGGGGGGGGGGGCCTGGGGTCCATTCCTGTCCCGGGCTTCGAGCCCATCTCGCCGGGGGCTCGCGACCCAGGTCGCGGGAAGGACCTGAGGTTCATCCCTCCTCGCATCTCCTTTGAGCCGCCGAGCTCTTCAGGTCTGCCTCGCTCAACTCTGTGCTTCACAAGCTTTTGCTCTTGCTGACGTCTGCCTTTACAGCCCTTCCCAGTCAGTCGGCTGCCGAGGAGTCCTCGCGGGCAGCCCACCATTCTCCCCTGCCGTCTCCGAGCTCGCTGGACTCTTATCTGGGTCCGGAGGTGGATCAGGGCGAGCTGTCGAGGAGGGAGGTCAAGCTCCTCAAGAAGCTGGTGGGTGGTCTGCGCGAGGTGCAAGGAGTCAACGAGACGTTGCAGCGCGACTATGCGCGCCTTGCTGAGGAGGTGCGCCTCGGCCGTCCTGGCGAGTTGATGTCTCCTTCCCGACTCCTGGATGAGATAGATGACGGTCTCTTGGTCGCGCAAAGGAACTCTGGAAGGATCCGCGAGCTTCTCCGCGCGCGGCAGCTTGGGGGGCGGGGATCGCGAGGCCGGGGTAGGTAAATTTGCGGGCTCCCCTGCCGAGCCGACCGACGCTCGCATCCTGGTGCCCTCCCTGCTCGCGCGCCCTGTTTTATGTTTCGAACTTTCCCCTGCTGGGATGAATAATTTTTAGAACATTTTCATCTGTTATTTAAATAAAAAGCCGTAATGTTTTGACTTAGCCTCAGTGAGGATGCGCCGGAAGTCTGCGAGCTGGGGTGGTGAGCTGGGGTGGCGAGCTGGGGTGGCGAGATGCGCCGATGTGACAGCCTGCCTCAGATTCTTTTTTCTATAAATAGCCCCCCCCCTTCACCTACCCCCGTACTGTCTTTATTGTTCTGCTTCCCTTCCTGCTTTTTCCTTCTTCTGCTCGCGCTGCGCTTTGCTTCTTCCCTGCGACCATGGGCAAGACTAATCCGGATGCTGATGGCCGTTCCAAGTGCGCGCAGCACTTCGCGGATTACTGCTTCTTCGACGGCCACACCAGCGAGGAGGAGCTCGCAGAATTCAAGGCCGCGTATGTGCCGCCGGGCTTTGAGGCGCGCAGGCCGGGACCGGGCGAGGCCATCAACACGTTCTATAAGGACGAGCTCGCATTCCCCATCTCGCACTTCGAGGTGGGGCTGCGACTTCCCTTGTGGCCGGAGATCCGGCAGATCCTGAAATATTACGGGGCCGTCCCCGCGTAGCTTAACTCAAACGCCATCGCCATGATGGTGGCGTTCGCGAGCTACCTCCGGCGGGAGAGGATCGAGTTCAACCTGACAGTGTTCAAGAAACTCTTCTCCTATAAGGCGACAACGGACGGGGTCGCGTACTTCGGCGGCTCCTTTATCAAAGTTCGCGAGATCGCGAACAAGCACCACACCTGGATGATCAAGATCGCCTTTGTCAAGGGCGATCTCGGCAACATCCCCTACTCGCCGCAACAGAAAGGCGAGGAGGTGTACCGCCCGCCGGCCGTGTCCGGCAACGACGCCGAGCTCCACAAATTCTTCCTCCACAAAGATTTCGAGGTCGCCTTCCTGCGGAGGGGCCTCGACGCGCTCCCCCCGGTTCTGCCCGGCGAAGGTATGCTTCCTTCCTCTTGCCGAGCTCGCCTACTCGCGGACTCGGCACATTATCATCTGAGTTTTCTAACCTTCCCAAGTATTTTTCTGCAGGGGAGCGAATAATCCCCGCGAACCCGCCTTTTGCGGACCCGGGGCTTGATACTGACCCTCTTGCTCGTGAGAGGGCGGCGGCAGCGGCCTGCCGAGATGAGGCGGTCTCCTCGCAGCCCTCTTCCAGCAAGAGGCGACCTGAGGACGCGGGGTCGAACCCGCCATCCGGCCCCCGTCAGATGAAGAAGATGCGGAGAGCCCTGCTGGCTCCGCGGGGGCAACAACAACAACAACATCAGTCCAGCCCCAAGTACATCAGCTCGTCGGAGACTCCTCCCGATGCGTCCCCGGGGAGCCCGCTGAAGGAGACTACCAGCAAGGGTAGAAAGGGTGGCAAGGCCCCCTCTTCCTCGGCTGCGATCTCCCCTCCTCCCTCGGCGAAGAGGGCTGCCCGCGAGCGCGCGCCGCCGAAGCAGCACCCCCTCTTCAACTTCGGCGCACGCTGGAAGGATTCCGCGGGCGAGCCCATGCTGCAGTGGGACGAACTCGCTCATCGAGTCTCTGTCTCCACCCTGCACCCGTCCTGGCACGACCGCGAACCCGCCACCGGTCACGCCTATGCCCTCGGCTTTGGCCTCTATGGCCGGGAGGATGCCGAGGCCTACAAGAGGGCGACCCTCCGGCAGCTCGGCCATGAGGGCCTGCAGTCCCACCTGCGGACTCTAGAGCTGCACCATATGCTGGCGCGCCGCAGCTTCGCCCTCAGTCACCAGCTCGAGAAGGCCGAGCAAGCTCGCGACCTTGCCAAGGAGCAGGTCGCCGATCAGGCGAGGCGGCTCGGCATCGCGGATAGTCTTCTCGCCAAGACTGCTGGCGGGCTGGTAAGTGTCACGCACCACTCTCTTTTACTTGGAAAGCTTTGTGCTGCTGCTAAGTGAGCTTTTTTCCAGGATGCCAAGGCGGCGGGCGAGCTCCAGGCTCGCAACACTGAGCTAGAGGAGGAGAACGGCCGCCTACGCGCGCAGTTGGCCGTGGATGCCGACGCTGCTGGGGAGCTCCAGGCTCGCGACGTCGAGCGAGGGGAGGAGATCGTCCAACTGCGCGCACGCTTTGGCGAGTTGGAGAGCGCGAACGTGAAGCTGAAGGGGGAGAACCAGCACCTTCTCGCTGAAGTGCGTCGCCAGGCGGAGATCTTCTTCCCGGGGCACGACATCGATCCCACACTCCCCTACAAGTGCCCGCGCATCTTCGGCGAGGCGGACCTCGTCGAGAGACTGCAGATCAACTCCATCCAGACCGCCGAGTGCACCCTCGCGATGATGAAGGACTCAGGGGTGCTGGTGGAAGGATGCGGGGAGATCTCCGCTCGGGACCTGATGCCGAGTCTGTTTCCAGCGACGCCGCCCAGCGAGAAGGAGGATAGCCTGGACGCTATGTTCGGGAAGAGCTTCCAGGACCACTCGGGCGACGGCGAGGACCAGTCCGGCGGAGGGGGCGAGGCCAGCTGACGGCCCTGTATTTTTGTTTTCTTTTTTTTTTCTTTTTTGACTACTCGCAGAGGCGAGCTCCCTGTACATTTATAAATAATAAATGAAAGTGTTTTGATCATACCAGTGTTCTTTTTTACCATGCTCATTGTGTTATGAATGTGTGTGAGTGCTTTCTCCCGCGACCTCGCAGAGATAGATTCCGCGGGCAGTGATCATGAGAGCGCGCACGCGAGCGAAGCGTGTTTGGAGCGTTCGCCGAGCCCCAAATGATTTCGCGGCGAGTTACTCTCCGCCCTTATTACACTGTTATTACTCGCGCGCGGCCTTCTGCCTTCTATCCGCCTACCTTCACTCACACGCGAGCTACCCAGGTTGTGCCCATTGATGAAGAAATTTTTCGAAGTGTGATGGGCCTGGGGTGCGAGGTGCCCCGATCTGGTTCGTCTTTGGCGAGGCCCCGGGCTCGCTGCCTGCTTCCCCATGCCGAGCCGGAAATGATGAGCCCGAACTCGCCTATGCCGAGCCCTCTAGTCCAACTTATTTTCTTGATTATGCCGAGCTGGGTTCGCCGAGCTCGAGCTCGGCCTGTCAGAACCCTTCCCCTTCGTTTCCTGCCACAGACTTTGACCTGCACCTGACGACTTCAAGGCTGACACCATCGAGTAACCTCCAGCCCTGTCAACCAGATGAGTGCCTGACAGCGGGATCTGCTCGAGGCCAAGGATGACACCGAGTGACTTCCAGCCCTGCCAGTTAGGTGAGAGCCTGACAGCGGGATCTGCTCGGGGTCCGCTATCACCACCATCGAGTGACTTCCATCCCTGTCAGCTAGGTGAGAGCCTGACAGCGGGATCTGCTCGGGGTCCGCTATCACCACCATCGAGTGACTTCCAGCCCTGTCAGCTAGGTGAGAGCCTGACAGCGGGATCTTCTCGAGGCCAAGGATGACACCGAGTGACTTCCAGCCCTGTCAGCTAGGTGAGAGCCTGACAGCGGGATCTGTTCGGGGTCCATTATCACCACCATCGAGTGACTTCCAGCCCTGTCAGCTAGGTGAAAGCCTGATAGCGCGATCTGCTCGAGGCCAAGGATGACACCGAGTGACTTCCAGCCCTGTCAGCTAGGTGAGAGCCTGACAGCGGGATCTGCTCGGGGTCCATTATCACCACCATCGAGTGACTTCCAGCCCTGTCAGCTAGGTGAAAGCCTGACAGCGGGATCTGCTCGAGGCCAAGGATGACACCGAGTGACTTCCAGCCCTGCCAGCTAGGTGAGAGCCTGACAGCGGGATCTACTCGGGGTCCAAAATACATCACATTCCACCATGCAGGCCAATTACAATAATATCAAAGAGCTTGAAGGAATTTATTATAATCAAGGTGTCGCTTACATGTTTTAGGGAAAAAAGCGTTTGAGGTCGTCACCACTCCAGGTGAGACTCAGGGTCTCGCCTTCTACATTTTGGAGTCTATAGCCCCCCGACCCCAAGGCCACCTTTACAATGAACGGTCCCTCCCAGCTGGGATTGAGTTTTCCCACGGATGCTGACCTCCCTGCTGCATCTACTTTCTTCAACACCAAGTCCCCCTCCACGAACTGCTTGATCCTGACATGCTTGTCAAAGTACTTGGCCATTCTTCTTTTTACCTCCTCCTGTCGGATGGCGGAAAGGTCCCTTACTTCTTCTACCATGTCGAGGGAGAGCCTCAGTTCCTCCTCATTCTCTGCCTGCCATTCCTCGCGGTCTTCCTTTGCCGCCACGACTCGCGGCGTTTGGACTTCGAATTCAATGGGGAGCACTGCCTCGCACCCGTGGGAGAGTTTGAAGGGGGTCTCTCCTGTAGCTGTGTTGGGGGTGGTCCTCAGGGCCCAAAGGACAGCGGGAAGCTGCTCCACCCAACTCCCTCTCAGGTTCTCCACCTTTTTCTTGAGGAGGTTGACGATGATATTGTTTGCAGCCTCCACTTGCCCGTTACTCCTGGGGTGATGGACCGAGGCGAACCTGAGATCGATCCCAAGCTGTTCGCAAAAGCTGGTGAACTCAGCACTGGCGAACTGGGGCCCATTGTCTGTGACGATGGCCTGGGGCAGCCCATGGCGACAGATGATCTCCCCCCATACAAAATTCCTGATCACCTGGGTGGTCACCTTAGCCAACGCTTTCACCTCCATCCACTTTGAGAAGTAGTCAATCATCACTAGGAGGAACCTTCTCTGACCGCTGGCTTGGGGAAACGGCCCAACCAGATCCATTCCCCAGATCGCGAAGGGCCATGAGGCCGTGATACTACGGAGCCGTTGGGCCGGCTGTAGCTGGAGAGGGGCAAACAGTTGGCACTTGTGACATCTCCTTGCGAATTCTGCAGCGTCCCGGCCCAGGGTGGGCCAAAAATAACCTTGCCTGACTATCCTTCCTTCCAGGGTCCGACTCCCGGAGTGACTCCCACATTCCCCGGAGTGGACCTCCTCCAAGATCCTTCGTGCTTCTCCCTCGGTTACGCAGCGGGCCAGCATCCCTGAGAGGGTCTTTCTGTATAGCTGCCCGTCCTGGAGGAGGTAGTATGCTGACTTGTGTCTCAGCTTCTTCTTGTCTACCCCCTCCGGATACTCCCCTGTGGAGAGAAAAGCCACCACTGGGTCCATCCATGAAGCTTGCTGATCGATCTCCATGAGCTCTCCTTCTTCGATGGAGGGGCGGAACAGGTCGGTGATGGTGCCCCCCACCTGGGGACCATGCTTAGCCAACTGATCGGCCTGTTCATTCTCTTCCCTGGGCACATGTTGGATGGCGAAAGTTTGGAAAGTTCCAATGATCCCCTTTACTTTGGCCAAGTACGATCGCAGGGTGGGCTCCCTTGCCTCGAACTCCCCGTTGATTTGGGAGGCTACTACCATGGAGTCTGTGAGGACCTCCACATCTGACACTCCAAGCTCCCTGGCCAGGCGAAGCCCTGCTATCACGGCCTCGTACTCAGCCTGGTTGTTGGTAATGGGAAAGTGCACCACCACCGTTTGCTCGATCCGGGTCCCTTGAGGGCTTTCTAGGATCACTCCCACTCCTAAGGAATGCCTTCCTGATGCTCCATGCACTCTCACCTTCCAAGGAGCCGGGCGAGTGAGTTCTCCTTCCGCCACTTCAATCACATAGTCAGCAAGAAAGTCGGCCATCGCCTGGGCTTTGATCGAGAGCCGCAGAACGAAGGAGACGTCGAACTCGCTCATCTCCACCGACCACTTAGCCAATCTGCCTGAATGCTCCACCCATTCAAAGATGTTGCGGAGGGGATGGTCTGTCACCACTCGGATTGAGTGTGCCTGGAAGTAGGGCCGTAGCCTCCGAGCCGAGATGATTAGGGCGAACACAAGCTTCTCCAAGATCGGATACCGGAGCTCGGCCTTCCTCAAGACCCGGCTCACATAATAGACTGGGAGCTGTCTCTTCCCCTCTTCTCGAACCAGGACCGAGCTCAAGGCCTCCGTCCCGACCCCCAGATACAAGAACAGGTCCTCCCCCTCCTTCGGTCCTTGGAGCAGTGGAGCCTGTGTCAACTGCACCTTGAGGGCCTGGAAGGCCTCTTCACATTCCCTGCTCCATTCAAACCTCTGACCCCCCCCCCTTAGCGTCTTGAAGAAGGGGGAGCACTTCTCCCCTGCCCGAGAGAGGAAGCGACTCAGCCCTGCTAGCTTCCCTGTCAACCGTTGGACCTCCTTTGCATTCCGCGGGGATCCCAACTCCAAGATGGCCTTGACCTTGTCTGGGTTTGGCTCGACCACCGCGGGGGTGAGGAGACGCCCCAAGAACTTTCCCCTGCTGGCCCCAAAGACACATTTTAGTGGATTCAATCGCATCTTGTACTTGCGCAGGGTGGCGAAGGTCTCCTCCAGGTCCCGGAGGTGGGAGTCCACATCCCGGCTCTTGATCATGAGGTCATCTACATATACCTCCAAATTCCTCCCCCTCTGTTCCTTGAAGACCCTATCCATCACTTTTTGGTAGGTGGCCCCAGCGTTCTTCAGCCCGAACGGCATCATCTTATAGCAGTAGCAGCCGTCCCCTGTGATGAATGAGACATCCTTTATGTCCGGGGGGTGCATCCTGATCTGATGGTAACCTGAAAATGCATCTAAAAAACTCATTACAGAAAAACCGACGGCTGAGTCAACCAGCGTGTCGATCCGAGGCAAGGGGTAACAATCCTTAGGACAAGCTTTATTAAGAAGGGAAAAATCGATACACAACCGCCAGCGGCCGTCTCCCTTTTTGACCATCACAACGTTCGAGACCCAGCCAGGGTATTGAATTTCGGACACGAAGCCCGCTTTGAGAAGTTTCGCCACCTCCTCCCTGATGGGTTCCGCCAGCTTGTCCACCGTGGATCTCTTTTTCTGCTGAACGGGGCGTGTTCCCGGGTCCAAGTTGAGGCGGTGGCAGGCCACATCCGCGTCAACCCCCGGCATCTCCGCGGCGTTCCAGGCGAAGATGTCCACGTTCTTCTGGATGCACTCTAGCATCCTGCCCTGGTCTTTCGGGGTCAGCCCCCCGCTGACGCGGATCTTTTCCACCCTTCCTCCTCGGGTGAGCACCTCCAGCTCCACCACCTCCTCAGCTGCCTCCAGCCTGGATTGCTCCGCCCATCCCTCGGCGTCCCTTTCCTCCGGGGCGGGGACCTCTACCTCCATCGCTTCCTCCTCGACCCTCACCTCGGTCACCTCTAAACTTCCTCCGGCCGCTTCCTCTGCGCAGCCCCTCTCTCCGAGCTCTTCCCCCTCTGCTTCCTCTTCGACCTCCCCCATCCTTCGCCCCATCTCCTCGGCTCCCTCCTGCCAAGAGATGGTGTTCACCGCAGTGACATAACACTCCCGCGCCACCTTTGGGTCTCCCCTAACCCTGACTTGGACCCCCTCGGTGTTGAACTTCAAGCATTGATGAAAAGATGAGGGGACGCAGCGGAAGGCGCTGATCAGGGGCCTTCCAAAGATGGCACTGTAGCTGCTGGGGGCGTCCACAATGACGAACTTGTAGTTTCGGGACTGCCCCCCCAAGGTGACATGGAGTCCGACTCCTCCTTCTACCTCCTTCCTCTCTCCTGAAAACCCGAACAGGGGGCCATCCGAGGCCAGCACTCTTCTCGCCTCCACCTTCATTGCGTCAAACGCCTTTTTGAAGACGACGTTGACGGAACTCCCGTTGTCCACGAGGATCCGAGAGACGGTGAAGTTTTCGATGGCCGTCTTGATGACCAGCGCATCACAGAACGGGTCCTCGTGGTCTGGTAGATCACTCCTGGAGAAGGTGATCCTCTCCTCTGGTGGCGGGGTTTGGGACGTAGAGGCGACGCTTCGCCGGTACATGGTGTGGAGGCTAGCCTTGCGGGAGGCCTCGATCCCTGCTCCCCCGTGGATCATCCCAATCCCTCCTCGGGTTCCCACATCCACCCGGTCTTCGCACCGATCCTCCTCCGCCCGAGGCAGGACCTCCTCGATCCTCACTTCCTGTCGCGCCCCCTGCTGCTGCTGCTGCTGCTCCCGGTTCCCCCTCATCTCCAAGAATTCCGGGCACGTAGCTATTGCATGCCCTTCTTCCTGATGGAAGTCGCAGTAGGGCAGCTCCACCCTAACCTCCCTCCTTCTTCTCCTCCACGCTCCTCTCCTAGCCCCCAAGGCTATGGCCATGGCCTCCTCTTGATCGGGGAGTCGGGGCCTCTGGCCCTGCCTCCAGCCTGGGGGGTGGAACTGGTCTTGCCTCCCCTGAAAGTGACCTCTTCCGAAGTTTCCCCTCTGTGGCCCCTGCGCCTGCCACTCTGGCCTCCAGCCTAGCCGACGGTCGGGCTCCTGACGCACCCACCCCGGCTGCTGCTGCCCTTGGAGCTGCCTCTGCTCCCTCTGCTTGGGCTCTCCTCTTCTCTCCTCCTGACCTCTTCCTCCCTTCGACTCCCTCTCCTCCTCTGTGGCCCACCTGGCCAATTTCCTTGCAAACTCCGGGTTTGACGCCTCCCCGTAAACCTCTCTCGCCGCCCTTTCCATCAACTCCTCATAGGAGAAGGGGGGAACTCTCTTCAGTTCCATCCGGAAGAAGCCCTGCTGCAGGCCTAGGGTGAAGGCCATCATCAGACTATGGCCTGGCATCTCCTGAACTTGAGTAACTTCCTCCTGGAATCGGTCCACATAGCTTCCTAACGTCTCGTTCACCCACTGCTTGATGTGAAACAGGGACTCGGACTCCTTCTTCCTCTTCTTCGAGGTGGTGAATCTCAGCATGAATCCTCGGCGCAAGTCCTCGAAGCAATAGATAGAGCTGGCCGGTAGCTGGTGGAACCATTCTCTCGCTTTCTCTCGGAGGGTGATGGCGAAGAGCCGGCACTTGAATCCGTCCGACATCTGACGGATGGAGACCACGTCCTCGAACCATTGGACGTGTTGTACCGGGTCTCCCTTCCCAGTGTAATAGGACATCTCGGGCTCCCTGAACCCATCTGGAACTGGAGCTGAAGAGACCAGCTCGCTGAAAGGACTCCCTCCTCCCACTGGGCGAGCTGGCGAGTCTCGCGAGCCCAGCTCGCCGAAGCGACCTTGGCCTGCCGAGCCTGGGAAGAGCTCGCGCCTGGGGAGCTCGCACCCTCGGCCTTCCTCGGCCACTTCCTTCCCAGCTCGCCTGCCGGGAGCGTCCTCGCCCAATGAGGGGGCGGCCGCAATCTGGTTCGCAGGAGTCGAGCACTCGGCCCGCGTGCTGAGTGCGAACTTGACCAAATTCAGCACCTCGCTTCTGAAGTCTTCGAACATTCCCACCGTTGCGAGAGGCGGGGGGGGGGGGGGGGGCGGCGAGCTCGGCCTGTCGGATCCTTGTCCCGTCATCGAACTCGCGGGAACTTTTCTGTGCTGACCACGGTCCACGCTCACCGCACCAAAATGTTGAAACCGGAACCCGACTTCCTGTGGAGCTCGCCCTTGGGGAAATGGGTGGTCTCGCGCCTACTTCGTCCCTGCAATAAAAAACAACTAGACAAGGAGAAACAGACCCAAGGGCTCGGCGGGGAGGTCCCACCACAAACCCGGAAGATCTCAGAGCGCTTCCCCTCCTTAGCCTGAAGCCGAGCTAAGGTACCCTCAGAAAGCACTTAGAGAATTTGGGGAGAGGAGCTCAGGGAAAAAACCTGCTTTCTGGGGTACCCCTTGGGTCCTATTTATAGTTTTTGAAACCCGGACTGCCAATAACCAAAATAGCTGACCTGAAATTACCAGGAAACCCTTGGCTGGGCCTGCCAACAGCCAAACTCCGCTGTTTCGAAGGGCTATGGGCAGGCCAGCAGGGGTAAAATAGTAAAAAATACCTCTGATCCCCAGGCGAGCTGGGACCCCTGGCTACTTCGGCGTGCTTTGCTCGTCAGCTGCTGCCGAGCTCCACTGCGGGGTCGCGAGTTGCAGCTCGCTTGGCGAATGCCGAGCTCTGGGTCGTCGATCGTCGATCTCTGGTCGACGGATGCCGAGCTCTGGCCCTCTCCTGCTGCTACCGAGCTCGCCTACTGCTGCCGGGCTCGCCTGCTGCTGCCGAGCTCGCCGAGCTCGCCTGTTGCTCTCAGCCTGATCTGTTTGGCCCTTGT
Source organism: Platanthera guangdongensis (assembly GCA_039583875.1). Taxonomy (NCBI): domain Eukaryota; kingdom Viridiplantae; phylum Streptophyta; class Magnoliopsida; order Asparagales; family Orchidaceae; genus Platanthera; species Platanthera guangdongensis. The sequence goes on from CM077166.1 coordinate 51,089,575, forward strand.
TGAACTTGCTCGCCGGACACGGGGTTGTACACTACTCCTTCTCATGTTACTGCTCAGGTTGAAAAGCCAATTGATAATTTTATACTAAAGGCCATTGATGCCTTATATGATGATCATCAAGAATCTGATGATGATGATAATGAGGATGAGGATTCTAATGAGGATCCAAAGAAGAAGAAAGTGTCTAAGAAGAGGAAAGCACCTTCTCCTGCTCCTAAGCCAAATCCAGCAAATGACACTCCCTACTATATCCTTCAGAAGATAACTCCATATAAAGGGATGTCAGCTTGGATATGGTTATCCAAAAATGAACAGAAGGAGAGAAAGAGAAGCAGAAGATACTCCCCTCCTCTACCTCAGAAATACAGAAAAGATCCACCTCCTCCTCCTCCTCCAGCTGCTGGTGCTTCAGGCACAACTTCTCAAAGATCTACCCAATTCCAAATATATCTGAGACATCAAGGGGGATCTTCTTTTGGAAGCAGCCAGCATAGGTATTACTCTTCAAGAAAGCAACATCAACCTCACCATCAACCACAGCAGCAACATCAACAACAACTATAATTCCCTACAGATCAGAAAGCTGAAAGTCCTAAAAGACCAAATTCTCCTCCTATTCCTTTTGAAGATCCTGAAACAGCTAATACAACTAGAATGGCCAGGTTCCAAGAACTTGTTGGGATTTCTATGATTAACAAGGCCAAAGCTGAAGGAAAGGATCCTTCTGAGTATTCCACAATGTCTAAGTACAAGAAAGAAGAGTTTAAGATGTTTGAGAAAGCAAGCAAGTTTTTCAATGTTGATGACTACATGAAGTTGTACCCAGAAGCAGTTGTCCCCAGAGCCACATCTTTGAAGATTATAGGGGCTGCTGACATGACCATGACTAAAGTGCAAGCTTTTGATCCTAACAGAGAGATTGTCTTCACTAAGCCAGAAGATAAGAGCAAAAAAGAAAAGCCAAAGGAAAAGAAACAAAATAAATGAGTTCTGGTCTGTTTTATTTCTGTTATGTTTTTAAAACTGCTTTCTATTTCTGAACAAATATTATCTGTATATATATATATCGGTTGCATGTGTTATTGATTTCTGCCAGATATATGCTTTATTGTTTTGTTTATTTTCATTTCTAGTCCGAGTCTGTAATTAGTGACCTCACCCAAATAGGGGGAGATTGTTGGATCCCTAGTTTAATTTGGGCTACGTTCACTAAGTTAGGATCATTTGACCCAACATGTATAGCCAGGGTCATAGTTGTGTCCTAGAGTTTAAGCCAAGTCCTTAGAATCAACACTACAAGGACCAGCCATTAACACTTCCAGAGACTCAAGACTTAGACAGATTTCATACTAAGTAAAATGAGTTCGACGTTCATCAAACGCAGTTCGACGAAAGTCTTGTTCAACTCGACGATCTCAGAGTAAATTCTCTGAGCTGAGCTCGACGAATTTGGTACTCAGGTCGACGAACTTTGGACACTATACTTCAACACTTCAAGATCAGAAAACATCTCTTTATTCTAAGTCCAGAGTCAGACTTTGGTCGATGAACTTGGACCACAGTCTAGGCAAGGCTCATGTATCAGTTATAAAATTCTCAGCTCGACGATTCTGGATCATAGTTCAACGATTTCTGGATTCTTTACTTCAACTTCTTATAGCCAGAAGCTTCTCTATTTTTCGAAGTCCAGAATCATCTCCAGTCGACAAACTCAGGATCCTCAGCTCGACAAAACCAATTCTTAGGTCGACGAATTCTGGATACTTCACTTCAATACCTTCATCCAGAAGCATCTGAAATTATTCTAAGTCCATAAATATTTTGCTGAACTTCAGTCGACGAAACTAGTTATCAGCTCGACGGACTCCATACACAGAAAAGGCAAAGTTTCTAGAGAATATAGTTCTGCTCTCTGCTCGACGATCTTGGAACTCAACTCGACAAATAGAAGTCATCTGGTCGACGAACTCAGCAACTCAACTCGACGAACTGTGAACTCAGCTCGACGATTTCTGTTATCAGTTCGACGAATACAGACTTAGTTATTTTCCATCCTTCTGTCCCCTTCTTACTGCAATAATTCCTGAGTAATTAATGCTCAAATATTCTCTGGAATATAACCGTTAGATAGAGCATTGATTATGGTCTTCTCCAGGACTATTTTCTGCCGTTTTTCCATGAGACAGTTGGTGAAATAATTCAATGCAGTTTATTCTCATGGCCGTCAGTATTGATTGCAGAGGATTTCAGATTTCGAAAGACCATTTTTGACAGGAAATAGAAAAAGAGATTTTCTCTCTTCTTCCGGTAGACGGACAAAACAAGATAGATAGACACATAGAGAAAAAGACAATTAGTCTGAATCAAGAAACTCTCTGTACTTTCTTCCATAGATTTCTGATACAGAAAAGAAGCCATATATCTGAAGATTATTAGCTATCTGAAGAAGAAGAACACCAAATCAAAATCAAGAGTGTTCTGTCTTCAACACTCCACGATACTTCAAAGGACAACTTGTAACAACCCCATCCGTTCATATGGTATATTCTAGAAGGTCCGGCCGGGGCCCCACAGTATATATCACAAAACAGGCGGTGAAGGTACAGGATGATACCAGAGTAGCGCATCGCACCTATCACAAAGCATTCTAGAGGAAGCCTATTCTACATCTTGAACTCCTCATGAATGCCCAAATATAAAAATCCACATTTTATATGATATAGGAATATCTTACAACAAGGACAAAGAGTTGGCCTTATGGCCTTACATGGCTGTCAAACAGTGGCCTAAACAGATTGGCGCGTAGGCCGGCCACAATAAAAGAAAACACACAACATGTCCAAATAGCCTTCGAGGGCTAGCAACAGTAGCAGCAATAATAGCAGGAACATCAACCTCTATGCGTCCCACTCGGCTCTCCAGCACCTGTACAGGGACAATCCACCCAGCAGTGGCAAACAAAAGCAACGGTCAGCATTCAGCTGACCAAATTATAACGACCCTACCCCTTTCTCGGGGCAGCGGTAATCTTCCCTGCATGCATATCATATCACAGTATGGCAATATATCTCATCAACATGTGCTTTCACGCACACAAGCCATCACAACCGTTCGCCACCCGGCCCAACGGTCCGTGCACTCAGGGCACATTCTTGGTGTTCTGGCACAACTCTTGCCCACCACTGTATCAGGGTCACAACCCAACGGTAACTCTCTTGAGCATTTACTCTATGACGTGCAGCCGGAGTTGTATAGTCTTAGTGAACTGGGATGGCCCGTAGCCCCCCGTTTTATCACGGCGCGCAGGCCTAAGACTCTTGCTATGCGCTCCAACAGACCGCACCTTTTGGTCTCACGTCGGACGGACATAGCGCAGGTCGGATCCTCCACCCCCCGTTGCTCAAATCGCCTTGCCTTCTCCGAGCACGGCGTACTCACGGCTATATAAAGGCGCGGGTAGGTCGCACCGATCCTGTTCTGGAATTCAAGCCTGGGCATAATTCTTACACCCATTCTCCACAACAATAACGGGTCTTTCCTGGGCACACCAGTACTTCCTGTTACTCTCTTCACAGGTGGACACCGCAAAATCACAAATGTCAGGGGTCTTTCTTGGCTATCATGCCAGTACTTCCTGTTACTCGCTTCACAAGTGGACACCCTACGACATCAAGCATCACAAAGGGCCTTTCCTGGTCACACCAGTACTTCCTGTGCCTCATTCACAGGTATGACCCAAAAACATACACGAATATTTTCCTGGGTTACCACTCTAGTACTTCCTGCTACTCCTTTTCGCAGGCATAACCCGTTGACTCCATAAACTACACGTTTATTCCGGAGTCTTCTCCGGTTCGTATGCACAATCACCAATCCAGACCAACCTGTCCAGATGGGCTTCACACATCATACCTATTCCGTACTCCAGTTCGGGATCTATATGCCAACAAAGGGGATTTCATGAATCACCCAAAAGACTCCCAAAATCAGCCACCTCTTTATGCTAAAAGGAAGCCTGCACATGGCTAGGAAGAAAAGTCATTACCCTTGACGACCACTTCGGTGGCATGAACTCAAAGCTTGCTTGGAAGACTCGGAAGAGCGTTTCCTCCGCAACGCCGGCTTCAGATTTCTCGTCGGAAAACTACAGCACCACTGGTGACCAGCCCCCTTTCCTCCTCCTCCTCCTTCCTCTCTCTTTCTCTCTCTAAGCTTGTAGAAAGATGAAGGCCAAAATACACTATGAGAAATCCTTTCTCATTCACGGCGTTAAGGAAAGCTGGAGGCCTTTCAGCCTTTGGATCCAGGCTGAAGGAATGGACGGCCATGATTTTGCCAAAAACACTGATTTTTACCTGACACGGCCTGTGACACCCCCGTGTCCCAGGCCGTGTGCCTGAAGCGGTGGTCAACCGACCTATCCAGACCAGTGATATGCCCATGGGACACGCCCTTGTCATGGGCCGTGTCACCCAACACGCCTTCCGACACGCCCGTGTCTGTGGTCGTGTGCATTGGCGAAAATAATCCCAAAACAACCCGAGACTTCACATGGCCTGTGACACGCCCGTGTCCCAGGCCGTGTGCCCAGACACAGCACGAAGACACGCCCTGACAAAACTTTTTGTCGGGCTGAGTTCGTCGACACAAAGTGACATGCCCTGTGACACGCCCGTGTCACAGGCCGTGTGCAACTTCTTGACACTCGAAGACCACATCTCGACACTCGACGATCGTCGAGCAAAAGTCGTCGAGCACACGACACAGCTTGGGACACGCCCGTGTCCTGGGCCGTGTGCCTCCTCTCGACACATCGTCGATCGAAAAAAATCGTCGACACCAAGGCCGATCGTCGACACGGCCTCGACACGCCCTGCGACACGCCCGTGTCGCAGACCGTGTCCGCTGGTTGACGACCGTCGACTCCAAATTTCGTCGACTGCGCAGCCAAATCGTCGACCCCAGCTTGACACGCCCTGGGACACGCCTGTGTCCTAGGCCGTGTCACCCAAAAATTTCCTGCTGAGAAAATTGGGCTGTTACAATCCTCCCCTCCTACAAGAAATTTCGTCCTCAAAATTCAGACACAGGAAGGCAATAAGTAACCAGCAAGAAAAATGTTACAACATGCAAATTTTTATGTTACAACATCCTCTCTACAGATTACAAAAATAGCTCGGGGAATACTTCTCGCCTGGTTTGCTCTCGCTCCCATGTCCGTTATTCACGGCCGCAGTTATCCCATCGGACTTTCACCATGCCGACCGTTTTGTTCTGCAACTGTTTCTCGGCTCGACCTTCGATATGAATGGGTCTAACGTCTCGTTGTTAGCCCATACTCCATCGGCACCCGATCATCCGCGATCATTTGGGCTGGATCTTTCACGGCCTTCCGAAGCATCGAGATGTGAAATACATCATGTAATCCACCCAAGTCTACCGACAGAGCTAGCCGATAAGCCGCTTCGCCAACTCGCTCAACCACTTTAAATAGACCCAAATATCTTGGACTCAACTTTTTCAATCGTCGAATCCTGGAGACACCTTTGAATGGCTTGATCTTCAAGTAGACCCAATCGCCAACCGCAAATTCCACGTTCCGGTGCTTGGCGTTATAGTACTTCGCTTGTCGATCTTGAGCAATAAGCAATCTCTCTCGAAGAGTCCATATGGTTGAGTTTGCATCATCAACCTTATTTGATTTAAAAACCCGAGCTTCTCCCGCTTCTACCCAAGCCAAGGGAGTACGACACTTCCTTCCATATAGAGCTTCATACGGTGCCATCCCAATACTCGCCTGGTAGCTGTTATTATATGCAAACTCTACCATATAGAGATGATCTTCCCATCTCTTTTCGAAATCAAGGGTGCACATTCGGAGCATGTCCTCCATTGTTCTGTTGGTACGTTCAGTTTGGCCATCCGTTTGGGGATGAAAGGCCGTACTGAAAGTCAACTTCGTGTCCAACAGTCGGTGAACTCGCCTCCAATCATTTGACGTAAAGCACCCATCTCGATCACTTACGATGCTATGAGGAACACCGTGAAGCCGCACAATCTGGTCAACATATACCTTTGCCAAACTTTCACCTGAATCATCCCGCCTGTTCGGGAGAAACTGTGCGACTTTCGTTAGCCGGTCCACAATTATCCAAATGGAATCATTTCCTCGCTGCGATCTTGGCAAGTCGTGCACAAAATCCATGGAAATATCATCAAATTTCCACTATGGGATCGACAGTGACTTCAAATATACGCCCGGCGTTTGGCATTCTGCCTTCACCATTGCATATGTTTGGTATTTGGATACATAAAGGGCAACATCTTTCTTGAGTCCTGGCCACCAGAAAAGCTTCTTCATATCGTTGAACATCTTTGTGCTCCTAGGGTGAATGGAATACTTTGTATAATGTGCTTCATACATCAGTTCTTCCCTCAATTTACCCACATTCGGGACGCACAAATGGTCCTCTTTTCGCAAAAGACCGTCATTCCGGGAGAATTTGCCCTCTGGCCCTTCATTCACATAGCATAAGAGATCTTCATCCAACTCCGTTGCCCGTCGAACTCGGTCTGCAAGGTCACATTGCACCTCAGTCCAGTTCAAACATGTCGTGACAGTGGAATTCTTGTCAACACAATACATCTCGAATGCTTCCAATTCCTGGATAAGATGTTCCTTATGCCTTTGTAACCAATTCGCTCTAGTCAGAACCCGTCGACTCAAGACATCCGCGACAACGTTCCCCTTCCCGGGCGTATAGTGAATCTCAAAAGTGTAGTCCCCAAGGAACTACAACCACCTTCGTTGTCGCATGTTCAAATCTTTCTGCTCCAATAGGTACTTGAGGCTCTTGTGATCTGTATAGATCTCTACCTTCACTCCATAAAGGTAGTGTCGCCACAACTTGAGTGCAAAAATCACCCCCGCTAGTTCCAAGTCATGGTCGGGATAATTTCGCTCGTGCACCTTCAGCTGGCGTGAGCCATAAGCAATAACCTTTCCCTTCTGCAGAAGAACGCAGCCTAAGCCGCTCCCTGAGGCATCACTATAAATCACAAATCCATCGGTTCCACGCGGCGAAGACAACACCGGCGCCGTGGTTAACCGAACCTTCAGCTCTTCAAAAGCTCGTGCGCACTCTGGAATCCAAACGAACTTCTGATCTTTTCGCGTCAATGTGGTTAGCGGCAAAGCGATCCGCGAGAAGTTTTCCACAAATCTTCTATAGTAGCCCGCAAGTCCAAGAAAACTCCTGACCTCGACCATGGAAGACAAGATTGGCCACTCCTGTATGACCCTTCTCTTCGCTGGATCCACTGTAATGTCCGATCCACTCACCACATGGCCCAGAAATGCCACCGACGATAGCCAAAACTCGCACTTCAAGAACTTGACATAAAGCTGATTTTGCCTCAACGTGTTCAACACCAACCGCAAGTGAATCTCATGCTCAGCTTTTGACTTCGAGTACACCAGGATGTCATCAATGAACACGATCATAGACAGATCCAGGTACTCGCGAAAAATACGGTACATCAAATCCATAAACACTGAGGGTGCATTGCACAGTCCAAATGGCATGACTGTGAACTCATAGTGCCCATAACATGTTCCAAATGCGGTTTTGGGAATGTCACCTTCCCGAATTCTTAACTGGTAATAACCAGACTTCAGGTCCAACTTCGAATAGACGGTCGAGCCCACCAGCTGATCGAACAACTCATCAATCCGGGGTATCAGATACTTATTCTTCTCGGTCAGCTTATTCAGTTCACGGTAAGCGATACACAACCGCAACCCACCATCTTTCTTCTTTACAAACAGCACAAGCGCGCTCCAAGGTGACATGCTTGGGCGTATATAACCTTGCTCTAACATTTCTTGTAGTTGAACCTTCAACTCAGCGATCTCTTTTGGCGCGATGCGATATGGCAAGCGGTCCACAGGTTTCGCACCTGGTACCAACGCAATTGTGAAGTCAATCTCCCGCTGGGGTGGTAGCCCCGGGAGATCCGTGAGAAACACATCTGTAAATTCCGCTACAATCGGAACCGAACAAACATGGGCTTTAGGCTCAACAGCCTGAATCAGTGCAAAATAACATTCCGCACCCTTCCAAACAGCCTTGACTACCTGGAGTGCAGACATCAATGTCCCGCCCACTCCTCGCATACCCGCGAACTTTGTCTCCTGTTCGGTATTCTGGCCCAACGTGATTTCTTTGGACTGGAAATCAATCAGAGCATGCTGCTCCGCTAGCCAATCCATCCCAAAAAATCACGTCAAACTCTGCTATTGGCAAAACAGATGCAATTAAACTAAAATCCCGACTTCCGATTTGAACCGCCACATCGCAAGCTTGATCTGCAAGCATCCAACAGTCATTTGGCAAAACCACTCTAACGCTAGCTGTCTTTGCATGACTAGGTATCCCAAGCCGCGCTATAAACTCGTTAGACAGAAAAGAATACAAAGTATCCTTCGCAAACAGTGCTTGTATCATCGCAAACCCTGTGGTGCACCTAACACACGCAAGCAACATACACAAGATGCAAACAAAAACAAGCAAGATGATTATCGTAGACGTCGATGACTCTTGCCAAGTTTGGGAACACATGTCCCCATGGTAGAAAACATCAACAATCTACAGCTCTCGTAGACACACGTTGATCCCACACATTCCTATCTTATAAATGCCCTCATAGCATTTTCATCTAAAACGGCTTACTGTACATCGAACATGCATAAGCCACCAGTATTTATGTACATGAGGAGCCTCATTATTTATATACATCATTATGTCGACATTTCTTGCCTGCTACGAGCCAATGCGGCAATCTCGGGCTTTATGTCCTGCTTTCCCACACGAATAGCACTTGTACTGCTTCTTTGGCTGCTGAACACCATCCCCACATTCACGAGCGAGGTGTCCTACCAGACCACACGCATAACAAGTACGCTTCTCGAGTCTTTGCCTCTTACGGTGAGCCGACTTCCCAACCCTTGGAGTGCGCACTTTCCTAGTCACAGACATCTGCTGGGCTCTCCTCAAGTCCATTTACAATAGTCTCGCTGCCTCCACCAGTGGTTGGAAGCCCAAGAACTTAGGACCCATCAACAAGAAACGGAGTTCCTGGTGTAGCCCATCATAAAACCGATTGATCTTCATCCCCTCAGTTTCAAACACAAACTCAGGTTGTTGTCTCATTGCAACAAATGCATGAAAATAATCTGCAACCGTGTCCTCTCCTTGGCTCAAACACACATTCACCGACGAAGCTGAGGCACTTCCCCTTGCCGTCTGCTCAAGTTCACTACCCGGCATGGAACACATCACCGGATCAGAGGGTAAAACCTGTCCCTCATGGTAAGCCTTGAGCGTGGCAAAAACCACATCGATAATCAGTCGAGCCGTTTCTATCGATGAAGGAGATGTTGGTACCACAGTTGATGTCATGCTTCCCATCCCACTTGTCGCCTACAGATGGAAAATTACACAAGTGAGCAACAAGATAGGAACACACAGGTTCCTCAAACACAAAAATTTGCATTCCTATCCGGGACATTCAGGAGTTCATTCGTAGACTTTGGTTTGCACAAACATATGCTCGCCACCCCACAAAAGAAGGCAACCACAACTTCGAGAGGGAAAGACCAAGACAACCGATACCAAAAATGTAACAACCCCATCTGTTCATATGGTATATTCTAGAAGGTCCGGCCGGGGAACCATAGTATATATCACAAAACAGGCGGTGAAGGTACAGGATGATACCAGAGTAGCACATCGCACCTATCACAAAGCATTCTAGCGGAAGCCTATTCTACATCTTGAACTCCTCATGAATGCCCAAATATAAAACTCCACATTTTATATGATATAGGAATGTCTTACAACAAGGACAAAGAGTTGGCCTTATGGCCTTACATGGCTGTCAAACAGTGGCCTAAACAGATTGGCGCGCAGGCCGGCCATAATAAAAGAAAACACACAACATGTCCAAATAGCCTTCGAGGGCTAGCAGCAGTAGCAGCAATAACAGCAGGAACATCAACCTCTATGCGTCCTGCTCGGCTCTCCAGCACCTGCACAAGGATAATCCACCCAGCGGTGGCAAACAAAAGCAACGGTCAGCATTCAGCTGACCAAATTATAACGACCCTACCCCTTTCTCGGGGCAGTGGTAATCTTCCCTGCAGGCATATCATATCACAGTATGACAATATATCTCATCAACATGTGCTTTCAAGCACACAAGCCATCACAACTGTTCGCCACCCGACCCAACGGTCCGTGCACTCAGGGCACATTCTTGGTGTTCTGGCACAACTCTTGCCCACCACAGTATCAGGGTCACAACCCAACGGTAACTCTCTTGAGCATTTACTCCATGGAGTGCAGCCGGAGTTGTATAGTCTTAGTGAACCGGGATGGCCTGTAGCCCCCCATTGTATCACGGCGCGTAGGCCTAAGACTCTTGCTATGCGCACCAATAGACCGCACCTTTTGGTCACACGTCGGACGGACATAGTGCAGGTCGGATCCTCCACCCCCCGTTGCTCAAATCGCCTTGCCTTCTCCGAGCACGGCGTACTCGCAGATATATAAAGATGCGGGTAGGTCTCACCGATCCTGTTCTGACATTCAAGCCTGGGCATAGTTCTTACACCCATTCTCTCACAATAACAGCGGGTCTTTCCTGGGCACACCAGTACTTCCTGTTACTCTCTTCACAGGTGGACACTGCAAAATCACAAATGTCAGGGGTCTTTCCTGGCTATCATGCCAGTACTTCCTGTTACTCGCTTCACAGGTGGACACCCTACGACATCAAGCATCACAAAGGGCCTTTCCTGGTCACACCAGTACTTCCTGTGCCTCATTCACAGGTATGACCCAAAAACATACACGGATATTTTCCCGGGTTACCACTCCAGTACTTCCTGCTACTCCTTTTCGCAGGCATAACCCGTTGACTCCATAAACTACACGTTTATTCCGGAGTCTTCTCCGGTTCGTATGCAACATCACCAATCCAGACCAACCTGTCCAGATGGGCTTCACACATCATGCCTATTCTATACTCCAGTTCCGGATCTATATGCCAACAAAGGGGATTTCATGAATCACCCAAAAGACTCCCAAAATCAGCCACCTCTTTATGCTAAAAGGAAGCCTGCACATGGCTAGGAAGAAAAGTCGTTACCCTTGACGACCGCTTCGGTGCCATGAACTCAAAGCTTGCTTGAAAGACTCGTAAGAGCGTTTCCTCCGCAACGCCGGCTTCAGATTTCTCGTCGGAAAACTACAGCACCACCGGTGACCAGCCCCCTTTCCTCCTCCTCCTTCTTCCTCTCTCTTTCTCTCTCTAAGCTTGTAGAAAGATGAAGGACAAAATACACTATGAGAAATCCTTTCTCATTCACGGCCTTAAGGAAAGTTTGAGGCCTTTCAGCCTTTGGATCGAGGCTGAAGGAATGGACGGCCACGATTTTGCCAAAAACACTGATTTTGACCTGACACGGCCTGTGACACGCCCGTGTTCCAGGCCGTGTGCCTCAAGCGGTGGTCAACCGACCTATCCAAACCAGTGACACGCCCATGGGACACGCCCGTGTCATGGGACATGTCACCCAACACGCCTTCCGACACACCCGTGTCTGTGGCCATGTGCATTGGCGAAAATAATCCCAAAATAACCCGAGACTTCACACGGCCTGTGACACGCCCGTGTCCCAGGCCGTGTGCCCAGACATGGCACAAAGACACACCCTACCGAAACTTTTTGTCGGGCTGAGTTCGTCGACACAAAGTGGCACGCCCTGTGACACGCCCGTATCATAGGCCGTGTGCAACTTCTCGACACTCCACGACCACATATCGACACTCGACGATCATCGAGCAAAAGTCGTCGAGCACACGACACGGCTTGGGACATGCCCGTGTCCTGGGCCGTGTGCCTCCTCTCGACACATCGTCGATCGAAAAAAATCGTCGACACTAAGGCCGATCGTCGACACGGCCTCGACACGCCCTGCGACACGCCCGTGTCGCAGGCCGTGTTCGATGGTCGACGACCGTCGACTCCAAATTTCGTCGACTGCGCGGCCAAATCGTCGACCCCAGCTTGACACGCCCTGGGACACGCCCGTGTCCCAGGCATTGTCACCCAAAAATTTCCTGCTGAGAAAATTGGGTTGTTACACAACTACAACTTTATCTGTCAAAGAAGTTCCTGAATAGCTGCTGATCAAGGATGGACTACTGAAGGCCTATCACCCTGCAGCAAGGCTCCATCTCTCTGAACCATTCTATACCTCATGGGGAGCCTTTGCTTTGCTAAAATCAATATCCACAAGTCTTCTCAGTTGTATATTGAGAAAGAGAAGACAATATCATCTATCATCCCCTTCACTGTATAAAGGGTTATAACTCCCTTCAAAAGTTATTCCTGGTTGCAAGTCACCTGACCAAAAGACTTGAGGATTGGTTTTTGAGCACCTGATAAAAAGCTCATTGGTGTCAGGCACCTGATCAAAAATCTCATTGGATTCCTACCAGGGTGGTAGAAGAGTGGATGTACCCAAGTTTAGGGGAACCACTATAAATTCTTGTGTTGTCTGGATTGCCCTTTTCTTTTGTTTCTTGCTGTGGCTGTGTTAGTTGTTAGGTTTGCTGTTTATGCTTTTAATTTTATTCCTGCACTAGAGAAAATTATTTGAAAATTTTATAAAACCTGAATACTCTATTCACCCCTCCCCCCTCTAGAGTATTCCTGATCTAACAGCTCACTTTCAACTACTTCCTTTCTCTCACCGTCTCGCTTATATTCGTCTCACCAAGAATGGGAAAGAAGAGATTTGAGGAAGGCGAGGGGCGCAGCCGCTGCGGGAAGTGGTTCACTGACCATGACTTCTCGCTTGGCAGGCTCTCTGAAGAAGACTACCACGGATTCGTCCGGAGTACCAGGGGGAGGCGCTCGTATCGCGGACCCCCAAAGTTGGCAAGTCAATCAATACCTACTACCCGAGAGAACTCGCCCTCCCCGTCTCGCACTTCGAGGAGGGGTTGAGACTGCCTCTCTGGCCTGAGGTAAAGCAAGTATTTAAATACTTCGGTGTCATCCCGGCGCAGTTTAACCCGAATGCATTTTCAGTGTTAATCGCTTTTGCCTGCTATATGCGCCAGGAGCGAATTGAATTCAGCTTGACGGTTTTCCGCAAGCTTTTCATCTACCACGCCAATGCTAATGGCATCTCGTATTTCACCGGGCAAGGGCTCAAGGTGTGCGAGACGCCCAAAAAGAATCATCATTGTCTTACAAGATTCGTTTTCATTCGGGGTGACTTCGGTGGCATCCCGCTCGCACCAGTGTCACCCACAGAGAGATTCTACGCGCCTCCGCAGGTGTGCGGCCCAAAGAAGATGTTGTACGATTTCTTCATTGGAAAAAACTTTGAAGTCAACTTCTTGCGGCGGGGCATCGACTCGCTGCCTCCGGTGCTCCCTGGTGAAGGTATTCTCCTCTCTCGTCTCGCGCTTTATTATTTGTCGTCTCGCCATCTTATCACCTTCTTGTTTATTTTTAGGGAGCGAGTCGTGCCAGTCCACCCTCCTTACAAGAGCAACATCCATCCTTCCAAGGGCCTTGGTCTCGCCAGCGTGGCAGTTGAGGCGGCGAGAGAGTCCTTGGCTCCTGCCCCTCCAAAGAAGCATGCAGGCGACAACGCCCCCTCTCGCTCCGGCCCTCCTAAGAAGAAGATGAGGAAGGTTGTGGTCGTTTCCAAGGAAAAGAGAGCCCCGAAGGGTAAGAAAGAGATGTCGGGGTCCTTGAGCCCCATCTCTGTAGGGAGTTCCAGTCGCCCCGCTCGCCTCCTCATCAGGCAGTCTCGCCTACCCGCGAGACGGCTCTTCCTGACCAGCATGCCGCCACATCCAATCAACCAGCTACCACCACCTCTCGCGAAGGCGCCTCCTCTAGCCGTCCTGCCCCCTCTTCCCATATGAACTTCAACTTGGGCCCCATGGTTTCAGATGTCGTCAGCGACCCTGTTCTGATGTGGGGGGGGGGATGTCAATCGCGTGTCTATTTCCACCCTCCTTCCCCCTTGGAAGGAGCAGGAGCTCCCCACCAGCCACCCTTTTGCTGTGGGGTATGGTCTTTACGAAGGCCTCGATTCAATCTCGCCTGAGAGCGAGCCCACGCGAGATCTCGTCCTAAAGTCCTCACATGCCCAAATGCGTGCTTTGGAGTTCTCGCACTGTGTCGCATGACACCTAATTTACATCAACAAAAAATGGAAGGACATCGAGACGAGCCTGGGGGCGGAGCGAGGGAAATCAGAAGAGCTTGCAAAAAGGTTGTTTGTTGCTGATACCCTCCTCGTGAAAGCCCAGGGCGGCGTGGTAAGCCTTAGCATTACCCTTGGATTTTCCTTCTTTAATACACTTTACTAATAACTAGGCGTCTCGCAGGATGTCGAGATGGCGGAGTGGTTGTGAAGGATCAAGCTCATAACCAACTGTTCCAAAAGCCCGGACTGTTGGAAAGGGTGCTACTTAATTTCTTAAATAAGTAGAAGAGCGCCACGGGTCAAGTGAAGGAACGCCAGACCCAACAATCCCCCCCCCGACGTCCAGCACAACCCGTCGGCTCAGCGGTGGAATTACCACATGGCCCACATGGCTCAGAGGTGGGGTTACCACATGGCCCACACGGCTCAGAGGTGGGGTTACCACATGTCCACGGTTTCACGGCTCAGAGGTGGGGTTACCACATGTCCACGGTTGCCTGACCCGCCGGACCCACACAGGTAGAAGGGAAAAATCAGGATTTAATAGCGCTCCCCCGGTCTTGAACCCGTGACCTGCTCTGATACCAATTGAAGGATCAAGCGCATAACCAACTGTTCCAAAAGCCCGGACTGTTGGAAAGGGTGCTACTTAATTTCTTAAATAAGTAGAAGAGCGCCACGGGTCAAGTGAAGGAACGCCGGACCCAACAGGTTGCATTCACGCGTGGCGGCCCTGGAGGAGGAGGTGAAGGATTTGAAATCCCAAAACTCTCACCTTCAAGACAACGCCGCATCATCGTCTCTCCGCGAACCCTTCCATGCACCGCCGCATTACTCTTTTGATGAAGTCGAGGAGCAGTGCCGAGACGCTAGCATCAGGGCGTCAAAGCTGGTCCTAAAAATAATGAAGGAGCTGGGGGTCATGAAGGATGGCTCTGAGATGGTGACCGTTCGCGATTTGGTTCCCCAGCTCTTTGGCGAGGAGAGAGAGGATTCTTCTTCTGGCGAGGAGAAATGACGTGCTTCCTCCAATATCAAGAATCCATCTCTACTCCTCTTTTTTGCTGCTGTAAAACTTAAAACTACTCTTTTTTGAGCTTCATTTTGTGATACACGACATAGTGATGGATCAACTGTACATACTTTTGTCTTGCTTGTTATTTTGTTTTTTATTTTGTGAAATGAATTGTTGGTTTGTTTTGGCTTACGAGACGGTGCTACCTACCCGTCTCGTCGCCTCCCACTTAATTTTTATACTTTGCTTTATTTTGTTTACTGCGAGACGACTCTTTGATGCGATCATGCCCGCGAGATGGGGCTACATCTTGTCTCGCTGCCTTGTTGGAGAGTTGGTCTTTTTTCAGAGCACGAGTCGTCACTTCTCTTAGTCTTTTTTATGCGTGAGAAGCGACAACCTTCTCGCCTTTCCTTAAGGTACTCCCTGCGCGAGTGGCTCCTAGTGATGTAACTGGTCCCCTATCATCAGGCCAAGTCTTTTATTTTGCGCGAGTGCCCTCTCGCCCAGGGCGAGACCGCCCCTGAGGCCGCCAGCTGGGAGTTCCTCCACTCGCACTGCTCTAGCATTTGCCTTAGTTTATTTTTCATATAATTAAGCAGGGATGTTGCTTAAGGAGATTTTTCCAACCATTCTACCATTGAGTGAGTTTGCCGCCCTGCTGGATTGATGGGAGCCTGGGCAACGGGTCTATCGGGGGACGAGCCAGGCTCGAGATGGCGTAGAATTCCCAAGAATCAAGGACAAAGACTTCAAGAACCAGACCTCTCCCCCACAGGCGAGCCTTCAAACCTGCCAGCTAATGAGAGCCTGTATAGCGGGTCTTCCTGGGCCGAGCCGTGCTCGGGGTAGTGCAAAAGTAACCAAGGAACAAGAACCAAACCTCTCACCCACAGGCGAGCCTTCAGACCTGCTAGCTAATGAGAGCCTGCACAGCGGGTCTACCTGGGGCCAAGCCGTGCTCGGGGTAGTGCAAAAGTAACCGAGGACCAAGAAACAAACCTCTCCCTCACAGGCGAGACTTTGGACCTGCCAGCTAATGAGAGCCTGCACAGCGGGTCTACTTGGGGCCGAGCTGCGCTCGGGATAGTGCAAAAGTAACCAAGGACCAAGAACTAAACCTCTCCCCCACATGCAAGCCTTCCGACCTGCCAGCTAATGAGAGTCTGCGCAACGAGTCTACCTGGGGCCGAGCCGCGCTCGGGGTAGTGTAAAAGTAACCGAGGACCAAGAACCAAACCTCTCCCCCACAGGCGAGCCTTCGGACCTGCCAACTAATGAGAGTCTGCGCAGCGGGTCTACCTGGGGCCGAGCCGCGCTCGGGGTAGTGCAAAAGTAACCAAGGACCAAGAACGAAACCTCTCCCCCATAGGAGAGCCTTCAGACCTGCCAGCTAATGAGAGCCTGCGCAGTGGGTCTACCTGGGGCCGAGCCGCGCTCGGGGTAGTGCAAAAGTAACCAAGGACCGAGAACCAAACCTCTCCCCCACAGGCGAGCCTTCGAACCTGTCAGCTAATGATAGCCTGTGTAGCGGGTTTACCTGGGGCCGAGCCATGCTCGGGGTAGTGCAAAAGTAACCAAGGACCAAGAACCAAATCTCTCCCCCACAGGCGAGCCTTCAGACCTGCCAGCTAGTGAGAGCCTTTGCAGCGGGTCTACCTGGGGCCGAGCTGCACTCGGTGTATGAAAGAATTAGTGCCTAACCACCTAGAGGGGGGTGAATAGGTGTACTTTTTCTTTTGCTTTTAAGGTAGAAACTCTGTGTAGTTAATTAACCAAAAATTGCAAATTCTATTACTACACAACACAGCAATCACAAAAATAATTCAACACAGAGTGCACACAGATTTTTATAGTGGTTCCCCAAGGTCTGGGTACATCCACTTTCCCCCTTCGCCTATCTAGCAGTGTACTAGATTCGGCCTAACTTCTACACTTCTCCTCAGATCCTCAGATCTTACAGTAGCTCAGAACCTAAACCTGGTTCCTACAACTCAGAGTGTCCCCACTCCTACAACTCAGGCAAACAGCCCTACCTCAGCCTTCACCAAGGCCTATACTCAGAGAACACTGTCTCCTACAACTCAGGCACAAAGCCCTACAACTCAGTCTTCAATAAGACCTACACTCAGAGATCTAAATCTCTTACACTCAGCCTTTATAAAATAGGCTTACAGCTTAGATCTATAATAGATCTTACAGAAATTTGATTAAACAAAGTTTATGACCACCACCCTTAAAGAGAGAGAAGGGATGGATGACTTCTTGAACAGTTCTTGGAAGAACTTGATGGCAGAGATCAACCTCTCTTAGCTTTCTTCAAAGATTCTTGAATCTCAACTCAGTAGGGTTGAATCTCCTGTGAAGTTGATCTTCAATCAGCTTCTGACTTGAGATTCAGATTCCAATTTGAATCTTTCTTGGCAGCCTGGTTCAGCAACTGCTCTTCTTAGATGGAGCTCTCTCTCCCCAACTTCTTCTAGATCTTCTGTCAAAAATCTTCTGTATTATTACTTCTCTCTGTATTGCTTAGAATCTGTATTATTCAATGATTGATCATCACTTTCTGTTGAATGAGAAAGCCTTTATATATTCTTCCTCCATGGTAACCGGCTAATCCAGTTTCTAACAACCTTCTGACAGTTCTGACAGTTGCAGTAGACCGGTTGAAATGGCAGCTGTCAAGTCATCCAGTCACTTCTTGAAAATACTATCTGTCTGAAAGTGTCGAGACTGATCTTCATTATGTGTCGACACAAATAGACTAAGTGTTGACACAAGTGGACTAAGTGTCGACACTAGTATTGGTGGTGTTGACACAACTTCTTTTGTTATTGTAACAGCTTCTCGACACTACTTATTCAGAATGTGTCGACACTGATTCTGTGTGTCGACACAAGCCTTCTTTTCTTTAACTTTGTTGAAACTTGATGTGTGTCGACACATCTCCTTTGTGTCGACACAAGTACTGCTTTACTTTAACTTTGTTGAAGCTTGCTGAGTGTCGACACATCTCCTTTGTGTCGACACAGTTGATGTTGACAGATACTTCTGTGTGTCGACACTGCCTCTTGGTGTCGACACATTTGATGTTGACTAAGTATTCTTGTGTGTCGACACTGCCTTTTGGTGTCGACACTGATTCTGTCGACTTTGCTTCTCTGTGTGTCGACACAAGTCCTTGGTGTCGACACAGTTGATTCTGGTGTCGAATCTACCTTTACAAGTGTCGGCACAATTAACTCCAAGTGTCGATACAGCTTTTCTCCAATGTCGACACAATCCTTCATAAGTGTCGACACTGCTTCTCTAGGTGTTGACATATGGACTTAGAATTTTTTCTGCATTTCCTGCAATTACTTAACCTGCACATATAAACTCAAAACACATCAAATACACCTTGATGTATATCATTGAGTAGGGTGAGGCTTCTTCAAATCTGGTACACATTTTCCAATGTACCCAACAATCTCCCCCTATTTGGAGAAGTCATAACCCTTAGTCAATGATATACATCATTCATAACAAATACACATTATGATGTATAAAATCATTATATGATAGGATAAATACTTAAACAAAACATATAAAACAAAACATCACAGAATAAGTATGCTAACACAATGAGCATTTATTATAGTTTTGTTTCAAATTCCAATACTTTCTTTAACAAACGTTTACATAGATTTTAACACCAAAGTTTACAATGTTATAAAATTTAGTAAAAATATTCTAAGGCTGCTCTGGCTCCTTGATGACAATGCCCTTGCCAGATTGAATCTTGGCCTGAACTGGAACATCTGTGTCATCAACTGGCTTCTTGCCCTTTTGAACTTTCTTTTTCAGCTCTTCAGCCCTTATCTTTTGTCTTTCAAAATAATGATAAGGCTTTGGGAAATATTTGCTAGGCTCCTATGCATTAGGAGGTAGCTTCCCAAGTTTAGCCTTCCTTCTATACTGTACAATAGCCTCTTGTCTGGCTTCATGTTTTCTCCATTCTTGGTCAGAGTACCATTTGCCCCTTTCTAGAATATTGTCCTTTGCAGCTTTCCAAGCAGTCAGTATAATATTCCTAGATGTTGGGCTCCACTGTTCAAAATCTGGCTTTAACTCAGCCTGTTCTCTAAACCTCTTCTTGGACAAAAGTGTCTCTTACTCTTTGGATAAAACTTCCTCAGGCACTGGCTTGTCTACTTTCTCAATGATAATATTTTTATTTCCTTCAGGAGGACTATACATAGATGTACTTCATGATGTATCATCTCAAAATCTGCTGGAGGATAAATGACTTGAGCAACTTCAGCTGTCTCACCTCCAAAAATAGCAGGATTGATTCCAGATTTAGCTACATTGTCATCATCACACAGGAGTGGATATCTAAGAGTTGCTCGGATGCTATTGGAAATCCATTTAGCATAATCAGATCCAGCTTTGACTAGTACTCTCCCCCTCCCCCCTTTATGACTTCTCTAGCCACATGATCTCTAAGATCATCCTTCTGAAACCTGATCTGTTCATCTAGAAAATTAACTCCATCCTTCTAAAAACCTTTTAACTTCACCAGCAGTCCAGAAATAGTCTTTTGAGAATCTGTAATAGCAGTTTTTACAGCAGATATTCCTTCCTGGAAGTCTTTTTCAAATTTCTCCTTATCAAACTCTGGCATGACTGTAGACTTATCAGCAGGCTGGGCTGTTGCAACTTTTTTCAATTCTGTAACAATGGCATTATGGGATGCAGTCAGATTATCATTCATTCTAAGCTGATTTTCTAAGACATATCCCTGTTTTACTGCTATATCATCAACTTGTGTCTTTATCTTTTCTTGATGGGTAGCAAGAAAAACCACTGCATTACCCCCTTTATGAAAACAATCAGTCATTTCCTTTTTATATTGATTCACTTCAAATCTTATAAATTTTATTTCTTGAGCCAAAGAGAATTGGAGATCTTTGTGAGTCCCATCCATATACTTCTCCATTGTTATCCTTTACTCATCCGACTTCACTTATAAAGATATTAACAATGAACTGTAATCAATTGATGGGGCAGGCTGTGAAGCAACTGTCTGTAGTGCTTTCTTGTAGCTTTGGCTTCTTCTTTTGAAGACCATTAGCTTCCCTTTTTTGCTTGAACCTCAGCAGCATCCTCAGAATCTGAAGTACTAGCTATGTCAACCCTTTCCTTAGGACTTGGAGGCAATTCCTTCTCAGGTCTTGGTAGCTCCCCCTGAGTCCTTTGCTCCTCAGTTTCAATCATTGTATTCTCTCCCTGAGCTCCTACTTGCTCCCCCATCAAAAACAGTTTTCTCCCCCTCAAAACCAGCATGCTCCCCCTTAATATCAGGAAACGGCTCTTCTAAGGTAAACTCATGTTGAGAAGGCACAAGAGAGTTTCTTATTTCTGGAGCATCAGTAGCAACAGATGTATCTTCCATGATCACATCTTGTGCTTGACTATGTAATTGTGTTGGATGTTCAACATCAATCAGATATTCAGTTAATACTTCATCCTCAATATGGAAAATTGATTGATTAACTTCATGTATTACCTTAAGGATTGTTTGAGTTGCCATTTCACTGTTTAAGTGAGTTGGCACTGCCTCATGTTGAGGCTCCCCCTGGAGTGGATCTAGGGGAATGGATCTAGCAGATGGTTGCTCCCCCTGCCTCTGTGCATCTTCAGTTCTTGCTGGTGACCTTCCAGTATTATCAGCTTGGGCCGAGCCGCGCTCGGGGTAGTGCAAAAGTAACCAAGGAACAAGAACCAAACCACTCCCCCACAGGCAAGCCTTCGGACCTGCCAACTAATGAGAGCCTACACAGCGGGTCTACCTGGGGCCAAGCCGTGCTCAGAGTAGTGCAAAAGTAACCGAGGACCAAGAAACAAACCTCTCCCTCACAGGCGAGCCTTCGGACCTGCCAGCTAATGAGAGCCTGCACAACGGGTCTACTAGGGGCCGAGCTGCGCTCGGGATAGTGCAAAAGTAACCAAGGACCAAGAACCAAACCTCTCCCCCATGCGCAAGCCTTCAGACCTGCCAGCTAATGAGAGCCTACGCAGCGAGTCTACCTGGGGCCGAGCCGCGCTCAGGGTAGTGTAAAAGTAACAGAGGACCAAGAACTCTGAATGATTGCAATTCCAGAAGAAGCTTTGGCTCAGTACAGTAGCATTTTACGAAGGGAAAGAGAATCGGCATGCCTGAAGCTTTTCGCTGTAGTTCTCATTTTTTGAGACAAAGCAAAGGGAGTTCCGTGGGTTCTTCTTTTTCATTTTTCATTGTAACTGACTAATCGCTAACATCCCGGACCAGGAGAACTCTCAGTTCTCAGTTAAGTACAGCATTCAGTTAGAAGAAAGCTCTTCTAACTTGTCTGAGACTCGTTAGTCTGTGATGCATTGAGTTGAGAGTCAAAAGACAAAGGAGTCCCTACAGGCGAGCCTTCGGACCTGCCAACTAATGAGAGTCTGCGTAGCGGGTCTACCTGGGGCCGAGCCGCGCTCGGGGTAGTGCAAAAGTAACCAAGGACCAAGAACCAAACCTCTCCCCCATAGGAGAGCCTTCGGACCTGCCAGCTAATGAGAGCCTGCACAGTGGGTCTACCTGGGGCCGAGCCACGCTCGGGGTAGTGCAAAAGTAACCAAGGACCGAGAACCAAACCTCTCCCCCACAGGCGAGCCTTCAGACCAGTCAGTTAATGAGAGCCTGTGCTGTGTAGCGAGTTTACCTGGGGCCGAGCCGTACTCGGGGTAGTGCAAAAGTAACCAAGGACCAAGAACCAAACCTCTCCCCCACAGGAGAGCCTTCAGACCTGCCAGCTAGTGAGAGCCTTTGCAGCGGGTCTACCTGGGGCCGAGCTACACTCGGTGTATGAAAGAATTAGTGCCTAACCACCTAGAGGGGGGTGAATAGGTGTACTTTTTCTTTTGCTTTTAAGGCAGAAACTCTATGTAGTTAATTAACCAAAAATTGTAAATTCTATTACTACACAACACAGCAATCACAGAAATAATTCAACACAGAGTGCACACAGATTTTTATAGTGGTTCCCCAAGGTCTGGGTACATCCACTTTCCCCCTTCGCCTATCTAGTAGTGTACTGGATTCGGCCTAACTTCTGCACTTCTCCTTAGATCCTCAGATCTTACAGTAGCTCAGAACCCAAACCAGGTTCCTACAACTCAGAGTGTCCCCACTCCTACAACTCAGGCAAACAGCCCTACCTCAGCCTTCACCAAGGCCTATACTCAGAGAACACTGTCTCCTACAACTCAGACACAAAGCCCTACCACTCAGTCTTCAACAAGACCTACACTCAGAGATTTAAATCTCTTACACTCAGCCTTTATAAAATAGGCTTACAGCTTAGATCTATAATAGATCTTACAGAAATTTGATTAAATAAAGTTTATGACCACCACCCTGAAAGAGAGAGAAGGGATGGATGGCTTCTTGAACAGTTCTTGGAAGAACTTGATGGAATAGATCAACCTCTCTTAGCTTTCTTCAAAGATTCTTGAATCTGAACTCAGTAGGGTTGAATCTCCTGTGAAGTTGATCTTCAATCAGCTTCTGACTAGAGATTCAGATTCCAATCTGAATCTTTCATGGCAGCCTGGTTCAGCAACTGCTCTTCTTAGATGGTGCTCTCTCTCTCCAACTTCTTATAGATCTTCTGTCAAAAATCTTCTGTATTATTACTTCTCTCTATATTGCTTAGAATCTGTATTCTTCAATGCTTGATCATCACTTTCTGTTGAAGGAGAAAACCTTTATATAGTCTTCCTCCATGGTAACCGGCTGATCCGGTTTCTAACAACCTTCTAACAGTTCTGACAGTTGCAGTAGACTAGTTGAAATGGCAGCTGTCAAGTCATCCAGTCACTTCTTGAAAATACTATCTGTCTGAAAGTGTCGAGACTGATCTTCATTATGTGTCGACACAAATAGACTAAGTGTTGACACAAGTGGACTAAGTGCCGACACTAGTCTTGGTGGTGTTGACACAACTTCTTTTGTTATTGTAACAGCTTCTTGACACTGCTTCTTCAGAATGTGTCGACACTGATTCTGTGTGTCGACACAAGCCTTCTTTTCTTTAACTTTGTTGAAACTTGATGTGTGTCGACACATCTCCTTTGTGTCGACACAAGTACTGCTTTACTCTAACTTTGTTGAAGTTTGCTAAGTGTCGACGCATCTCCTTTGTGTCGACACAGTTGATGTTGACAGATACTTCTGTGTGTCGACACTGCCTCTTGGTGTCGACACATTTGATGTTGACTAAGTATTCTTGTGTGTCGACACTGATTCTGTCGACTTTGCTTCTCTGTGTGTCGACACAAGTCCTTGGTGTCGACACAGTTGATTCTGGTGTCGACTCTGCCTTTACAAGTGTCGACACAATTAACTCCAAGTGTCGACACAGCTTTTCTCCAGTGTCGACACAATCCTTCATAAGTGTCGACACTGCTTCTCTAGGTGTCGACATATGGACTTAGAAATTTTTCTGCATTTCCTGCAATTATTTAACCTGCACATATAAACTCAAAACACATCATATACACCTTGATGTATATCATTGAGTAGGGTAAGGCTTCTTCAAATCTGGTACACATTTTCCAATGTACCCAACAATCTCCCCCTATTTGGAGAAGTCATAGCCCTTAGTCAATGATATACACCATTCATAACAAATACACATTATGATGTATAAAATCATTATATGACAGGGTAAATACTTAAACAAAACATATAAAACAAAACATCACAGAATAAGTATGCTAACACAATGAGCATTTATTATAGTTTTGTTTCAACTTCCAATACTTTCTTTAACAAAAGTTTACATAGATTTTAACACCAAAGTTTACAATGTTATAAAATCTAGTAAATCTAATCTATGGCTGCTCTAGCTCCTTGATGACAATGCCCTTGCCAGATTGAATCTTGGCCTGAACTAGAACATCTGTGTCATCAACTGGCTTCTTGCCCTTTTGAACTTTTTTTTAGCTATTCAGCCCTTATCTTTTGTCTTTCAAAATAATGATAAGGCTTTGGGAAATATTTGCTAGGCTCCTGGGCATTAGGAGGTAGCTTCCCAAGTTTAGCCTTCCTTCTATACTATACAATAGCCTCTTGAATGGCTTCATGTTTTATCCATTCTTGGTCAGAGTACCATTTGCCCCTTTATAGAATATTGTCCTTTGCAGCTTTCCAAGTAGTTAGTATAATATTCCTAGATGTTGGGCTCCACTGTTCAAAATCGGGCTTTAACTCAGCCTATTCTCTGAACCTCTTCTTGGACAAAAGTGTCTCTTACTCTTTGGATAAAACTTCCTCAGGCACTGGCTTGTCTACTTTCTCAATGATAATATTTTTATTTCCTTCAGGAGGACTGTACATAGATTGTACTTCATGATGTATAATCTCAAAATCTGCTGGAGGATAAATGACTTGAGTAACTTCAGCTATCTCACCTCCAAAAATAGCAGGATTGATTCCAGATTCAGCTATATTGTCATCATCACACAGGGGTGGATATCTAAGAGTGGCCCTGATGCTATTGGAAATCCATTTAGCATGATCAGATCCAGCTTTGACTAGTACTCTCTCTCCCCCTTTATGACTTCTCTAGCCACATGATCTCTAAGATCATCCTTCTGAAACCTGATCTGTTCATCTAGAAAATTAACTCCATCCTTCTAAAAACCTTTTAACTTCACCAGCAGTCCAGAAATAGTCTTTTGAGAATCTGTAATAGCAGTTTTTATAATAGCTATTCCTTCCTGGAAGTCTTTATCAAATTTCTCCTTATCAAACTCTGGCATGACTGTAGACTTATCAGCAGGATGGGCTGTTGCAACTTTTTTCAATTCTGTAACAATGGCATTATGGGATGCAGTCAGATTATCATTCATTCTAAGCTGATTTTCTAAGACATATCCCTGTTTTACTGTTATATCATCAACTTGTGTCTTTATCTTTTCTTGATGGGTAGCAAGAAAAACCACTGCATTACCCCCTTTATGAAAACAATCAGTCATTTCCTTTTTATATTGATTCACTTCAAATCTTATAGATTTTATATCTTGAGTCAAAGATAATTGGAGATCTTTGTGAGTCCCATCCATATACTTCTCCATTGTTATCCTTTGCTCATCCAACTTCACTTATAAAGATATTAACAATGAACTGTAATCAATTGATGGGGCTGGTTGTAGAGCAACTATCTGTAGTGCTTTCTTGTAGCTTTGGCTTCTTCTTTTGAAGACCATTAGCTTCCTTTTTTTGCTTGAACCTCAGCAGCATCCTCAGAATCTGAAGTACTTGCTATGTCAACCCTTTCCTTAGGACTTGGAGGCAATTCCTTCTCAGGTCTTGGTAGCTCCCCCTGAGTCCTTTGCTCCTCAGTGTATTCTCTCCCTGAACTCCTACTTGCTCCCCCCTCAAAAACAATTTTCTCCCCCTCAAAACCAGCATGCTCCCCCTTAATATCAGGAAACAGCTCTTCTAAGGTAAACTCCTGTTGAGAAGGCACACGAGAGTTTCTTATTTCTGAAGCATCAGTAACAATAAATGTATCTTCCATGATCACATCTTGTTCTTGACTATGTAATTGTGTTGGATGTTCAACATCAATCAAATATTCAGTTAATACTTCATCCTCAATATGGAAAATTGATTGATTAACTTCATGTATTACCTCAAGGATTATTTGAGTTGCCATTTCACTGTTTAAGTGAGTTGGCACTGCCTCATGTTGAGGCTCCCCCTGGAGTGGATCTAGGGGAATGTGGCTAGCATATGGTTGCTCCCCCTGCCTCTGTGCATCTTTATTTCTTGCTGGTGACCTTCCAGTATTATCAGCTTCTTCCTCATTAGAACTAAAAACTACTTGCTCCTCTGAACTACTGGAGGATTCAGGAGCCATTATGGCTTTCTTCTTCTTCTTCTTCTGTGGAGGAACCTCATTCTCTGGAGTAGGCATGTCCTTAGTTAACACCCTATCCCATCTTGAGATAATCCTGATATCCATCTTTCTCATGTGATTTATCTTAGAACTAGCAGCTTGCTCCATTACTTCTGGAATAGTTCCAGCCAAGTACAAGCTCATTATCCTACCCAGATTAGGATTTTTCAGACTTTCCTTAATCTTCTCAAAAATCACTACTGACCAGTCAGTGTTGAGTCTGTAGATGATCCTTGTCATTAAGCTGAACATATGAGCTGATATCCTATCATGCCCACCTGGCTTGCACAGAATCACCTTTCCTACCACTTCAGATAAGAACTTGCCTTGCATATTCATTCCTTTTCTGTTAAATACTAAGCCAATCTTCATGGTGGAATCCAGTCCACACCACTGAAGTGCTTCCCTTATCTTAGACGCAGGTACATCTTCTTCCTCTTGAGTTCTAGGTAGATATAGAACTTTCCTTAAACTCTTCATAGTTAGTTTAACTTTCGCACCATGAACTGCAGACTTGATCTTGAGTCCAGTTGAATCTAATGAAGCTGCACCATAGAATTCGAGTACTTCCTTCTTCCAAATCTTGGTTGGCTTAGAAACTAAATACTCCAACCCATTCTCAGTAATTAAGGTTACAACATCCTTAATTTCTGGTTCCGCATGGTCAAATGCACTGCGTACTAGCTCATATCCTTCATTTACGTTCTCGTCAAGCTTATGCGCCATTAGGGTTTTGAGAAATCTTGAAGTTAGATAAGAGAGATGTCGACACAAAGTTTTGGTCTCGAAACTATTGAAAGCATGTCGACAAACAATGTTGAAGACCTATTTATACCTTTCTAAAAACGAAGGTGAAAAGGCGCGTTATAATCCTCAAAATGTGTCGACACTGTTGAAAAGTGTCGACACTGACTACTTAAGTCTCGATAATGGTGTTGACTATTATGTGTCGACACTAATATAGTTGACAGAATTTATGTGTCGACACTTATACATATCCGCTCGACGATTAGTCGAAAATCTACTCGACGAAATCTGTATTTAACCTAAGTGTCGACACCACTTTTGGATGTGTCGACACCTACTCTGGATGTGTCGACACTATTTCTCTGAAGTGTCGACACAAACTTTCTAGATGTGTCGACATCATTTCTCTGGAATGTCGACACCACTTCTATGTGTCGACACAAACAACTCATTGTGTTGACACCAATTTACTTAGCCAATTTTATTAAACTATTCTAAGTTTAACATTCCTAATTCAATTTTAAACATATTAAATTTAGTTTCATCTAAAGGCTTAGTAAACATATCAGCAATTTGATAATCAGGTTTGACATATTGTAGGGAAATATCCTTTTTCTCTACATGTTCTCTAAGAAAATGGTATCTAATTTCTATGTGCTTAGTCCTACTATGTGAGACAGGATTATTTGCAATAGAAATAGCACTTGTAGAATCACAAAACAAAGGTGTTCTACTTACTTGAATACCATAGTCTTCTAGCTAGTGCTGAATCCATAATAGTTGTGCACAACAACTTCCTGCTGCCACATATTCTGACTCAGCTGTGGAGATTGCCACACTGGTCTGCTTCGTACTGCTCCAAGACACTAGTCTTCCACCTAGAAATTGACAGGTTCCTGTAGTACTCTTCCTATCTTCTTTGCAACCTACAAAATCTGCATCTGAATAGCCTGTTAGTAGAAAATCTCCATTCCTAGGGTACTAAAGGCCTAGATAAGGTGTGCCCTTAAGATATCTCAGAATCCTTTTTACTGCAGTCAGATGAGATTCTTTTGGGCATGCTTGATACCTAGCACAGACACATGTAGCATACATGATATCTAGTCTACTTGCAGTCAGATATAGAAGGGAGCCAACTATCCCTCTATACAAAGTTTCATCTACATGTTTCCTTGCATCATCTTTGCTAAGAGACACACTTGACCCCATAGGAGTTCTCATGGTAGTGGATGATTCCATACCATACTTCTTTATTAACTCTAGGGTGAACTTAGATTGGGATATGGACAAGCCATCTTTATTCTGTCTTACTTGGAGACCCAAGAAGAACTTAAGTTCCCCCATACTGCTCATTTCAAATTTTCCTTGCATAAGTTTTACAAACTTTCTGCAAAGATTACTTTTAGTAGACCCAAATATTATGTTATCAACATATATTTGGACTAGGATAATCTTTCTTTTAGATTCCCTAAGGAATAGAGTCTTGTCTATTTTCCCCCTTGAGAATTTATTCTCAATGAGGAAACTAGGCATGGTTTCATACCAAGACCTTGGGGCTTGTTTCAACCCATACAATGCTTTCCTAAGTCTATAAACATAATCAGGTTTGAGAGAATCAACAAAACCTGAGGGTTGCTCTATATAGACTTCTTCCTTTAGATTTCCATTCAGGAAAGCTGACTTTACATCCATTTGAAACACCTTCAAACCTTGATATGTTGCATAAGCAAGGAACATCCTGATTGCTTTCAGTCTTGCTACTGGGGCAAAGGTTTGATCAAAGTCAATACCTTCTTCCTGCTTATATCATTTTGCAACAAGTCTTGATTTATTCTTCACAATGATCCCATTCTCATCCAATTTGTTCCTAAAGATCCACTTTATTCCAATGATGTTGTGGTCTTTTGGTCTAGGAACAAGCTTCCAGACCTTGTATCTTCTGAACTGATTCAGCTCCTCTTGCATGACATCAATCCAATGTGGGTCTAGAACTGCTTCTTCAAATTTCTTTGGTTCCACTTGTGATAAGAAACTGGAGTAAAGAACTGTGCTCAGATTCCTGCTTCTTGTTTGCACTCCTTGTCTTGGATCACCTATTATTTGATTTGCTGGATGATCCTTTAAGTGTCTATTAGCTAGAGGTAGTCTATCTTCAGGTTGTACACCTCCAGCCTCTTCATTAAGTTGTACCTCTTGGTGTTCTTCAGCATCTAGAGAGTATTGTACTCCCCCTGGACAGCAACCACCATTTTCAACTTGTTGATTTGCAGTAGAATCTTCTGTATTGGTAAGCTTGTCCATTCTCTCATTTAAACCTGTAGAACTGCAAGCACTACTTGACAACTCACAGTTAATCAGTCTTGTTTCATCAAAGACTACATGTATAGACTCTTCTACAACTTGAGTAACCAAGTTGTAGACCCTATAAGCCTTACTATTGTTGTTGTACCCAACAAATATCCCATCTTAGGATTTGGCAGCAAACTTGGTTAGATAAGACTTACCATTGTTAAGTATATAGCACTTGCAACCAAAGATCCTAAAATAGGATAAGTTTGGTTTTCTGCCCTTCACAATCTCATATGGAGTCTTTTTGTGGCTCTTGGTGATAGTAGCTATATTGATCACATGACATGCGGTGTTTACTACCTCAGCCCAGAAATATTCTGGGAGAGAAGTGTCACTCAATAGAGTTCTACTAGCCTCTATCAATGTTCTATTCTTCCTTTCAGCAATACCATTTTGTTGTGGTGTTCTAGTTGAGGAGAATTCTTGAAATATCCCAAATTTTTCACACAGTTTTGTCAAACTTTCAGACTAAAATTCAGTACCATGGTCACTTCTGATTTTGACCACTGTACTGTCCAACTCATTCTGAATTTGTTTAACAAAACTATATAAGACACTTGGGGTTTCAGATTTTTGTCTTAGAAAGAACACCCAGAAATATCTAGAATAGTCATCTACCACCACAAATGTGTAGACCTTCCTACCTAGACTGTGAACTGGCATAGGACCAAATAGATACATATGCAAGAGGTATACACACCTCACTGAGTCCTTATTTTCAAGGCTATGAAAGGTGGATTTGGTCTGCTTGCATTTTTGACAAGCTGAGCATATCTCATCCTTTATACACTTAACTTGAGGACCATTCCTCACTAACTCTTGGCTAAAGAGTTGGCCAATAGTCTTATAGTTAAGATGAGCTAGCCTCTTGTGCCATTTAACACAATGTGAGACTCTCTCATCAGCTACAAGACAAATAGGAGAAACATTGTTCTCAAACTCAAAATAAAGACAATAAACATTTCTCTTTCTATATCCTGTCAATATGACCTTTTGATCACTTGACCTTTTGATATGACATCCATTCTTAATAAATGAAATGTCATATCCTAAATCACTCAGCTGACTTATGCTTATAAGGTTGTGTTTCAAACCTTTCACATAGGCCACTTGAGTGATAGTAATCAGGTTACTAGAAATGTTACCAAATCCTTTAATGATTTCTTTTTCAGAACCACCAAAGGTTACTTTAGGGCCATCCATGATAGGTGTGTAGTCCTTCAACAACCCCTTGTTCCAGTCGTGTGTCTGGAACATCCACTGTCCAAGTACCATATTGGAGCATGGCAACTTGGACTCACCTGCAATACAGATTACTTAACCATAAAACCCAAATAACTTTTGGGTCCTTGGTGCAAGTTAGTCTGAACTTTAACAAATCTACCTGTAGCTCTTCTATCAGGCAGATTGCTACTCTCCTTGACACTAGAATTGTGCCAACAATCTAAGGCAAAGTGGCCTACCTTGCCACAACACCAGCACTCAAACTTGTTGTACCTTTGTTTAGGTACAACCCTAATTAAATTATCTACATCAGGCTTCTTGTTTTGTGCTGGGGATTTGCCTTTAGATTTGGACTTAGCAGTCCATGCAGTTTTCTTAAACCCTAATCCAGCTTTACCCTTTTGAGGTACAAACTCATCAATCAAGGGTAATATAGATTTAGGTTTAGAAAACTAGCTACTATCACTTTCTCTTTCTGAAGTCTAACCTCCAGATTTCTAATCTGATCATTCTTGAATGTAATAGTACCCATCTGAATAACAGTAATATTTTTCAGTCTGGCTATCTCATTCAGTTTTTGATCCAGCAACTTCTCTGAGTCTACTGCAACCAACTTAAGATCTGTAATTTCCTTAGCCTGAGATTTGGCCAAGTTTTTGCTCTTCTTAAGTGCCTGCAGCAAGTCTCCATATTCATCTATCAACTGATGAATATCACCTTCGGACTCAGACCCATCCACATCACTTGATACAGATGTTGCTGACTCTGACTCAGTACTGCAATCTAAAAGACATTGTACCTTACTGGGACCAAGCTAATCCTGGCATTTGTTTTCTTCTCATACAGCCATCAGTCCCTTGCAGTGATGCTCTTCTTGTTCATATATAGAGTTCAGCACTTGTAAAAACTCTGTTTCTTCATCTGCAGTAAACAAACCAATGTAAGCCTTAGCTTCAGATTCTGACTCTGAAGATGACTGATCTGACAATGTCTTCTCCTTCCTAGCAACAAAGGATTTATCCTTCTTGCTCTGGTGTTGAGTCTTCTTTTTATCACCAGACTCTTTTCTTTTATCTGGACATTCATCCACTACATGTCCAGGTCTATTACAATAGTAACAACAATCTTTGATATTGTGGACTTGTTTGGCTTAGACTTGCTCCTGTCTTTCCTGGATGACTTCCTCTTTTGATAGTAATCATCCTTAGATTTAGATGTGGAAGGCTTAGACTTCCACTGCTTCTTCTTCAGAAATCTCTGAAACTGTCTAGTAAATGCTGCAAAATCCTCATCTGAGTCACTACTGTCTGAATTCTGATAATCTAAATTTTCTGAAGCAGTTTTAGCAATAATCTTAGGAGATGATGGAGACATCCTCCTATTCTTCTTAGTGGCTTCAACCTTGAAGGCCACAGATTTTTCTCTATGCTCACCTTTTGCACTCTTCTCTTCCTCTTTCCTAGCCATAAGTTGCATCTCATATGACAACAACTTTCCAAACAAGGTTGGAGGAGAAATATCTGCAAGTTTGGTCACTTCTCTAATAACACAAATCTTTGTGCCCCAATCCTTTATCAAGGATCTTAAGAACTTATCATTCAGTTCATAAGTACTGAAGATTCTCCCATAGGATATCAACTCATTCACTATCCTATAGAACTTTTTATAACACTCTGTGATACTGTCTGACTTTCCTTGTCTGAAACTTTCATATTCTTGGTTTAGCATAGATTTTCTATCTTGTATTACCTCTTCAGATCCCTCCATGTAGACTATTAAAGTATCCCACATTTCCTTGGAGGTCTTGTAGTGAATCAAATTCTGAAAGGTTGCATCATCAATGACACTCACTATGATGTTCTGGGCTCTCTTATCCATAGTGGCCAAGATGATCTCATCCTTGGTCATCTCTGAATAATCCTTGGGAATTCTTTGGTTTGCATCCAGAATTGATATCTTCATTGGAACATAAGGACCTTCCTTGACTGTAATATAGATCCTTGGATCAGAAGCCTGCATAAACAGCCTGACCCTTTCTTTCGAGATGCCAAATATCTCCTTTCTACATATGGGTAGTTTCATTGAACCTAGTTCCTTATGATTTTCACCTGAACACATTTTCTTGATTCTTTCTTAATTCTTAAATCTGCCTTAAGGATCTCACTCTGACTGTTAAGTCCTTCTTTAAGTAACCTAGCTTTGATACCATTTGAAAGAATTAGTGCCTAACCACCTAGAGGGGGGGGGGGGGGTGAATAGGTGTACTTTTTCTTTTGCTTTTAAGGCAGAAACTCTGTGTAGTTAATTAACCAGAAATTGCAAATTCTATTACTAGACAACACAGCAATCACAAAAATAATTCAACACAGAGTGCACATAGATTTTTATAGTGGTTCCCCAAGGTCTGGGTACATCCACTTTCCCCCTTCGCCTATCTAGCAGTGTACTAGATTCGGCCTAACTTCTGCACTTCTCCTCAGATCCTCAGATCTTACTGTAGCTCAGAACCCAAACCAGGTTCTTACAACTCAGAGTGTCCCCACTCCTACAACTCAGGCAAATAACCCTACCTCAGCCTTCACCAAGGCCTACACTTATAGAACACTGTCTCCCACAACTCAGGCACAAAGCCCTACCACTCAGTCTTCAACAAGACCTACACTCAGAGATCTAAATATCTTACACTCAGCCTTTATAAAATAGGCTTACAGCTTAGATCTATAATAGATCTTACAGAAATTTGAGTAAACAAAGTTTATGACCACCACCCTGAAAGAGAGAGAAGGGATGGATGGCTTCTTGAATAGTTCTTGGAAGAACTTGATGGCAGAGATCAACCTCTCTTAGCTTTCTTCAAATCTTCTTGAATCTGAACTCGGTAGGGTTGAATCTCCTGTGAAGTTGATCTTCAATCAGCTACTGACTTGAGATTCAGATTCCAATCTGAATCTTTCTTGGCAGCCTGGTTCAGCAACTGCTCTTCTTAGATGAAGCTCTCTCTCCAACTTCTTCTAGGTCTTCTATCGAAAATCTTCTGTATTATTACTTCTCTCTGTATTGCTTAGAATCTGTATTCTTCAATGATTGATCATCACTTTCTGTTGAAGAAGAAAGCCTTTATATAGTCTTCCTCCATGGTAACTGGCTGATCCGGTTTCTAACAACCTTCTGACAGTTCTGACAGTTGCAGTAGACCGGTTGAAATGGCAGCTGTCAAGTCATCCAGTCACTTCTTGAAAATACTGTCTGTTTGAAAGTGTTGAGACTGATCTTCATTATGTGTCGACACAAATAGACTAAGTGTCGACACAAGTGGACTAAGTGTCGACACTAGCCTTGGTGGTATCGACACAACTTCTTTTGTTATTATAACAGCTTCTCGACACTGCTTCTTCAGAATGTGTCGACACTGATTCTGTGTGTCGACACAAGCCTTCTTTTCTTTAACTTTGTTGAAACTTGTTGTGTCGACACATCTCGTTTGTGTCGACACAAGTATTGCTTTACTTTAACTTTATTGAAGCTTGCTGAGTGTCAACATATCTCGTTTGTGTCGACATAGTTGATGTTGGCAGATACTTCTGTGTGTCTACACTGCCTCTTGGTGTCGACACATTTGATGTTGACTAAGTATTCCTGTGTGTCGACACTGCCTTTTGGTGTCGACACTGATTCTGTCGACTTTGCTTCTCCGTGTGTCGACACAAGTCCTTGGTGTCGACACAGTTGATTCTGGTGTCGACTCTGCCTTTCCAAGTGTCGGCACAATTAAATCTAAGTGTTGACACAGCTTTTCTCCAGTGTCGACACAAGCCTTCATAAGTGTCGACACTGCTTCTCGAGGTGTCGACATATGGACTTAGAAATTTTTCTGCATTTCCTGCAATTACTTAACCTGCACATATAAACTTAAAACACATCAAATACACCTTGATGTATATCATTGAGTAGGGTGAGGCTTCTTAAAATCTGGTACACATTTTACAATGTACCCAACAGTGTAGTGCAAAAGTAACCAAGGACCGAGAACCAAACCTCTCCCCCACAGGAGAGCCTTCGGGTCTGCCAGCTAATGAGAGCCTGCGCAGCGGGTCTACCTGGGCCGAGCCGCGCTTGGGGTAGTGTAGAAGTAACCAAGGACCAAGAACCAAACCTCTCCCCGACAGGCGAGCCTTCGGACCTGTCAGCTAATGAGAGACTACGCAGCGGGTCTACCTGGTGCCGAGCCGCGCTCAGGGTAGTGCAAAAGTTACCAAGGACCGAGAACCAAACCTCTCCCCCACATGCGAGCCTTCGGACCTGCCAGCTAATGAGAGCCTGCGCAGCGGGTCTACCTAGGGTCGAGCCATGCTCGGAGTAGTGCAGAAGTAACCAAGGATCGAGAGCCAAACCTTTCCCACATAGGCGAGCCTTCAGAACTGCCAGCTAACGAGAGCCTGCGCAGCGGGTTTACCTGGGGTCGAGCTGCGCTCAAGGTGGTGTAGAAGTAACCATGGACCGAGAACCAAAACTCCCCCCCCCCCACAGGAGAGCCTTCAGACCTGCCAGCTAATGAGAGCCTGCATAGTGGGTCTACCTGGGTCCAAGCCGCACTCAGGCTAGTGCAAAAGTCTCATCCTCCTGCCGTTAGAATTTCACAATGTAAAAGCAAGAAATAATTTGAGGAATATATTATAATAAACTTGATTTGAGTATACAATTTTTGCTATCCATTTTTACGGGTAGAAGCATTTCAATTCGTCGCCGTTCCAGGTGTGGCTCATGGTCCTACCCTCCACATCCTGGAGGTGGTAACGTCCTGTTCTCAGGACCCTCTTGACAATATAGGGCCCTTCACAATTCGAGTTGACCATACCCACCGGAGCAGATCTCCCCGCAGCATCCACTTTCTTCAGCACCAGATCTCCCTCTGCAAACTGCTTGATCCTGATGTGTTTGTCAAAGTATTTTTCCATTCGTCGCTTGATCTCTTCCTGCCTTATAGCTGCGACATCACACAGCTCTTCCACCATATCTAATGAGAGGCATAGCTCCCCTTCGTTTTATAGCCTCCAAGCCTCATCTCCATCACCTGCAGCCGCGACTCGTGGGGACCGAACCTCAAACTCCACGGGTAGGACCGCCTCACACCAATGGGAAAGTTTGAAAGGGGTCTCGCCGGTGGATGTGTTCGGGGTTGTCCGCAAGGCCCACAATATTGAGGGGAGCTACTCCACCCAGCCTCCCCTCAGGTTCTCCACCTTCTTCTTGAGTATGTTCACGATGATCTTGTTGGCCGCCTCCACCTGGTTGTTGCTCCTAGGGTGGTGCACAGAGGCAAACCTGAGGTCTATCCCCAGCTAAGCGTAGTAGCTGATGTACTCTTCGCTGGCAAACTAGGGGCCATTGTCTGTTACAACCGCCTGGGGGAGCCCGTGCATGCATATGATCTCCACCCAGACAAAATTCTGGATGACCTGTGAGGTGACCTTGGCCAACGCCTTGACCTCCAGTAATTTTGAGAAATAATCAATCATGATCAGGAGGAATCTCCTCGGCCCACTAGCCGAGGAAAAAGGTCCGACCAAGTCCATCCCCCAGATGGCGAAAGGCCATGGTGCCGTGATACTTCGGAGCCTTTGAGCGGGCAAGAGATGGAGGGGGGCATATAGCTGACACTTCCGACACCTCCTCACAAACTCAACCGCATCCTTTCTTAGGGTCTTCCAGAAGTACCCTTGCTTCCAACATCCTTTCTCCTGAGTGACTGCCACACTCTCCTGAATGCACCTCTTTCAGGATCCTCGGGACCTCCTGCTCGGTCACACACCTTGCTAGGAGCCCTAACAATATCTTTCGATGCAACCTCCCTCCCAGCATTAGGTAGTGAGCTGCCTTATGCCTGAAGCTTTTCCCGTCCTTGGTCCCCTCAGGAAGCTCATCAATGGTTAGGAAGGTCACCAATGGATCCACCCATGAGGGTCGCCGATCCACCTCCATCAACTCTCCTTCCTTGATAGTCGGTCAAAATAGATCTGTCAAGGTCCCTCCTCCCCGAGGTCCAAACTTAGCCAATCGATCGACAACTATACTTTCTTCCCTTGGAACATGTTGAATTGAGAACGTCCGGAACCCTCCGATGATCTCCATCACCTTGGATAAGTACTTCATAAGGGTGGGCTCCCGAGCTTCGAACTCCCCTCGGATCTGTGATACCACCACCAATGAGTCCGTAAAAGCCTCAACATCCTGGATCTCAAGCTCCTTTGCCAAACGAAGGCCGGCTATCACAGCCTCATACTCCCCCTGATTATTAGTTGCCGAAAAGTGTAAGACCACCGCTTGTTCTATGGTGACCCCTTGAGGGCTTATCAACACCACCCCTACTCTGAGGGAGTTTTTCCTGAGTCACCATCAACCATCATCTTCCAAGCCTCCTGCAGCTACGGCTCCTCAGCTTCGACCTCAACGACGTAGTCTGCCAAGAAGTAAGCCACCACCTGAGCCTTGTTACGAAGGAGATATCAAACTCACTTAATTCAATGGACCACTTGGCCAACCTGCCCGAGTGCTCCACTCCCTCAAAAATATTTCGAATGGGATGGTCCGTCACCACCTTGATTGAGTGTGCTTGGAAGTACGGTTGAATCTTACTGGACGAAACGATCAAAGCATACACCAACTTCTCCAAGATGGGGTAGTGCAGCTCCGCCTTCTTCAGGATCCTGCTAACATAATAAATTGGCAATTTCTTCTTCCCCTCTTCCCTGACCAGGACCGAGCTCACGGCCTCTGCTACTACTCCGAGATACAAGGCTAGGTCGTCCCACTCCATTGGGCTTTGAAGGAGAGGAGCTTGGGAGAGTTGTCCCTTCAGCATTTGGAAAGCTTCTTCGCATTCGACAGTCCACTCGAACCTTTGAGTACCCATCAGCACCTTGAAGAATGATGAGCACTTCTCTCCTGACCTAGAGAGGAATCTGCTTGAACCGGCCAGCTTGCCTGTCAGGAACTGGACATCCTCAGTGTTGCGCGGTGACTCTAGCTCTAGGATGGCTTTCACCTTATTTGGGTTAGGCTCCACTCCTGTCGAGGTCAGAAGATTCCCAAGGAACTTCCCACGGCTTGCCCAAAAAATGCATTTTAAGGGGTTCAGCCTCATCTTGAACCTCCGCAAGGTGGCGAACGTCTCCTCCAGGTCCCGAAGGTGTGAGTCTACGCTCTTGCTTTAAACCATTAGGTCATCAACATAGACCTCCAGGTTCCTCCCCCTTTGTCCTTGGAATACTTGATTCATCATGCGTTGGTGTGTAGCTCCTGCATTTTTCAACCCA
Organism: Platanthera guangdongensis; assembly: GCA_039583875.1. Lineage (NCBI taxonomy): Eukaryota > Viridiplantae > Streptophyta > Magnoliopsida > Asparagales > Orchidaceae > Platanthera > Platanthera guangdongensis. Next base: position 51,127,495 of record CM077166.1, read on the forward strand.
AAGGGCATCATTTTATAGCTGAAGAGTCCCTCCCTTGTGATGAAGGAGACGTCCTTGATGTCGGGAGGGTGCATTCGGATCTGGTGGTAACCTGAAAAAGCATCCAAAAAACTCATAATAGAAAAACCAATGGCTAAATCAACTAGCGCATCGATTCGAGGCAGGGGGTAGCAATCCTTGGGGCACGATTTATTTAATAAAGAAAAGTCAATACACATGCGCCACTTCCCTCCCCCTTCTTTACCATTACCACGTTGGAGACCCAGCCTGCATACTGGATCTCCAAGATGAAGCCAGCCTCCAGAAGCTTTTTGACCTCCTCGCGGATTGGCTCCTACAACTTGGTAGCGATGGTCCTCATCTTCTGGTGTATGGGTCGCGTCCGGGGATCCAGGTTCAGGCGGTGGCAGGCCACATCCACATCGATGCCCGGCATGTCAGCCGCGCTCCACGCAAAGATTTCGACATTGCTCTGGATGCAAGCCCGCACTCGCTCCTGGTCCTTGGGACTCAGGCCCCCACTGATCCGCACCTTCTGTACCTGACCGGCGCTGGTGAATACTTCCATGTCCACCACCTCCTCAGCCGGCTCTAGCCGTGACTTCTCCCAGCCGGCCCTTGCCTCCTCTTCCTGCCCATACTCTTCCTCCCCTCCTGCTTCCTCAACTTCCATCGCCTCCAGTAGGCTCTCACTCTGCTCCTGCTCAACCTCTACGCCTCCCTGGGCCTCCCTCTCAACTCCTCATCCTTCTACCTGTCGACCCCCTTGCGGTTACGACTCCTCGTCTCTCTGGACCTCCTGCACATCTCCTCCTCTCCTCTCCTCCTCAACCTCTTCCCTCGCATCCTCTAGGCTCATCTCCTCCTCTCCAACAACATCTTCATGTGCCACCATCTCTTTCTCCAACTCCTCCGCCTCTGCCATCCAAGAAATGGTGTTGACTGCCGTCACGTAGCATTGTCTTGCCACCTTCGGGTCCCCCCTGACCCTAACATGCACCCCCCTCCCCCCCCTATTATTGAACTTGAGACATTGGTGAAATGAGGAGGGGACACAGCGAAAGACGCTAATGAGGGGTTGCCCAAAGATGGCGCTATAGCTGCTTGGGGCGTCCACGATCACGAACATGTAGTTCCATGACACGCCCCCTAACTTCACATGCAGCCCTACCACTCCTTCCACCTCCTTTCTTTCTCCAAAAAACCAAATAACGGTCTGTCCGAAGCTAGCACTCTCTTGCCCTCGACCTGCATCTCCTCGAAGGCCTTTTTGAAGATCACGTTCCCAGAGCTCCCATTGTCCACCAGGATCTTGGAGACCTTGAAGTTCTCGATTGCCATCTTGATCACCAAGGAGTCACAGAACTGATTCTCATAATCAAGCATATCCGCTGAAAAAAGGTAATTTTTTCTTTTGGAGGGGGAGCCTGGGAGGTCGAGGCTACCCCCCTTCGGAACATGGTTTGGAGGCTCCCCTTTCGAGTTGCCTTAATCCCAACTCCTTTGTGGATCACCCTGATCCCTCCCCGGGTTCCTACATCCACCCGGTCCTCGCATCTATCTTCCATCTCCTCCTGTTGCACCTCCTCGATCCTTACCAGCGGAACCTGCCACCTCAACCCCCTGGCTTCTCTCATCTCCAAGAACTCTGGGCAGGTGGCTGTCGCGTGACCTTCCTCCTGGTGGAAGTCACAGAAAGGCAATGCCACCCTGCCCCCTCTTCCTTCTCTGCCTCTTCTTCTAGCTCCTCCCTGAGCTCCTCTCCTTCCTCCTCTTCATCGGACGACCTCCATTACCTCCTGCTGATGTGGGAAGTGACCCCTCAGCTCATGCCTCCTTGCCGGCTGATCAAACCTCCTCAGCTCACGAAAGTGGTCTCTTACATGAAAACCCCCTCCTTGCTCTTGGGGGCGACCCTCCTGAGGAATCCAACCCAATCGATTGTTCGGCTCCTGGTCCCCCCCGTCGTTGGTGCTATCCTTGCTGCCCCTAGCCTCGAGGCTCCTCCCTTCTTCTCTCTTCTATCTGCTCCCTCTGATATCTCTGCTTCCCTACTCCTGGCTCCTTCACGTTATCCTCCGCCAACCTAGATAGCTTTATGGCAAATGCCGGATTGGCCCTTTTGAAGTCTATCTTCTTTGTTTCCCTCTCCATGAGCTCCTCAAAGGAGGGGGGGGGGGTACTCTCTTCAGCTCCATGCTAAATAACCTCGGCCTCGGCCCCAGGGTAAAAGCGAGCATCAGTGCATACCCTGGGACCTCCTGGACTAGGAGGATCTCTTCCTGAAACCGGTCAACATAATGACCCAACGTCTCATCTTGCTTCTACCTCACCTCAAACAGACACTCTGCCTCCTTCTTACGCTTCTTCGATGTCGAGAACCTCAATAGGAACCCTTGACGCAGATCCTCAAAACTGTAGATCGAACTTGCCGACAACTGGTGGAACCACTCCATCACCTACTCCTTCAACGTGATGGCAAACAGCCGGCACTTGAAGGCATCTGTCATCTGCTTTATCGAAACAACATCTTCAAACCACTGCACATGCTGTACAGAGTCATATTTCCCCGAGTAGTAGGACATGTCGGGCACCCGAAAACCCTCCGACACCGGGGCCGAGATGATGAGCTCACTGAAAGGGCTCTCGCCTCCTACTTGCCGAGAGGGCATGTCTCGCGGCCTCGGCTGGCTGGCCCGATCTGCGAGACCATACCCAGGGAAGAGTTCTCGCACATCCACCTGCCTCTCGCAAACTTCTGCTGTAATCTCCTTCCTGGGATGCTGGCCTGGGAAAAGCTCTCGTGCAGCCACGTCCCTCTGCCAACCTCCGCCGGGACCTCCTTCCCGGGGCGCTGCCCAGGAGCGTTCTCGCCCAAGAGTGGGACCGCCTCTACTGGGACCTGAGGCGTTGCCCACTTGCTCCTTGCCGAGAAGGCCAAGTTGATGGTCTGCAAGACCTCTCACCTGAAGTCCTCCAGCATCTTCCTCGTCGCCTCCTCTCCCCGGGAGGGGGAACCTCCTGAACTAGATCCTTCACTTTCACCTCCTGCCATCAGACCAAACTCAAAACTTTCTTGTATCAGCTACCTTCCACGCTCACCGCACAAGGACTGTTGAAGCCAAAATTTGACTTCGACAAAAGTTCGAAAAATAGGGGCGCAGCCAACACCTACTCGTCCCAAGCTTTGACCTCCGACTGGTCGTGAAGAACTAGAAACTGGCCCGAAGCCTCAGCAGGGAGGTCCCACCACTTACCCGAAAGATCTCTAAGAGCTTCCCCTCCGAAGCCAAAAGCTGGGCTTGGAGCTCCTCAAAAAGCACAGAAAAATCCTCTCAAGTCCCGAGAGAAAAGTGCTTTTGAAGAACCCATATGGGCCTATTTATAGTTTTCTGAGTTGGATTTGCAAATAACCACACTGAGCTGATCTGAAATTACCAAAGTACCCCTAGTTGGGTCTTCCAACAGCCAAACTCCGTCGTTCTGAGGAGTTATATGCAGACCACCAAGGGCAAAAGGGTAAAATTACCCGAGGCAGAAGCGTAAAATGTCCCATGGGTATAGAATTGTCAAAAAGTCCCTCTCTTTATATGGCGAGTAGGGAAACATCCATCGGCGAGACGACCCCGCCTGGCCGTCTTGCATGCATCCTTTGCCACGGGGCCCTCTTGCCGATAAATGTCTACTCGCATCCCAAAAGGGGCGTCTCGCCCACTGCAGAGATCGCCCGTCTCTCCTCCTATGAGTGTATCAGATGGTCCCACTCTCCTGTCAGTTCCTCTCATCTGCTTTTACTGTTCGCACCTTGAGGGCCTCTTGCGAGCCCGAGGTTGTACAGCGGCAGTTCTGGATCATGATGTTGATGAGCTTAGTAGAGCTGTCCATTCCTTGGGCGGTGACAGTTATATATGTTAATGTATATTTGGGTATATAACGGGTCCGAATGCTTAACGGTTCTGGTTCGGATACCGGGATATCCGATACTCGTATTAAACCTAGGGTTTATTATAAAACCCTAGCTGGAGGCAACTGGGAGGTAGTTCCACTTTTACTATCACCCGGGATGTTTCGAGCGACTTACCAATATATGGGTTTGGAGAGTATACACTCAAGCTAAAACAAGAAAAAAATGGCAGGAGTTCAAGTTTTTGTAATTTTGAGTCTAAAATGTTTTTTATTTGAAAAAGTGATCAACATGAAAGTTGTAGACCTCAATGAGATCTATAACTTTCATGTTGATCGCTTTTTGATTTGAAGCCGTTTATGCCTCCGATTTGGGCCCTAAAAAAAGTCAAGCCCACAACGAGTCATCCGTACAGATTTTCGGCGTGATTTTTTCTGGGCCCAAATTTGGGGGCCTAAACGGCTTGAAATCAAAACGTGATCAGCATTAAAGTTATATGTCTCGATGAGATCTACAACTTTTGTTAGAACATAAGCAGTCTTGGCAGTCTGGCAGAAAGATTGGTTGTCATCATTGCAGTTAACTCTTGGCAGCCAGGCGGATAGATTGGCGGTCAGCCTGGCGGTTAGCTCCTGATGGTCAGCATTGGTGATTAGATCTTGGTGGTCTAGCAGACATGCCTAGCAGACATGGCTAGCGCACAATTTTGACGGATAGACAGTGTGTAGTAGAGGTATGTCCTTTACTGTTTGGTAAGTATTGGAGCTGGTTGTTAGGCGATCTGGAGGATAGTCTTGGCGGATAGTCTTGGAGGATATGTGTGGTGGACAGACTGTTGTAACGGTCGGCCTGTGGAGAATTGGAGATTAGCCTTAGTGCCCTGACAATATTATTGTCTGATTCTTGACGGTCTGGTCCTAGATTGTCATGGCGAACAGACGGCCTGTTGTTGGGTGTGTACTTGGAGTTCTATCTGTATATGAGATCAGGTGGTCAGGAGGCTGAAGGCATTGCAGTCTAGGCGGTTAGAATTGTTTAACCGAACAGTTCATTGTTTTTTATTTTTAGTCTAACATCATCTATTGTATTCTTTAAATTTTCTCCCTATAAATAGGGGGTTATACTTATGTAACTTATGCTTTTTGAAGCAATAAAATTTCTTTTATTTAGTCGCTGTTTTAGCCGCTTCTTAACTGTCGTAGTCACTGCTAGCCATTTTTAACTTAGTATCAGAGCGTACCAGTCCTTTGCTCTAGTTTGTTGTTCAGCTTTCTCGTGGTGCTCCGTTTTTAGATCCTGTCAAGCGGTCTCTAGAGTTTTTCGTCGCTTGTCCTTTCTCTTCCCGGATTGGGTCTCGGGTTGGTCTATTCTTGCTTCTTCAGTTGAGAATGTCACGACCCATCTCGACAATAGTTAAAGTGAGCTTCGGCGAATCATGATGCCACAGGCATGAGCGGAAAGAAAACCAAACCTGCTAAGGCGAATGCAGAGATACTGGTTATAGGTCAAAAATAATTACTTTTAAATAAAAACAGTTTGATTTTTTTATACAGAAGCTTTTAAAGTTTAAATGCACGTGTATTTTGTAAAAATCATGTTTTATGTGACACTGTTATAGATTTCATGCAATTATGATTCAAAATAGGATACACATGCATTAATATCAAATTCTAATATATAAAGTATTTAAATAGCTGATGGGCCCGCGAACAGACTCTTACTGTGCTTGGTTCGGTGAGTCGATCGCCGCGGGCTTGCTCGGGTAGGCAAGTGCACCTATCGCAAGTAGTACTCGATATTCGGGGGAATACCGAGGTCGTATTGTTCTCGGGGTCGCGTTGACTATTCTTACTCCTCCGGGAGGACTATTATTTTACTGAAGGAAAGGTGGATTTTTTTAATTAACTAAAAACGGAAAAGCAAAGGAGCGAAAAAAAACGATTTAGAAAATATTCGATGAAGGGTTAACGCTCGGCATCGAATCGGATTAAGACTAAAACAATTTTTAATAATAAAAAGACTTAGTTTTAAAATTAATAATAAGGCAACTTGGCCGTGGAGGTTCCACAAATGTGAGCGCACTTATCTCTAGGAATATTGCTCACCTGAACGTTAAGACTATTCGACCGAACGTTAGTCCGACGAAGGATTCCTCTTAACGCCCGCTTTATGCTAAGAACCCCGCTATTGGGTGGGGAACCCAATCTGGTAGAATTACGCTTGTCCTCTCTCGAGGGTATGCACGCAACTCTATTTACCCAGGGGTGATCGGTCCATATGCACGGCCTCTCGGCTAGCTAGCATATGGACTACGGAAATAGGGCCCACACATCGATATGTGGTCCTACGCGTCGTAAACCCGGGGTAAACCCTAAGTGCTTAAATTAAAATGAAAATAAAGAGCTTCAATTATTATAAATCATTTTAAATGTCCCAATGCTCTTCGATGCCGAGGCTAATAGAGATTAGCCACACATCGGTATGGGGACGGCTTATAATTTAGTGAGGCGCGAGTTCGAAATTAAACACCAAACGTTTATAAGAAAGGGACAAAAGAAAAAAATAACAACATTTAGAAAGCTAAAAAGTTAACTAAAACGAGAACTCACGCACACTCCAAATTATAAATTAAAAAGGAACTAAGTTACACATAAAAGAAATTTGCATAATTCAAATTTGCGAGTCCCACTCAAACGAGTGGGGGCGGTAAATAAAGGCTGAAAATTGCAAGTCCTACTCAAACGAGTAGGACTGAAATGAAAGCGAGTCCTACTCAAATGAGTAGGAGAAAATAAATGCGATTACAGGGCTAAAAAGTCCGGCCATTTAACTCAAGTGAGTAGGCGGAAAAATAAAGAAAGAAAAATTGCAAGTCCTACTCAAACGAGTAGGACTGAAATAAAGTCCGGCCATTTAAACTCAAGTGAGTAGGCGGAAAAATAAAGAACGAAAAATTACAAGTCCTACTCGAACGAGTAGGACTGAAAATGAAAACGATGCGTCATTTAACTCTTAACGAGTAGGCGGAAATAAATGCACACAAACACACACACTCCATATGAAATTCAAGAAAGCAATAAAATTATACGCCTACACTCACACACTCTACATAATTTGAATAAAGCATTAAAAGAAAGCAATTAAAAGAAAGCATTAAAATTTAACACCTACACTCACACACACTTCATGAAGATTAAGAAGAACAAAAGGGAATTTAGGCTCATACACTCACACACACAAATAACAAAGAAAAATCAAAGTTACCTAAAAATTAAAACTTTAACTTTTTCATGCTTAGGTTTTGCCAAAAACAAATAAAAAGAGGAAATTTCAATTTTTAGAAGACAAAAGTTTTTCAAAACGAATTAAAAACCAAAGTTTTTGGAAAATTAAAATACCAACATTTTCATTCTTATGATGTTATGAAAGTGATAAAAAAGTGAAAAAGAAGATGAAAAGAACAAAAGAGGTTTTACAATCCTAAAAGAAAACTAAGTAAAAAAGAACAAATTCACTTTTTTAGAATCTCTTTTATAAAATCATAAGGATGAAATCAAAATCCTAAGCATGAAGACAAGTTAAGGGAAAAAGGACATGGAAAGTAAATACATTACACTCATACACACACACACACACCTTTCATAAATGAAGAACTAAATGAAAAACAAGGATGAAACCAAGGATAAAAAGGGAAAGAGGTGAGCCATCCCAATGAATTTTTCATGCTAAATAGAGAGAGAAAATCTAATATTTTTATTAAAATTTTCAAGCTATTACAAAGCTAAAAGATAAAGCAAAACAAAACATGAAATAAGAAGGGAGAAATCTCCTTACATAGCACTAGTATCCACGGATTAAGCCCACAAAAAGACACTAACTTGGCCCAAAAATCTGAACCCTTGGACCTTACAGAACTGGGCTATTTATAGGAAAAAAATTCTAAGTACACGCCCTCGGTCACGGGCGTGTAGGGGGGGCGTGAAAGTACTATTCATGAAGGCGGCCGGCGATTGGACAGCAAAGTTGACTTCGGGCTGAGTTCGCAGCAGTCACGCCCCAGGTCACGGGCGTGACTCTGGGCGTTTCGGGGAGGTAGAACCGGGCGCGGGTTGCGTCAAAAGTCCTCGGCAGCATCTTGTCGGGCCAGCTGGAAAGGTCACGCCCTAGGTCACGGGCGTGACTATGGGCGTGACAGTTGGGGTCGACACTCGACGAATGTCGAGCGAAAAGTGTCGAGTCGAAATCGTTGAGCCGAGATTGGGTCACGCCCTCGGTCACGGGCGTGACACTGGGCGTGACAGTTGGTGTCGACACTCGACGATCGTCGAGCGGAATTCGTCGAGAGGAGAGGACACGGGCTTGGGTCACGCCCCGTGTCGGGTGACACGGGCGTGACCCCAGGCGTGTCAAGCTTTTACTTCAGAAATTTTCCGATTTCACGGGAAATGCACAGTCACGGCCCGGTCACGGGCGTGACCAATGTGTCACGGGCGTGTACTTCCCAAATTTTGGCAGATTTTGGAATTTTTCTGCAAAATCAAATAAAATAAGTTAGAAGAAAATTTACAAGAATAGGAGCATTTTATTGAACAAAAATAAGTAAAAATGACGAAAATGACTAAATTAATGTGTATAAAAATACGCATATTTACAGTTCATCAAATACCCCCATACTTAGGCTTTTGCTATTCCAGAGCAAAAGTTTGAGGTGAATCTATAAGGAATAAAAAAAACTCTAAGTTTTGACTATCGCTTAATCAATTATAAGAGAGATCGACATAAATATACGGGGTGTAAGAGTTAAGTCCTAAAATTATGTAGATGATTTAAATAGCGCAAAAGTTTTGGCCAAAAGACTTCTTGATGTAATCAAATAGAAGGCAACATTTGTAATGGTTAGATTAACGAAAATAGTTTGAAATTATAAGAACCCTAGCTTATACGAATGCTACTGAAAATAATACAATTTACTAATTATGCTCTCAAAAAGATTTTTGAATTAATTCTAGAATCGTGTAATTGGCTAAGGGGGTAGTGGGTTTATGAAGAGGGTTTTGATATTTGAGGTGAGGTAATTTTTTCTCGAACCTCCATTTTTTTCTTTTGGATTATTAGGAAAACGAAATCTTATTTTCCTAATATGATTTTTGTTTTTCAACTTCATAAGAAAAATTAACCCAATGTATATTTGTAGGAGTAATGAATTTTATCCTCTTACTCCCTATATAATCTTTTAAAATTATTGGGTGCCTATGTTTACGGAACGAAATCTTGTTCTCATTGACATAAGATCTTTTAAGGATAAAATTTTTCATGCCAAGTAGGTCATGAAAAGTAAGGGGAGAAAGAAAAACTAGATTGTAATCCTAAAAATTTTTGAGAGCAACCTTAATAATTTGTACGTTCCATTTTTTTTTTCAGAAAGCTAAAAGTAAGTATAATTGAATTCTATAGTCGTTATTTCCTAACATAATATACGTGCTCCTATTTATGAAAAATTAGAAGTAGTGCCTAAAACGAGTCCGCTAGTTTTAACAAAGCATAAAGAATTCTTTAAAACTTAACCCCGGCTATTTAAATGTTTCAATCAATAATTAACAAACGGGTAGCAAACAGAGAATTAATAGTATTCACATATAAATAAACTCAGAACAGAATTTTTGGATAGCAGAAAAGTTAAGTATGGAATATTTAATTTATTTGTTGCAAAACATTTTTTTGTGTTTTTCATTTATTATCTTTTTTTTGTTTTGTATTTTTGTTTTTCGCAATTTTTTTGAAAATTTTGTTTTTGTTTTTTTTTTGAACTATTATCTCTTTTTGTTTGTATTTTTTAAGAGAATTTTCATAATATGTACAAAAATAAGGGAGAAAAAGAAAAGGTTTGTACAAGAATGAGGAAGGGGGAGAGAGAAAAAAAACAAAAAAATATATACAAAGTGAAACTAAATAATAAAAAAAAAAATTTGTTTTGTTTTTTGAGTTTTTGGAAAAGAGAAAGAGAACAAAACAAAAAAAATTTTTGGATTTTTGTTTTTTCATTTAAAATTTTTTTGTTTTTTTTTTCATTTAAAATTTTTTGTTTCATTTTAAGATGTTTTTTAATTTTTTTATTTTGTTGTTGTTATATGTATTTTTTTGTATTTTTCTTTTTTGAGATGCAGAAAAATTGAAGTGCAGAAAGTAAAGCACGAAAATACCCCCATACTTAAGTCCAACATTGTCCCCAATGTTGTATCGTAAGTATGCGGAACAGAAAGGAAAGACAATATGTACAAAGAAAAGAAAGGGAAGGGGGTAGAAGCTTCCCTGAAACGCGGTGGGGAAGGCCGATCAGAAACCCTGCGTTTATTAGAAAAAGCAGCAAAGATAATGAGGAAAGGGCGAAAAAGATAAGCGAGGGGTGCCTCCCAGGAGCGCTTTGTTTATAGTCGTATAGCTTGACTATTTTGGCAGATTTATAAATCTAGGAGGGTTATGGTTTCGTAATGCTCGATCACTGGGTCGCCCGCGATGTATAACTTAAGCCGATGACCGTTTACTTTAAACGAACCTCTTTCCGGGTGGGAGACGAGTACGGTCCCATATGGAAAGACTTCTTCAACTAAGAAGGGACCGGACCATCTAGATTTTAGTTTACCCGAAAAAAGCTTAAGGCGTGAATTATAAAGAAGGACAAGATCGCCCGGAGAAAATATTTTTGGGGACTTTAAATGTCGATCGTGATATAACTTAGAGCGCTCCTTATAGAATTTATTGCTCTCGTAAGCGTTCGCACGCCATTCATCGAGCTCGTTTAGTTGCAGTTTTCTATTCTGAGCGGCTAAGCTGGAGTCGAGGTTTAAGAGTTTTAAAGCCCAAAGTGCGCGATGTTCTAATTCTACGGGTAAATGGCACGCTTTGCCGTAGACTAACCGAAACGGCATACAACCAATTGCGGTTTTGTATGCCATCCGATATGCCCACAACGCATCGTCGAGTTTAACGGACCAATCTTTCCTATTTAGCGAAACGGTTTTTTCTAAAATTCGCTTAATCTCTCGATTTACTACCTCGACTTGGCCACTTGTTTGCGGGTGGTAGGGGGTGGCAAGCTTGTGCGTGACTCCGTATTTAGCTAACGTCTTAGCCATAAGAGCGTTACAGAAATGCGTTCCCCTATCACTAACAATTGCGCGAGGCGTGCCGAAGCGAGAAAATAATTTTTTAAGAAATGTAACGACGACTCGCGCATCGTTGGTGGGGAGAGCTTGCGCTTCCGCCCACCTCGATACGTAGTCGACCGCCACTAAAATATACATATTTTTGAAAGACGGAGGTAGGGGGCCAACAAAATCTATGCCCCATAAATCGAAGACTTCGCACTCTAAAAACATGTTTTGGGGCATCTCGTCGCGACGAGAGATGTTACCCGACCGCTGACAGTTATCGCATGCGCGCACAAAATTATGCGCGTCTTTGAAGAGAGTGGGCGAAAAGTAGCCCGCCTCTAGCGCCTTCCGAGCGGTCCGGTTGGCTTGATAATGCCCACCGACTGGACCCTCGTGGCAGTGCTTAAGAATTTGCAAGCACTCCACACCCGCAACGCATCGTCGAACCGCTTGGTCCGCGCAGATACAAAAAAGAAATGGGTCCTCCCAAAAGAAATTTTTCAGGTCAGAAAAGAATTTCTTCTTTTGATGACTGGAAAACTCTTTTGGAAGGACCCGCGCTACTAAAAAATTTGCAAAATCTGTGAACCAAGACAAAGATGACGAAGATTTATTAATGGCAAGAAGGCGTTCCTCGGGGAATCTGTCATTTATTTCAGATTCGACGAGCGCTTCCGCACCCGGATTTTCTAAACGGGAGAGGTGGTCCGCCGCTAGATTTTCCGCTCCCCGCTTATCTCGGATCTCCAAATCAAACTCTTGTAGGAGGAGAATCCATCAAAGAAGGCGGGGCTTCGCATCATTTTTAGCTAATAAATATTTAAGCGCGGAGTGATCGGTAAAAACGATAACTTTAGATAGCGTTATATACGAGCGAAACTGATCGAAAGCGAAAACGACGTCTAAGAGTTCCTTTTTCGTTGTTGTGTAATTTACTTGTGCGGAAGTGAGCGTTTTGCTAGCGTAATAAATAGGATGAAAATATTTTTCTACGCGTTGGCCAAGAACGGCACCTAAGGCAATATCACTAGCGTCGCACATTATTTCGAACGGAAGGGACCAATTAGGGGCCACTAATATTGGTGAAGTGATAAGTTTTTGTTTTATTAAATTAAAGGCGGACTCGCATTCGCTACTAAAGATGAAGCGTGATTCCTTTTCCAAGAGGTGAGTAAGCGGCTTGGTTATTTTTGAAAAATCTTGAATGAAGCGTCGATAAAAGCCCGCATGGCCTAAGAAACTCCTAATAGATTTTACGTTTGTTGGGTGCGGAAGTTTTTCTATAATTTCTATCTTGGCCTTATCCACCTCTATCCCCTTAGACGAAATCATATGGCCGAGGACCAAACCTCCTCGAACCATAAAGTTGCATTTTTCCCAATTTAAAACAAGGCTTGTGTCCTCGCACCGTTGAAGGACACGATCTAAATTGTTAAGGCAATCGGGAAAAGAGCGTCCGAAAACAGAAAAGTCATCCATAAAGACTTCCATAATGTCTTCTACTAGCTCGCCAAAGATCGCTAGCATACATCGTTGGAATGTAGCTGGCGCGTTGCAGAGTCCAAATGGCATTCTTCGATAGGCGAAGGTGCCAAACGGGCAAGTAAAAGTTGTTTTCTCTTGATCATCGGGGGAAATGGGGATTTGGAAAAACCCCGATAAACCATCAAGAAAACAATAATACGGATGACCGGATAAACGCTCTAAAATCTGATCTAGAAATGGCAGAGGAAAATGGTCCTTGCGGGTGGCATCATTAAGTTTCCTATAGTCGATGCACACTCGCCAACCCGTAACAGTACGAGTTGGGACAAGCTCGTTATGCTCATTCGCCACTACGGTAAGACCGCCCTTTTTGGGCACGACATGCACGGGACTAACCCATGCACTGTCCGAAATAGGGTAGATAATCCCCGCATCTAATAACTTAATGATTTCGGCTTTAACGACGTCTTTCATGTTTGGGTTAAGACGACGCTGCGGCTGAATCGTTTTGCGGCAATTATCGTTAAGGAAAATCTTATGGGTGCAAAAGGAGGGGCTAATCCCCTTTAGGTCAGAGATTTGCCACGCAATTGCGTGGCGATGTTTAAATAAAACTTTCAATAAATCGGAAGTCTCCGAATCACTCAAGTCCGAAGAAATGATAACGGGGAGCGTATCACCTTTTCCCAAAAAAGCGTACTTGAGCGAGGCGGGTAAGGGTTTGAGGTCTAGGATGGGCGGTTCTTCTAGGGAGGTTTTAATGCCTATGTCTTTCTTACCAATTGGTTCGAAAGGCAAGTCTATAGACGTATCCTCATCGCAGTTAAAATTTTCGAGCGCATAAATATCGTCGTTTAAAAATACGGGCTCGAAAATGGGAGAAGAACGATCTCCGAAAAAAGTATCTAAAGAATAGAAGAAATCGTCGCTCGATGACAAATTGTCCATCGAGGGATTAATAGAGAAAGTAACTTGGTCATCGCCTACTCGGAGGAGAAGGCTACCATTACTAACATCTATTAGTGCGCGGAAGGTGGCGAGAAAAGGGCGACCGAGTATTATTGGTACCTCGGCGTCCTCCTCGATATCTATGATGACGAAGTCTACCGGGAAGGTAAACTTATCGACTCGGACAAGGACGTCCTCCACTATCCCGATAGGGAACTTAACCGAGCGATCCGCTAATTGGATGCGCATATTCGTAGGACTAGGAGTACCCAAACCTAAACGCGAAAAGAGCGAGAACGGCATCAGATTAATGCTAGCCCCTAAATCAGCTAAGGCGTACTTTACTAATATATCGCCAAAAAGGCACGGGATGGAAAACCGTCCCGGGTCGTTTTGTTTTGCGGGCAATTTATTAGTAAGGGTCGCCGAGCAGACAGCGTTGAGAGATACATGCGAAATATCCTCTAATTTGTGTTTATTAGAAAGTAGTTCTTTTAAAAATTTCGCATATTTGGGCATTTGCGAGATAGCCTCGCAAAAAGGAACATTAATGTGAATTTGTTTTAATAATAAAATAAATTTTTCATATTGCGCGTCCTTACGCTCGTTTTCTAACTTATGCGGATACGGAAGAGCCTTGTTTAAAATAATTTTTTCTTTTATAATAGGTAAAGGCGGCGTAAGCGAAGAAAGGGGAAGAGGGGTCGGAGGTGAAATATGTACCTGAGGGTCGGTCCGTTTTGGATCGACCACCTCCTTTCCGCTACGGAGGGTTATAGCGTTGGCGTTTTCCCGCGGATTGGGCTCCGTGTTTCCCGGCAGTGCCCCGAGCGCGCGCTCGGACATCATCCTCGCCAGCTGTCCAACCTGTTGTTCGAGTGTTTTTAGCGATCCGGTGATGTTCCGGATATTTGACTCGTTGGACGCAATATACTTCGAAAAATTTTCCTCCATCGGGGAGGGTTTCGGAAGAGGAGGGGGAGGAAGAAATCCTGGCGCAAAAGAAATAGGGGGACGCTGAGCATTATTCGGGTTGCTCCACGAGAAGTTGGGGTGATTCCTCCAACCCGGATTATAGTTATTACTATAAGGGTTGTTGTTGGGGTTGAAGGGAGGACGACCCGAATTTCCCATGAAGTCCACGAACTCTTCAGCTACGCAGACATTAGGGGGAATAAAACAAGGCGGAGTGGAGGAGGCAGCAGACATCTCCGCCACCTGCTTTGTTAACCTTTCAACTTGAAGGGTCAAGAGAGCAGTGGCATCCACTTCAAAAAGACCAGCCGCCGGCTTTGGCCGTCCCCGCGGGACGTTCCATTGATAGGCGTTCATAGCCATCTCTTCGAATAAAGCCTGGGCGGCCTCAGGGGTTTTGTTGTTAAGCGTTCCCCCGGCATCCGCGTCAATCATTTGACGCGTCTGAAAATTCAGCCCATTATAAAAAATTTGAACTTGCAACCACGTTGGCAGCGCGTGGTGCGGGCAACGGCGGAGGAATTCCTTAAATCGTTCCCAAGTCTCGTATAGAGACTCAGGATCATTTTGCACAAACGAAGAAATGTCCGCCCGCAACTTTGCAGTTTTGGCGGGCGGAAAGTACTTCGTTAGAAACCGTTCTGTCAACTCAGCCCACGTGGTGATACATCCTCGCGGGAGGGCATTCAACCATGCCTTGGCTTTGGACTTAAGGGAAAAAGGAAATAAGCGCAAATGAATGACGTCATCAGTGACGCCATTGATCTTGAAGGTGTCGCAAATCTCCAAGAAATTGGACAAGTGGACATTCGGGTCCTCATCCGGCAGTCCATCGAATTGCACGGCGTTTTGGACCATTTGAATGACACTTGACTTTATTTCAAAATTATTATTGGCCACCGCAGGGCGAACAATACTCGACCTTGAATCATCCAGGTTAGGCTGGGCGTAATAAGACATAGTACGCTCGGCCGCCGGGGGAAGGTTAGGCACGGCCATAACTACAACAGTGGGTTCTCTGATAGATTCCTCGGGATCTAAAGAAGGATTTCGGCGATGAGATCGGATACGCGCAAGAGAGCGTTCGATCTCAGGGTCGAAGTCTAAATCTTCAAACTCTGAGGGTTGTCCTCGGGTCATACACCCTAACAAAAATAAAACAAAAATAAACCTTTTTTTTTGTTTTTAAAATAAAGTTTTTAGTTTTTTTTTTATAGAAAATAAGTAAAATTAATAGACTCCGGAATTCGAAATAGCAACTCGAAAAGAGAGATTCCCCAGCAACGGCGCCAAAAACTTGATGGGCCCGCGAACAGACTCTTACTGTGGTTGGTTCGGTGAGTCGATCGCCGCGGGCTTGCTCGGGTAGGCAAGTGCACCTATCGCAAGTAGTACTCGATATTCGGGGGAATACCGAGGTCGTATTGTTCTCGGGGTCGCGTTGACTATTCTTACTCCTCCGGGAGGACTATTATTTTATTGAAGGAAAGGTGGATTTTTTTAATTAACTAAAAAGGGAAAAGCAAAGGAGCGAAAAAAAACGATTTAAAAAATATTCGATGAAGGGTTAACGCTCGGCATCGAATCGGATTAAGACTAAAACAATTTTTAATAATAAAAAGACTTAGTTTTCAAATTAATAAAAAGGCAACTTGGCCGTGGAGGTTCCACAAATGTGAGCGCACTTATCTCTAGGAATATTGCTCACCTGAACGTTAAGACTATTCGACCGAACGTTAGTCCGACGAAGGATTCCTCTTAACGCCCGCTTTACGCTAAGAACCCCGCTATTGGGTGGGGAACCCAATCCGGTAGAATTACGCTTGTCCTCTCTCGAGGGTATGCACGCAACTCTATTTACCCAGGGGTGATCGGTCCATATGCACGACCTCTCGGCTAGCTAGCATATGGACTACGGAAATAGGGCCCACACATCGATATGTGGTCCTACGCGTCGTAAACCCGGGGTAAACCCTAAGTGCTTAAATTAAAATGAAAATAAAGAGCTTCAATTATTATGAATCATTTTAAATGTCCCAATGCTCTTCGATGCCGAGGCTAATAGAGATTAGCCACACATCGGTATGGGGACGGCTTATAATTTAGTGAGGCGCGAGTTCGAAATTAAACACTAAACGTTTATAAGAAAGGGGCAAAAGAAAAAAATAACAACATTTAGAAAGCTAAAAAGTTAACTAAAACGAGAACTCACGCACACTCCAAATTATAAATTAAAAAGGAACTAAGTTACACATAAAAGAAATTTGCATAATTCAAATTTGCGAGTCCCACTCAAACGAGTGGGGGCGGTAAATAAAGGCTGAAAATTGCAAGTCCTACTCAAACGAGTAGGACTGAAATGAAAGCGAGTCCTACTCAAATGAGTAGGAGAAAATAAATGCGATTACAGGGCTAAAAAGTCCGGCCATTTAACTCAAGTGAGTAGGCGGAAAAATAAAGAAAGAAAAATTGCAAGTCCTACTCAAACGAGTAGGACTGAAATAAAGTCCGGCCATTTAAACTCAAGTGAGTAGGCGGAAAAATAAAGAACGAAAAATTACAAGTCCTACTCGAACGAGTAGGACTGAAAACGAAAACGATGCGCCATTTAACTCTTAACGAGTAGGCGGAAATAAATGCACACAAACACACACACTCCATATGAAATTCAAGAAAGCAAAAAAATTATACACCTACACTCACACACTCTACATAATTTGAATAAAGCATTAAAAGAAAGCAATTAAAAGAAAGCATTAAAATTTAACACCTACACTCACACACACTTCATGAAAATTAAGAAGAACAAAAGGGAATTTAGGTTCATACACTCACACACACAAATAACAAAGAAAAATCAAAGTTACCTAAAAATTAAAACTTTAACTTTTTCATGCTTAGGTTTTGCCAAAAACAAATAAAAAGAGGAAATTTCAATTTTTAGAAGACAAAAGTTTTTCAAAACGAATTAAAAACCAAAGTTTTTGGAAAATTAAAATACCAACATTTTCATTCTTATGATGTTATGAAAGTGATAAAAAAGTGAAAAAGAAGATGAAAAGAACAAAAGAGGTTTTACAATCCTAAAAGAAAACTAAGTAAAAAAGAACAAATTCACTTTTTTAGAATCTCTTTTATAAAATCATAAGGATGAAATCAAAATCCTAAGCATGAAGACAAGTTAAGGGAAAAAGGACATGGAAAGTAAATACATTACACTCATACACACACACACACACCTTTCATAAATGAAGAACAAGGATGAAACCAAGGATAAAAAGGGAAAGAGGTGAGCCATCCAAATGAATTTTTCATGCTAAATAGAGAGAGAAAATCTAACATTTTTATTAAAATTTTCAAGCTATTACAAAGCTAAAAGATAAAGCAAAACAAAACATGAAATAAGAAGGGAGAAATCTCCTTACATAGCACTAGTATTCACGGATTAAGCCCACAAAAAGACACTAACTTGGCCCAAAAATCTGAACCCTTGGACCTTACAGAACTGGGCTATTTATAGGAAAAAATTTCTAAGTACACGCCCTCGGTCACGGGCGTGTAGGGGGGGCGTGACAGTACTATTCATGAAGGCGGCCGGCGATTGGACAGCAAAGTTGACTTCGGGCTGAGTTCGCAGCAGTCACGCCCCAGGTCACGGGCGTGACTCTGGGCGTGTCGGGGAGGTAGAACCGGGCGCGGGTTGCGTCAAAAGTCCTCGGCAGCATCTTGTCAGGCCAGCTGGAAAGGTCACGCCCCAGGTCACGGGCGTGACTATGGGCGTGACAGTTGGGGTCGACACTCGACGAATGTCGAGCGGAAAGTGTCGAGTCGAAATCGTTGAGCTGAGATTGGGTCACGCCCTCGGTCACGGGCGTGACACTGGGCGTGACAGTTGGTGTCGACACTCGACGATCGTCGAGCGGAATTCGTCGAGAGGAGAGGACACGGGCTTGGGTCACGCCCCGTGTCGGGTGACACGGGCGTGACCCCAGGCGTGTCAAGCTTTTACTTCAGAAATTTTCCGATTTCACGGGAAATGCACAGTCACGGCCCGGTCACGGGCATGACCAATGTGTCACGGGCGTGTACTTCCCAAATTTTGGCAGATTTTGGAATTTTTCTGCAAAATCAAATAAAATAAGTTAGAAGAAAATTTACAAGAATAGGAGCATTTTATTGAACAAAAATAAGTAAAAACGACGAAAATGACTAAATTAATGTGCATAAAAATACGCATATTTACAGTTCATCAATAGCCTAGCAGTTGTCCATGATACCAGAGAAAATATCTGATTGTAATTATTATATAGAAGAAATATTTGACAGTAAATGAAATGTAAACATAGAACCTTTAACTTTAAGCAGACTGGGCTCGAGGACCTGACGACGTTGCACGAACGCTAAAGCAATTTCAAAATAAAAAGGAAAAAGCCTCAGAACATTGAAATAAACAGGTGAGCAAAGTAAATATAAAGTATGGGCATGAGAAACAAAAACGTACACGTACCAGTTTTCATGAATCAGAGATACTAAATCAGATAGGTAGAATAGACAAACTGAAATAACTGAATTAAGCTTACTTTAAAGCAAAATATATATTTGAACAAGTAATATCATAAGATGCAATCAATGAAGTGTGTAGCTGTTTTGAGTGGGTGTGCATGGTTCACACTCGGTACGGATACAAGTCTTATTAGAAAAAAACTTCCTTCTTGTCATGACCCTCGTCACGGCCCAGGCCCGGCTCAAGGAGGCTTAATGGGTCCCAACTGGCATCGTGAAAACTGCAACCCAAGTGACCCCAACACGTTTCAATGTTTACTTATGATATTATGAGTTACATGATTCACACTTTAGTGATTTTAGCAGAAATAAATTCACTTAAAGTGAAAGATCAGGCGAAAAACTGACTTTACTCAAGACTTACAACCAAACAGACATAAGGAATGAGATTCGATGACAAAAGAAAACTGGATAGAAAGTTTTGATCCTCACGGGTTTGATAGGTTAAGGTCATAATAACAAGAAGATTTATTGAATTTATTGTAGAGGTAAGTTGACATGTGTCAGATCAGAGATATCGAGTACTCGTCTAGGTTAAACAATTCTAGGACACAGTTATCTTCCAATTAAACATGTATTCACTACTGAAAGAAAACGGTTATCAACCTAAATCACCTAGAGGGGGGGTGAATAGGTGAGTTGTGTGTCTTTTGCGGAATAACAGATAATTAGAGCACAGCACAGAACTATCTACCAATATCACAGATGACACAAGATTTATAGTGGTTCCCCAACCTTGGGTACATCCACTTTCCCTCACCGATCTAGCAATCAACTAGACTCGGCCACTCCACTATCTCGGATCAAAAATCGATCCTACCCTCGGAACAAAGTTCCTACAAACTCGATCCAAACAAGGGGATCTACACCTCGGAAGATAACACTTCCTACAAACTCGGAGTGAAAAACTCCTACACTCAGAGAAACTTTCTCCTACAAGATTAATAAAGTTTTGGAAAATTATACAAACAGTAAATCCAATCAGATCTGATGAAATGGCCAGAAAACTTCTTCTTATGGACTTTGCAGCACTATCAGAAATCGGTGAAGAGAGTCTCGGCCCAGATTTGGATCTTCTAGCTTTTACAGAATCAGAGAGAGAAGATGAATGGTGATGTCGATCTCGATCTGTAACTTTCTTCAGAATGAGTCCTCTGACCTTAGAAGCAATGGCCGGAGAAGATGGTGGTGGCGGCGGCTTCCGTTTCGGGAAAACAGGGAGGAGTCGGCTGAAGAATTTTTCTCGAAATAAAATGACAAAAAAGCTTGGAGAATACTTAGGGTTTGTCATTTTCTGATAAGACCTTATATAGGAGAGACTAACGGTCAGTATCAGTCATAATGTGTACACGTGGACCAATCATGTCGCGTGATTTTAAAATCCCGTCAGAAAAAGGACTTAGACAAATTTTAGAAAAGGTTCAGCCAACTACACGAGTAAGTGAATAGCTACTCGAGTAGTTGAATAACTACTCGAGTACATGAAGGAGAACATACTCGGGTATATAAAGATAGGCTACTTGAGTGGGTAGAAATCAATTACTCGAGTAAGCAGGAAGAACTACTCGAGTATGTAGAGTGACTTACTCGAGTTCATAAAGGATCTACTCGAGTACAGGAAAAACTACTCGAGTATATTATATAAACTACTCGAGTACATGAAGTACTACTCGAGTGGGATACTTAGAAAAATTCTGAAGATGTCAGCAAGCAACTACTCGAGTAGTTGAACTAAACTACTCGAGAGGAAGTAATCTACTCGAGTAGGTGAAAGTTCTACTCGAGTAAAAGACTTAGAACATTCTGGAGAGGAAAAGTTCAAGGTACACGAATGAAACATGATCTACTCGAGTAGGTATAATGAACTACTCGAGTATGATTCTGTCTACTCGAGTATGTGAGTATACTTACTCGAGTCCATGACTTAGAAAATTTTTGATGAGTGAAGCTATTAATACTCGGGTATAATGAGTAATCTACTCGAGTATATAAGCATGCTACTCGAGTATATGACTATGTCTACTCGAGTACATGACTTAGCTACACGAGAGATTCTCTTAAGTACTCGAGTACAAGGTTTCTTTGCTCGAGTAAATTATGCCCAAACTACTCGAGTAGTTATAGCCCTACTCGAGTAAAAGACTTGGAGATTTTTTGATGTTGGAAAACTGTTTCTTCTAGAGTAGTCAACTTCCAATTCCTTTCCTAAAGTCCAATAGCTTGAATATGAAGTGTATCCCAATAGAGAGACCACACATGAGTCAACACCTTGGAATATGCAATGAGGGATTACATTGCACAGTTCCTGTGTTTGGTGACCCACTGTGGACTGACATTGGTCTACACTTTCCAGTGAAATTCCTGCAAACATATAACTCAAACCAAACATCAAATACAACTTAATTCATCTTAGTTCCAGGGTGACTTCATAAAATCTGGGTTAATGTGGATGTAATACCCAACAATCTCCCCCTATTTGTTGAAGTCAGAACCCTTTACACTAAGGTGAATTATGGACATAAAAGAAACTAAGTAGAAAAACATGAGCAGGCAAGCAATGGACAATGAAGAGGATAATTAGACAGGAATGAAGAATTGTATATATGTAACTTTCCAAAAACATCAAGTCTACAACTTGTCATTTCAATCTCTCATCATCTTTTAGGTTTAGGCTTGGGATTGCTGCTTATCCATCTTTTCTTGCTGTCTTCTTAGATAGCTGAATGGCTTGGGGAAATATTTAGGAGGCCTTGGAGGAGCAGCAAGGTTATTTCTCCCAAACTCTTTGTCATGGATCTTCCTTTTTAGCATTGATTTCTCATATAACTCCCACTCCTGGGAACTGTAGTGAATGCTCCTGTTCTCATTGTGATCCATAACTAGCCTGAGTGTGTCCAAAATTAGAGACTTTGAGGTTAGAGACCAAGATTCAGCATGTTCAGTGGCTTTGGAAGGAGCAGTCCTGCTAGCAGATGGCCCTTCACCATACTTCCTTTTCTTCTTGTAGGTTCTGATCTCTGGAGGAGCTTGAAGGAATATATCAGCAGGATCTTCTTCCCAGCCTGGAACATAAGTGTCTGGAGGAGCAACTGAGTCTCCAGGCTTGGGAGAGAAGGTAGGGTGCAGAGGAACAGCTGGGGCAGTGACATCTGTAGCTAGAGGGTTGAGATGATGAAGAATGATGTTTGGGTCAACTGCAAGGTCTGACAAGATCTGATTGTGCATCCAGACAGCAGTGTCATATGTATGAAATTTGACACTCTGTATCTGGGCTAGCACATCAGCATGAATGGTCTTCACATGAACTTACCATTCATATGTCTTCTGAGCAGCAGATTTTTCTACCTGTCCTTTGAGTTCTTTTATCAAACCCTCCACCTTTCTGTTTTCAACAAAGAGCTGGGCTATAGTATCATCTTTGAAAATACCTACTTCACAGATCTTCATCTTGTTGGTTTCATTCCTCTTGTCTAGTTCTATCTGATTGTTTGTCAGGGTGATACCTTGTTCCATAACATTTCCAACACTAGTCATAGTGTGGTCAAGGGCTTTGCCACCAAGTTGAAATAAGTACTTGAGTCTGTCAGTGTTATGCTGAATTTCAGCAAAGCCTCTGCTCATATCAGTATCAAGAGCAGTTATCTTGTCAGTGACTACCTTTAGAGAGATGTCAAAATAATTTCTCTGTTCTTGAAGAAGAAGTGCAGTACTTTGCAGCAAATCTGAGGAGGAAGAGACTGTAGCAGCAGCAGAGGGAGCAGCAGTAGGGATAGGAGGTGGTACCCAAGGAGCTATTTCTTCAATGATGACAGAGCTGAGAGCTCTGGTGGTACGAATTATAGCATCCCTTTATTTTGTATCATGGGGAAGGGAGAAATCTAGGTTTCGGAGAGGGGCCTTAGCAGGCTCTGGAGAGGTCTCATCATAAATAAGAATGGTGTCTTGCCCGTCTTTTGGGGATCTGGAGATGGTGTTGGAGTCCTGGCTGGAGAATGGGCAGGACACTGTGCTGGAGTGGAGTCCTGGGGACATTTAGAGGTTGGAGCTGGAGGAGATAGAGGAGGAATGGCCATCACTTCTTCAGAAAGCTCTACAATCATAGTATCTATGGCAGCAGCTGTGGACAGAAGAGTGTCTTAAGGTATTTGATCTGAAGGAGTGGCTGGAATCTGTGGAGTATGAGGTAGGGATGGAATTTCTGGCTGAGGAGATGGATGCCTGACTTGGCTAGAAGGAGCAGGCTCCCCCTCACTTGGTGCACCAGAGGAGCTGGCCACATGATGAGGAGAGGGAGATGGAGTCCTGTACTCTACAGCAGGAACTTCTGGAACTTCTGAAAGCTTGGCAGCTTGGGCAGAATTCTTTAGCTTAAGATCCCATCTCTGAATGGAAGAGATGGAGACCTTCTTCATGTGGTGAAGTGGGGGTCCCTTTGGAGAAGTTGAAGACCTCAGGATTTGTTGCATGGAGGAGCAGAGAGATAATTCTGGCATAGTTGGAGGATTTCAAGCTGTCCTTGATTTTATCCAGAATCAGCATACCAAATTGATATTTCTTGCGGCAGACAATTGCTTGCATTATATCGAAGAAATATAAGGGAATGTCTCTGATGGAGTGAGTCTTGTACAGTAGAATTTTGCCAATAATGTCAACTAGAAATTTTCCTTCAGCGTTCATGTCTGACCTTTTAATATACTGAGCGTCAGGAGAAATTCCATAGAAAAGGGCTGTTCGGTTAGAGTATTCATCATCTAACTCATCTTCTTCATCGAAAATCGGCATTCGGAGAAGCTGAGAGATAGAGGTTTTGGTGAACTTAAGTTTCAAACCCTTCACTTTGGATTTTAGGACTTTACCATTCCTTCTGACCTTGAGATTGGAGAAGAATTCGGCAACTTCTGGGAATAAAACGCGACAGGGTTCCTAGAGAATGAAGGAGAGACCGGCGGTGTCGAGAAGGATGAGGAGGTTTTGGTAGTCATCGGAGTGCTCTGCAATACCTGCGGTGACTAGTTCTGAGCCGACCCCGATCTTGGAAGAAGCCGCCATGGATGCGATTGACTGGAAGAAGTGAGAGAGGCGGTTCTGCAACAGCGGCGGAGGAGAGTAGGCGAAGCGACTGAGTAGACGAAGAGACAGAGGGTACTCGAGAGAAAGAGATAATGTCGTGTAGGTTTGGATTTTCGGAATGTCATATATATAATTCTTAAATTACCGCTAATTAATTTAAAGGAAGAGGCGGCATTTAGCCTTGGGTGGTGAATAGAACAAATTTCAAAAACTGGGAAACAGAACACGAGAAAGAGATAGACTACTCGAGTAGGTAAGTGAGTTACTCGAGTAGGTCGTCAGGAGTTACTCGAGTTGGTCTGCACAGAGTACTCGAGGAGAAAAATACTCGAGTAGATAGGTGACTTACTCGAGTAGGTAAGTGACTTACTCGAGTAGGTCAGTAGATACTCGAGTAGGCACATTCTTATACTCAAGTAAGTAGAGAAGAGTACTCGAGTATGTTAGTTGTTACTCGAGTAGGTCTGCCTTGACTCGCGTAGGGAAGTCACATACTCGAGTATGTCTTATGCTTCTCGAGTTGAATTTTGAAAAAGTGGAGAAGAAGTAGATTTTGACTAACCCCTTGAAATTACTTGCTTCTTAGTCATCCATCCTTCTTTAGTCCTCTTTGTTGAGCATCCCAAGCTCTGTCTTGAAGAACGAGAACTTGGTCTCGTCCAGCGTCTTTGTGAAGATATCTGCAACTTGCCTATCTGTAGGAACATATTTGAGATCTATGTCTCCATGCTCCACATGTTCCCGGATGAAGTGATACCTTAGCTCGATATGCTTTGTCCGGCTGTGGGAGACTGGATTGTTGGCTATTGCAATTGCGCTGGAGGAGTCATAGTACAAGGTAATATCCTTGAACTGCAGGTTGTAGTCCTCGAACTGATTCTTTATCCATAGCAACTATGCGCAACAACTGCCTGCAGAGATATACTCTGACTCGGCCGTTGAGATTGCGACACAGTTCTGCTTCTTGCAACTCCAGGAGATTAGCCTTCTTCCGAAGAATTGGCAAGTCCATGAGGTGCTTTTCCGGTCGTCTTTGCTACCTGTAAAATCTACATCTGAAAACCCAATTAGTTTGTTGTCATTACTTCTTGGGTACCATAAGCCAAGATTTGGTGTGCCTTTAAGGTATCTCAGGATCCGCTTTGCAGCAGCGTAATGAGATTCCTTAGAGTTCACCTGAAATCTAGCACAGACACATGTTGAAAACATTATGTCAGGCCTATTGGCAGTAAGGTAGAGCAAGGATCCAATTATGCTTCTGTACTTGGTTTCATCAAAAGGTTTCCCTTTTTCATCCTTATCCAGAGACATAGTTGAGCCCATAGGAGTCCTCATAGAGGTTGCGTTGTCCATTCTGAATTTCTTAATTAGCTCTTTGGTGAACTTGGTCTGTGAGATGAAAATTCCATCTTCAGATTGTTTCACCTGAAGCCCTAAGAAATACTTCAGCTCGCCCATACTGCTCATTTCAAACTTCCCTTGCATAAGTTTTGAGAACTTTTTGCAGAGGTTGTCATCTGTAGAGCCAAAAATAATGTCGTCGACATAGATTTGCACTAGCAAAATCTTGCCTTTTATTTCCCTAAGAAATAATGTCTTGTCTATCTTTCCCCTTGTGAACTTGTTCTCAAGTAGAAATTTAGACAGCGTTTCATACCAAGCTCTAGGATCTTGTTTCAGACCATATAGGGCCTTGTGCAGAAAATAAACATGATCAGGAAAGTTAGGATCAACGAAACCTGGGGGTTGTTCCACATACACTTCCTCCTTTATGTTACCATTTAGGAAGGCCGACTTCACGTCCATCTGATAGACGGTGAAGCCCTTGAAAGCATCATATGCTAGGAACAACCTTATTGCCTCCAGCCTCGCCACCGGAGCATATGTCTAGTCGAAGTCGATTCCTTCTTCTTGGCAATAGCCTTTCGCGACGAGTCTGGCCTTATTCTTTATGATCGTCCCGTCTTCGTCCATCTTATTTCTATAGACCCATTTTGCTCTAATGATGTTCTTTCCTTTGGGTCTTGGAACCAGCATCCACATATTGCAGCGCTTGAACTGATTTAACTCTTCTTCCATTATCATTATCCATGATGTGTCTGAGTTTGCTTCCTCAAATTTCTTTGGTTCAACCTGTGAGAGAAAACTCAAATGAAGATTCTCATTAGTTGTACCTCTCCGAGTTCTGACACCATCCTGGGGATCTCCTATGATCTGGTCCATGGGGTGATCCTTCAGATGTCTGAGCTCTAGAGTTCTTGCATCTGGATTATCTTCAAGCACTGGAGTGATTTCTTCATCCTGGATGACTTCTTCATTTTGATTATCAGCCTCTCCAATAGGAGTTGGAGTGGTGATCTTAATGAACTTCTCGCATTTATCTTCGGACGGATCATCCAAGCTAGCTTCTTTCAGCTTTTCACCATAGCCTCTAGTAATTCCACGGTCTGAACCTCCAAAGATGACCTTTGGTCCGTTCACGACTGGAGTAAAGTTCTGAATGAGGCTTCTAGTCCCGGTCATATGTCGAGAGCATCCGATGTACAAGTACCAGATAGGCGTTTTGTTGGCCTTTGGACATCCCTGCAATCATAATCAATTTGACGTAGGAACCCAAACACGTTTGGGTCCTTGGTCTCGGGTTAGAGTGCTCCCCCTACGAGTGTTAGCATTATGAGCGGTCTTTCTCATATTGCTGACATGAGGGATTGCAGTGTTTCTGGAATTGAACCAGCAATCTATGGCGAAGTGACCAACCTTGCCACAACACCAACAGTCAAATCGGTAGTACCTTTGCCTCAAGATCTCCTGCTTGACCTTTTGGAACTTTGGTCTAGCAGGGGTAGCATTCTTGGAGGGAGATGCCTCATGATTATGGCAATCACATGGCTTCTTCTCCTTTATGGGCTTCTCTACAACCGGCTTTATCTTTGGTGCCTTCTTGAAGTTATGCCCATGATTGAAAGGGCCATAGCTCTGAAGAATAACTTCTTCATAAGGTGCCTTAAAGACACTTTCGCCAAAGTTTCGGCGTCGAGTCCATCCTTGATAGCGGGACTTTGGCTCTACATAAGTAGGCCTAGCAAAGTATCCGTATGACGAGTCAAAATCAAACTCATTTGATGGAAAGATGACCTTTTTGAATGTAGTTTGACTTTGAGGGGCTTTTCCCTTTTCTTCGGCTGAGGCCTTTTTGGCGGCCTTATTTTTCCGTTGTTCTTGTTTCTCCTAGAGGATTTACTAGGAGCTTCTTCATGGCCTAGTCCAGCTCCCTTGGCCTTTGCTGAGAATTCAGTAACGAATGGAAGAACTGTCTTGGGCTTCGAGAAACTCTCAAGAAGTTTCCTTTCAGCCGCAAGTTCGGCTTCCAATCCCTTGATTATCTTCTCCTTAAGGTCAAGGTGCTCAAGAGCCTTGTTGTATTCTTCAATAGCATTATTGAAGTTTTCTTCGAGGGAGTTAGTCTTTGCTACTTTCTCTCTCAAGATGCCATCTTCGTCTTTTAGAGACTTGATCTCTTTAGCCTGGGTCTTCATGACTCGACTACATTTATCGTAAGCCATGATTAACTCCTTGTACTGGGCCATTAATTCTGACTCATCGTCAGAGGAGCTACCCTCGCAATCATTTTCAGAGACTTCAGACTCTGAAAGAGGGGTATGAGAGTTTACCTTCCCAGTGAACTGGGGCTCTTGTTCATCATCTGTTTGAGCCATTAGCCCAAAGTAAGCTTCTTCTTCGCTTGACTCAGATGAGTCAGAGTCGCTAAGAGTCTTGCTCCTTTTGGCTATGAGGCTCTTCACTTTCCTTTTCTTGTTGTGTGAGGATTTCTTGTCTTCTCTTCTACCACCTTCCTTCTTCTTGTGAGGGCAGTCAACAATGACGTGACCTGGCTTATTACAGCAATAGCAAATGATGTCAGTTGAAACGTATTTGTTCTGTTTAGTATTATACCTTTTGTGGCTGCTTGAGCCTTTTCTTTGTCGATCGTCATCGCGTCACGATCTTTTGTATGAGGCATCCTTGCCTTTCCATTGTTTCTTTTTATTGAGAAACTTCTTGAATTGCCTTGAGAGTAAGGAGAACTCTCCTTCAGATAGTTCAGAGCCTGAGGTGCTAGGCTCTGATGTTTCTTCTTCTTCATCAACTTCTGGAGCTGGAGCGGGGGAGGCAGCCTTAGTCTTTCTGGAGGTGTCTGCCTTTAGAGCGATAGATTTCTCCTTTAGTGCACACCTGCCTTTCTCTTCTTCAGCTTTTCTTATATTTATTTGGAGTTCATAAGACATAAGCTTTCCAAAGATATTTTGCGGGTCCGTTTCAGCTAGCTTCCCGAACTCCCTGATGATGCATACCTTGTTATCCCATTCCTTGGTTAGGGATCTCAAGAACTTGTCATTCAGTTCTCCGTTGGTGAAGACACGACCATACACTCTTAGGCCATTCACAAGTGTCGACAATTGTTTCCTTGTTCCCTTGTCGGAACGCTTCATATTTTTGGTTGAGAAGGGATCTCCGATCATCCCTTACTTCTTCAGTTCCTTCCATCAAAGTGACTAAGGAATGCCATCTCCTTAGCTGATTGATAGTGAATCAAATTATACAGCATTGAGTCATCGACTGCACTCGCTATAATATTCTTAGCTTTCTTGTCAAGGGAGACAGGTGTAATATCGTCTTTGTCGAGATCCATTAGCTTTTTGGGAACTTTCTTGGTAGGGTCGATAGTGGACACAGTCATGGGAATGTAAAGACCTTCTTCAACGATCATGAAGATCCTTGGATCCACAGCTTCCATAAAAAATTTTATCCTTTCTTTCCACATGGGAAAGTTATTTTTGTTGTACAGTGGAAGCTTGGCGAAATCTTTGCCCTTGTCCATTTTATGGTAGAGTCTTTCAGACAACAGATTTGGATCTGATCAAGGTGTTAACCTTTTGACGATCAACCTGGCTCTGATAACAATTGAAAGAAAACGGTTGTCAACCTAAATCACCTAGAGGGGGGTGAATAGGTGAGTTGTGCGTCTTTTGCAGAATAACAGATAATTAGAGCATAGTACAGAACTATCTACCAATATCACAGACGACACAAGATTTATAGTGGTTCCCCAACCTTGGGTACATCTACTTTCCCTCACCGATCTAGCAATCAACTAGACTCGGCTACTCCACTATCTCGGATCAAAAATCGATCCTACCCTCGGAACAAAGATCCTACAAACTCGATCCAAACAAGGGGATCTACACCTCAGAAGATAACACTTCCTACAAATTCGGAGTGAAAAACTCCTACACTCGGAGAAACTTTCTCCTACAAGATTAATAAAGTTTTGGAAAATTATACAAACAGTAAATCCAATCAGATCTGATGAAATGGACAGAAAACTTCTTCTTATGGACTTTGCAGCACTATCAGAAATCGGTGAAAAGAGTCTCGGCCCAGATCTGGATCTTCTAGCTTTTACAGAATCAGAGAGAGAAGATGAACGGTGATGTCGATCTCGATCTGTAACTTTCTTCAGAATGAGTCCTCTGACCTTAGAAGCAGTGGCCGGAGAAGATGGTGGCGGCGGCGGCTTCCGTTTCGGGAAAACAGGGAGGAGTCGGCTGAAGAATTTTTCTCGAAATAAAATGACAAGAAAGCTTGGAGAATACTTAGGGTTTGTCATTTTCTGATAAGACCTTATATAAGAGAGACTAACGGTCAGTATCGGTCATAATAGTGTACACGTGGACCAATCATGTCGCGTGATTTTAAAATCCCGTCAAAAAAAGAACTTAGACAAATTTCAGAAAAGGTTCAGCCAACTACACGAGTAAGTGAATAGCTACTCGAGTAGTTGAATAACTACTCGAGTACATGAAGGAGAACATACTCGGGTATATAAAGATAGGCTACTTGAGTGGGTAGAAATCAATTACTCGATTAAGCAGGAAGAACTACTCGAGTATGTAGAGTGACTTACTCGAGTTCATAAAGGATCTACTCGAGTTTAGGAAAAACTACTCGAGTATATTATATAAACTACTCGAGTACATGAAGTACTACTCGAGTGGGATACTTAGAAAAATTCTGAAGATGTCAGCAAGCAACTACTCAAGTAGTTGAACTAAACTACTCGAGAGGAAGTAATCTATTCGAGTAGGTGAAAGTTCTACTCGAGTAAAAGACTTAGAACATTCTGGAGAGGAAAAGTTCAAGGTACACGAGTGAAACATGATCTACTCGAGTAGGTATAATGAACTACTCGAGTATGATTCTGTCTACTCGAGTATGTGAGTATACTTACTCGAGTCCATGACTTAGAAAAATTTTGATGAGTGAAGCTATTAATACTCGGGTATAATGAGTAATCTACTCGAGTATATAAGCATGCTACTCGAGTATATGACTATGTCTACTCGAGTACATGACTTAGCTACACGAGAGATTCTCTTAAGTACTCGAGTACAAGGTTTCTTTACTCGAGTAAATTATGCCCAAACTACTCGAGTAGTTATAGACCTACTCGAGTAAAAGACTTGGAGATTTTTTGATGTTGGAAAACTATTTCTTCTATAGTAGTCAACTTCCAATTCCTTTCCCAAAGTCCAATAGCTTGAATATGAAGTGTATCCCAATAGAGAGACCACACATGAGTCAACACCTTGGAATATGCAATGAGGGATTACATTGCACAGTTCCTGTGTTTGGTGACCCACTGTGGACTGACATTGGTCTACACTTCCCAGTGAAATTCTTGGAAACATATAACTCAAACCAAGCAGCAAATACAACTTAATTCGTCTTAGTTCCAGGGTGACTTTATCAAATCTGGGTTAATGTGGATGTAATACCCAACAACTACCGAGCATGATATAGAAACACCAAACATATATTTGTTATTCAGAATTCGTTATAATTATTATTTTCCAATTCAAATGCGTGTATGGTACGAGCGCGACATAATCCATCAATCATTTAATCGTTAGCTAAGAGCCTTAACAATAATCAGTCAAGTTTATTAATGCTTGTGCTCAAAAGTACTGGTACTCAAATTATTCATCAAAAGAGACGAAATCCATTAAAGTAAAAATCCAATTAAAATCTCATCCTAACACTAACTCGTGTCAATTCCAATAGTCTAAACCTTATACTATTAATTTATTCAGTTCGGCATTCATGAATTAAAATCATGTGACTGATCAAATATATACAGGGATGCGGACATGTAATCAAAGGACAGATGTAATAAATTAAACACAATATTTGCAAAAGAGAGAGATCTCTACTTGCCTTAAGGAAGCTGAAACTGGCGGTGATGGCTGAACCTGTACAAGAATGACGGAAGCGATATAGCAAAATATCACTACACTAACATAAATAATTTATCATCAAGTATCCTAAACATGAGAGGGGTTAGAGAATTTACATCCCTCAAAGGTGAGGGGAGAAAAGACTACCATGCGGAGACAGATACTTGGCGATGCTTAGGCTTGGGAAAACCCTAATTTGGAGAGAGATTTCCTTCACAACCGTCAATTGATGCGACGAACAACGCCAGAAATCACAATTACAATGAGAATTAAATGATTACTAAGGGGGCAAAATTTATGAAACACAAGTTGCATGAGATTTGGAACACAAATAATTCAACAGTGATATAGAAAAACATGAATAAGGAAGCTTGGACGAGGAATCTTACCAAAAGGAGTCAAATCCGGGCTCAAGGAGGAGAGGGAACCAAACCTTAGGCACTTTCTCGCAAATCTCGGCCAAGACAAAGACAAGGAGGGTTGTCTGCCCTTGGAGAGGAGGGGGAGGTTGGTTTTGGCTGCTTGGGAAGGAGGATGAGCTCCAATCGTCCATGATAGGAGGAGGAAGAACTGCCAGCTTGGGGGGAAGCAGGAGATGTTGGCCCAAGTAGAAGGAGGAGGAGGCAGCCACAGCTAGGAAATGAGAGAAGGAGGTATTGCCGACCAAGGGACGAAGAGGCGCGGGGAGCGGGAGTGGAAGTCGGGCTTCCAGCGGCTTGAATCGAGAGCGACTGGAGACGGGATCAGGAAGAGCAGGAGCAGTGGCTTGCGGGAATTGGGGCTGGAGCGGATCGGGAGAAAACCCTAGACCAAGCTGGTTTTTAATTAAGGGGTGGGGGGTTGGCTCGGTTTAGATATAAGAGGAGGGATTTCAAGAAAAATTACAAAAACGCCATTATATGATTTATCTCAATTTTGGGTTATTACTTTCTCTCATACTTAGTATGTTTCGTACCGAAACTTTCTGAGAATTTCCTGACAGGGTTCTTATGGCGAAGATCCAGACGTCAATCATTCCAACTAGGTTTGCAAATTACGGCATTGATGCTAACTATTAAGGTATTGAGATAGAAGGGAGAACGAGCACGAAGACTTACCAAGACCAAATTCAAGTTCTCAAGAGACTCTTCAGACTTAGCGGGTTCGACCAGATACAAAAGATTGGCTTCAGAAAATACAAGAATGTCTTCGATTAGCTCGAAATTAAGCGGCAAAACATGAGAATTCGAAAGCGAAAAGATCTTTTACGAAGGGAAGGCAAGACATCAAAGAGAAAAAGAAACTGAATGATGATTGGGTATCGACGGAAGTAAAGCAATCTAGGGAAGGAAAAGCACAAAACAACATTGAGGTAATTCGACAGAGAAATTTACAAGGGTACTCTTATTTCTCGCTGACACTTAGAAGCTAACTAGAAAAGGATACAAGATGACCAGATAAGATTGACAGATACGCATAACAGGAAGGACTAATTACAAATATCAGGAACTTGAAACTAGAGTTTCTAACACATTTCCTATTGTCAGGTACATAAATTATGTAATAATTACAGTATTTTCATTGGACAACTTTAGATAATAATGATGCACGTGCAATACTGAGATCATGTGCAATGCCAAGCAAATAGAAAATTCATATGTGTACAATCATTATTGTTGTTCTTAGCTTAACACTTGTGCAATTATTTATGACATGAATGCAAATGAATGGATACACATGTCATGTTAAGCACCCATATCACCTAACATGTCATGCATATTAAGACTATAATGCCAACGCAATTGAAAATATTAAACCGCACATACAATTTAATATTCGCAAGCGGTGTATATCCTAGTGAAAATTCATATGCACAAAAATGTTAAGTTTGTCTATACTCCCTTAACATTCGTGTGCATACTACTCATGTTAATGAGTGACTGTGTGTAACACACCCTATCTGTTGCATATCATATAGCAGTAGGTCCGGCCGGGGCCCGACGCTATATACCACAGACAGACCAGGAGGTTACTCAATGGAAACCATCTAACTAAGAATCAACATCCTACACAGAGTACATTCTAGCGGAAGCAATTTAATAGTTGCAATAAATAAAGAACCCTGCCAACAGCATGAATGTCCACTACTCAAACCAACAGGAATGTACGTACAATACACAAATACATGGCCTTAAGGCCTTACAATAGTTTACTCAAATTACAGTGTTTTCCAAACCTCGGCACGCAGGCCGGTCACAAGTAAACATTCAAATTAGGCCTTCGAGGGCCGGCTCAGCAACAAGGGCTTTTGCCCGCTATTTACCACTTGGCTCCACAGCACCTGCAAGCAACAATCCACCGCACGGTGGCAAATAAAAGCAAAGGTCGGCTATGCTAACCAAATTATAACGATCCTGCCACCAACCTCGGGGCGGTGATGCTCCTTCCGTGCACTTTATTAGCATAACCAAGCAGTAGTGTAAAAACACTTCATCACAGGCATAGGCACGCACGACCACACACCCCGTGCTCTTAGGACATATTCACGGTGAACACTGTTAAAGTCCACTGTCTCACCATCGCCCCTTGGACGCCAATTTCTCGTGAGCATTTTGGTCTTTCTGGATTTGGTCACGTTAATTTAAGTCATAGACCGCCTAAGACCCTCTATTTATGCCAAGGGCTCCTACCGAACGACATAGAGCGGGTACGGTTCTGCCTAACCCGTTGCTCACACCGCAACGTCAATTTAATACATATGCATGGGTCAAGCTTTCCCAAGTCCCAAATCAATTACACACTTCACATAACCTAGTTATGTGCAAGTTGGCTCCCAGGCCACCATGTCGGTAGAATCACGCGTCTGCCCAGTTTTCCGGGTGCACCTTGGAGTTAGTCCCCAAGGATCCATGTTGCAATCTACCGCGTAGAAAACCCGAAAAACAAACATCCGCACGGTGTCTTCTCCGGCCATTCATGCAATGCAACATCACCGATCTAGACCAACTTGTCTGGGTAGGCTTCACAAATCATGCATATGTCTGTTTCTCGATTACGGACTCTACATGCTAAATAACGGGGACTATTCATGTCTACCTGAAGGAACGCCTCAAACTCACCGCAAACTCGCGAGTGCGGGCTTCCTATGTAAAGAAAGAGGACTTCACATGTCCTAGGATGAGAATTGTTACCCTAGAAGTCCTCTTTGGAGCCATGGAAATCTATGCGGATGAAAAGCACCGCAACGTCCTCGCATCCATAGATCCGAAGTTGGCTCGAGATTCGGGGCTCTGAAGCTCCGCCGGTGGCCGGATCTTCCTTCCTTCTTCTTCCTTGCTCTCCCATCTCTCTAGAACATTAGAAAGAGAGTATTTGGATGAAATGAAGGATTCAAAACCCTATACCTGGGTATAACCCAGCAAGAGCAACCCCAAGCCGTTAGATCCCAAAATAAGGAAACGGACGGCCACGATTCAGACTTAAAATCCAAAACTTGGTCCTAACACGACTTATGACACGCCCGTGTCCAAGGTCGTGTGCCCCATTCACTGTCGAAACTGACGCATCCCGAAAAAAACACGGTCTCTCGACATGCCCATGTCCGGATTGACACGCCCGTGTCATCCAGTACACGCCCGTGTTGACAGGCATGTTCCTCCATCGACACAGGAACAAAAACATCCCGCAAGGGACACTGGTCCTCGACACGCCCGTGTCACAATTGACACGCCCGTGTCTACCCGAATACGCCCATGCGCTAACACCATGTGTCTCCCACGACACGGTTCGACCTTCACCCTATGAAGGACATGGCCTGGGACATGCCCGTGTCTCAAGACGTGTTCGCTTCTCGACGATCGTCGACTCCAAATTCGTCGACCACTCGGCCAAATCGTCGACCCGAGCACAACACGCCCCTGGGACACGCCCGTGTTTCAGGTCGTGTGACCCCTACCAAGTTCCAAACTTAGCTCAAAATGCCACCCGTCGCTCTTTAGAGTTTTGGGGCGTTACACTGTGTTCATGTTTCAGCCACGAACAATAGATAATGACAAGCGAGTGAAGAAATGATGCATGCTTATATTTATTTTTTTATAATAAAGTTCAAAATATTTGATAATTACAAAATATTTTATCTTTTAAACTAACCTGACTCTGATACCAACTGTCACGATCCGTCTCGACAACAGTCAGAGTGCGCTTTGGGTGGGTCGTGATGTCACAGGCATAGGCAAAAAGAAAACCATGTCTGCTAAGGCGGACGCAGAGATATTGGTTATAGGTTAAAAATAATTACTTTTAAATAAAAATATTTTGACTTTTTTATGCTGAAGTTTTTAGAGTTTAAAACATTGAGAATTTTAAATGTACATGTATTTTGTAAAAATCATGTTTTACAGGGCACTGCTACAGATTTCATGCAATGATGGTTCAAAATAGGCTGCATATGCATTAATATCAAATTTTAGTATATAATGTCTTTAAATAACCTATCTGTTGTCTATGATACCAGAGAAAATGTCTGATTGTAATTATTACATAAAAGAAATATTTGACAGTAAATGAAATTTAAACATAGAACCTAAAACTTTAAGCAGATCGGACTTGAGGACCTGACAGCGCTGCACGAACGCTAAGACAATTCCAAAACAAAAACAGAAAAGCCTTAGAACATTGAAATAAACATGTGAGCAAAGTAAAAGTAAAGTATGAGCAAGAGAAAAAGAAACTTACACGTAATAATTTTCATGAATCAGAGCTACTAAATCAGATAGGTAGAATAGACAAACAGAAATAACTGAATTAAGCTTACCCCAGAGCATAATATATATTTGAACAAGTAATATCATAAGCTGCAATTAATGAAGTGTGTAGGTATTTTTAGTGGGTGCGCATGGTTCACACTCAGTCCAGATACAAGTCTTATTAAAAAAAACTTCTTGTCATCGTCAAGGCCCAGGCACGACTGAAGGAGGCTTAGTGGGTCCCAACTGGCACCGTGAAGGCTGCAACCTAAGTGATCCCAACGTGTTTCAATGTTTACTTATGATATTATGAGTTACATGATTTACACTTTAGTGATTTTAGCAGAAATGAATTCACTTAAAAGTGAAATATCAGGCGAAGAACTGACTTTACTCAAGATTTATAACCAGACAGGCATAAGGAATCTGATTCGATGACATAAGAAAACTAGATAGATAGTTTTGATCCTCGCGAGTTCAAGAGGTTAAGGTCATAATAACAAGAAGATTTGTTGGGTACATTGGAATATATGTACCTGATTTGAAGAAGCCTCACCCTATTCAATGATATACATCAAGGTGTATTTGATGTGCTTTGAGTTTCTTTGTGCATGTTAAGTAACTGCAGGTTTGCAGGAAAAATTTCTAAGTCCATGTGTCGACACCTAGAAGAAAAGTGTCGACACTTTAGAAGGCTTGTGTCGACACCTAGAGAAGCAGTGTCGACACTTGGAGTAATTGTGTCGACACCAGGAAGGCAGAGTCGACACCAGAAGGAAAGTGTCGACACATATAGGCAGTGTCGACACTCAGTGAAGAATTGTCTACATAATCAGTGTCGACACTTAGAAGTAGTGTCGACACTCAGAGAAACTTTGTCGACAGCAGAATGTGTCGACACTAGGAGGCTGTGTCGACACTCAGCAAATTTCAACAAAGTTTAAGTACAAGTGTCGACAAAAAGGAGATGTGTCGACACTCAGCAAAGTCTCAACACATGAAGAATGTGTCGACACAAAGGAGATGTGTCGACACTCAGCAAAAGTTTCAACACAGAAGGCATGTGTCGACACAAAGAAGATGTGTCGACACTTAGCAAGTTTCAACACAAGAAGATGTGTCGACACAAAGGAGTTGTGTCGATACTTAGCAGAAATCAACTAAGTATTGAAGAAGAAGGACTTGTGTCGACACACATGATCAGTGTCGATACATTCTGAAGAAGCAGTGTCGAGAAGCAATTTCTACAACACAAGGAGTTGTGTCGACACCATGAAGGCTAGTGTCGACACTTAGTCTACTTGTGTCGACACTTTGTCCATTTGTGTCGACACATAAAGACTATCTGTCTCGACACTTTCAGACAGTGACAGAGATTTCAAGAAGTGACTGGATGACTTGACAGCTGCCATTTCAATCGGTCAACTGCTACTGTCAGAGCTGTCAGAAGATTGTTAGAAACCGGATCAGCCGGTCACCATGAATAAAGCTTATATAAAGGCTTATTCCTTCAATAGAAGGGGATTGAATGGGATTGTATGAAGCAATCAATGAAGTGAAAAACAACATAACAAGAAGAAGACCTTCAAGTGAAGATCTAAGAAGTTGGAGAGAGAGCTCCTTCTAAGAAGACCAGCTGTTGAACCAGGCTGATTAGTAAGATTCAGATTGAAATCAGAATCTCAAGACAGCAGTTGATTGAAGATCATCTGCATAGATATACGACCATACTGTGTTCTAATTCAAGAAGCTTTGAAGAAAGCCAAGGGAGGTTGATCTCTGCCAAGTTCTTCCAAAAACTCATCAAGAAGCCAGTCAACTCATCTCTCTCTATCAAGATTTGTGGTTATATACTTTGTATTTTCTAATTTTTGTAGGATCTTGTATAGATCTGAGTTGTAAGCCTAAATCTATAAAGACTGAGGTAGGGTCTGTGAGCCTTAGTGTAGGAGAATCATTTCTCTGAGTGTAGGCCTTGTTGAAGGCTGAGGTAGGGCTGTTGTGCCTGAGTGTATGTCTTATTGAAGACTGAGTGGTAGGGCTT
Organism: Platanthera guangdongensis; assembly: GCA_039583875.1. Taxonomy (NCBI): domain Eukaryota; kingdom Viridiplantae; phylum Streptophyta; class Magnoliopsida; order Asparagales; family Orchidaceae; genus Platanthera; species Platanthera guangdongensis. The sequence goes on from CM077166.1 coordinate 51,165,654, forward strand.
TTGTGCCTGAGTTGTTGGAGTGTGAACACTCTGAGTTGTAGGAACCTATTTGGGTTTAGGGTTGTAAGATATGAGGATCTGAGGAGAAGTGGAGAAGTTAGGCCGAATCTAGTACACTACTAGATAGGCGAAGGGGGAAAGTGGATGTACCCAGATCTTGGGGAACCACTATAAAATCTGTGCGTACTCTGTGTGTGATTAATTCTGTGATTGTGTTGGAACCCAAGGTTGGATTTGGGTAAGGATCACTATTAGGGTTTATTAGATTGACCCAAAATGTATAGTCATAGGTCATAGGATTATTTCCAGGTTTGGTCATTCAGAAATATTCCAGAGAAGTTCAGATTTGAAGTTCATAAAATTGCTGGAAGAAAATCTCTGAACTCAGTTCAACTATCTCTGAGCGGAGATCAACTATCTCTGAACCCAGTTTGAAGAAGCTTTAAAATTAAGATGTCGTTCAAAATCTCTGAACTCAGTTCAACTATCTCTGAGCGGAGATCAACTATCTCTGAACCCAGTTTGAAGAAGCTTTAAAATTAAGATGCAGTTCAAAATCTCTGAACTCAGCTCAACGATCTCCGAGTTGAGTTCAACGATCTCTGAACCCAGTTTGAAGAAGCTTTAAAATTTAGTTTGGCAATTTCCTGTGCCATTTTTCAGACCTTCTTATTTACAGCTGGCAGATTTAATTAAGGCTTAACTGCAGGCATTTATAGCTCTCAGATTTAATGCTATCAAATATAGCTGTTTGAATGACAGTATAAAATATGGCTTATTACAGAGATTAAATGCCAACTGATTTCTCAAGACATATTCCATTCTCGGGAATTGATTTAGCCATTCCAAGATAGAAAGTATTCAAATGCTTGAATTCTTCAGGCATTAAATATACAGATATTATATCTTACAGAGAAAATAAGAAGAGTAATACAACACTCGACAAAATAGAAGAGATAGATAGAGAATATTCAAGAAGGCCTTTTTCTCTCAGCAAAGAAGAACTTAGCTACAAGTTTTCTTACAGCAAATCAACATCATCTCCATCTGCTCCAGGCTTTCAAGAGACAATCAATTCATATCAGTCTAAAAGCTTGTTGGAGAGCAACATCAACTTGAAGGCCTACACCCTGAAGCAAAGCTTCCACTCCTGAACTATTCTACATCTCAGGGGGAGCTTTGACAACATCACTGAATCCACATAGTCTTCTCATTGTGACTGAGAAAAGAAGACTTTCATCACTCTCTCATCCCCACCTCTGTAAAGGGTTTTTCAAACTCCCTTCAAAAGTTTGTGATTGGTTTCTGAGACCTTATCAAAACTCAGTGGTGGCAAGACACCTGATCAAAAATCTGGTTTGGTTTTTGAGCACCTTATCAAAAGCTCATTGGTGCCCAGGACACCTGATCAACTCATCCTGCAGTGGATTCCTACCAGGGTGGTAGAAGAGTGGATGTACCCAAGTTTAGGGGAACCACTATAAATTTCCTTGTGTCGTCTGGATTGCTTGTTTTCTTTCTTTTTATTTGTGTTGTGACTTTTTATCTCTTAATTCTAATTTAGAATAAATTAAGATCTATCACCTCACTTTCAATTGGTATCAGAGCAACCTATCCAAGTAAAGAAAATTGCTTATTAGGATTCTCTAGTAGTTTTTTTTTCATGTATTTTATTTCTCAAAGTACCCTTGTACATCTGCTGAAAAACTTTTAAATCAGGTAGATTATTTTTGCTTTGTGTTTTATTTTATGTGAATAGTGTCCTCACCCAAATAGGGGGAGATTGTTAGAACCCAAGGTTGGATTTGGGTAAGGATCACTATTAGGGTTTATTAGATTGACCCAAAATGTATAGTCATGGGTCATAGGATTATTTCCAGGTTTGGTCATTCAGAAATATTCCAGAGAAGTTCAGATTTGAAGTTCAGAAAATTGCTGGAAGAAAATCTCTGAACTCAGTTCAACTATCTCTGAGCGGAGATCAACTATCTCTGAACCCAGTTTGAAGAAGCTTTAAAATTAAGATGCCGTTCAAAATCTCTGAACTCAGTTCAACTATCTCTGAGCGGAGATCAACTATCTCTTAACCCAGTTTGAAGAAGCTTTAAAATTAAGATGCAGTTCAAAATCTCTGAACTCAGCTCAACGATCTTCGAGCTGAGTTCAACGATCTCCGAACCCAGTTTGAAGAAGCTTTAAAATTTAGTTTGGCAATTTCCTGTGCTATTTTTCAGACCTTCTTATTTACAGCTGGCAGATTTAATTAAGGTTTAACTGCAGGCATTTATAGCTCTCAGATTTAATGCTATCAAATATAGCCGTTTTAATGACAGTATAAAATATGGCTTATTACAGAGATTAAATGCTAACTGATTTCTCAAGACATATTCCATTCTCGGGAATTGATTTAGCCATTCCAAGATAGAAAGTATTCAAATGCTTGAATTCTTCAGGCATTAAATATACAGATATTATATCTTACAGAGAAAATAAGAAGAGTAATACAACACTCGACAAAATAGAAGAGATAGATAGAGAATATTCAAGAAGGCCTTTTTCTCTCAGCAAAGAAGAACTTAGCTACAAGTTTTCTTACAGCAAATCAACATCATCTTCATCTGCTCCAGGCTTTCAAGAGACAATCAATTCATATCAGTCTAAAAGCTTGTTGGAGAGCAACATCAACTTGAAGGCCTACACCCTGAAGCAAAGCTTCCACTCCTGAACTATTCTACATCTCAGGGGGAGCTTTGACAACATCACTGAATCCACATAGTCTTCTCATTGTGACTGGGAAAAGAAGACTTTCATCACTCTCTCACCCCACCTCTGTAAAGGGTTTTTCAAACTCCCTTCAAAAGTTTGTGATTGGTTTCTGAGACCTTATCAAAACTCAGTGGTGGCAAGACACCTGATCAAAAAATCTGGTTTGGTTTTTGAGCACCTTATCAAAAGCTCATTGGTGCCCAGGACACCTGATCAACTCATCCTGCAGTGGATTCCTACCAGGGTGGTAGAAGAGTGGATGTACCCAAGTTTAGGGGAACCACTATAAATTTCCTTGTGTCGTCTGGATTGCTCGCTTTCTTTCTTTTTATTTGTGTTGTGACTTTTTATCTCTTAATTCTAATTTAGAATAAATTAAGATCTATCACCTCACTTTCAATTGGTATCAGAGCAACCTATCCAAGTAAAGAAAATTGCTTATTAGGATTTTCTAGTAGTTTTTTTTTCATGTATTTTATTTCTCAAAGTACCCTTGTACATCTGCTGAAAAACTTTTAAATCAGGCAGATTATTTTTGCTTTGTGTTTTATTTTATGTGAATAGTGTCCTCACCCAAATAGGGAGAGATTGTTGGAACCCAAGGTTGGATTTGGGTAAGGATCACTATTAGGGTTTATTAGATTGACCCAAAATGTATAGTCATGGGTCATAGGATTATTTCCAGGTTTGGTCATTCAAAAATATTCCAGAGAAGTTCAGATTTGAAGTTCAGAAAATTGCTGGAAGAAAATCTCTGAACTCAGTTCAACTATCTCTGAGCGGAGATCAACTACCTCTGAACCCAGTTTGAAGAAGCTTTAAAATTAAGATGCAGTTCAAAATCTCTGAACTCAGTTCAACTATCTCTGAGCGGAGATCAACTATCTCTGAACCCAGTTTGAAGAAGCTTTAAAATTAAGATGCAGTTCAAAATCTCTGAACTCAGCTCAACGATCTCCGAGCTGAGTTCAACGATCTCCGAACCCAGTTTGAAGAAGCTTTAAAATTTAGTTTGGCAATTTCCTGTGCTATTTTTCAGACCTTCTTATTTATAGCTGGCAGATTTAATTAAGGCTTAACTGCAGGCATTTATAGCTCTCAAATTTAATGCTATCAAATATAGCCGTTTGAAGGACAGTATAAAATATGGCTTATTACAGAGATTAAATGCCAATTGATTTCTCAAGACATATTCCATTCTCGGGAATTGATTTAGCCATTCCAAGATAGAAAGTATTCAAATGCTTGAATTCTTCAGGCATTAAATATACAGATATTATATCTTACAGAGAAAATAAGAAGAGTAATACAACACTCGACAAAATAGAAGAGATAGATAGAGAATATTCAAGAAGTCCTTTTTCTCTCAGCAAAGAAGAACTTAGCTACAAGTTTTCTTACAGCAAATCAACATCATCTTCATCTGCTCCAGGCTTTCAAGAGACAATCAATTCATATCAGTCTAAGAGCTTGTTGGAGAGCAACATCAACTTGAAGGCCTACACCCTGAAGCAAAGCTTCCACTCCTGAACTATTCTACATCTCAGGGGGAGCTTTGACAACATCACTGAATCCACATAGTCTTCTCATTGTGACTGAGAAAAGAAGACTTTCATCACTCTCTCATCCCCACCTCTGTAAAGGGTTTTTCAAACTCCCTTCAAAAGTTTGTGATTGGTTTCTGAGACCTTATCAAAACTCAGTGGTGGCAAGACACCTGATCAAAAAATCTGGTTTGGTTTTTGAGCACCTTATCAAAAGCTCATTGGGGCCCAGGACACCTGATCAACTCATCCTGCAGTGGATTCCTATCAGGGTGGTAGAAGAGTGGATGTACCCAAGTTTAGGGAAACCACTATAAATTTCCTTGTGTCGTCTGGATTGCTTGCTTTCTTTATTTTTATTTGTGTTGTGACTTTTTATCTCTTAATTCTAATTTAGAATAAATTAAGATCTATCATCTCACTTTCAATTGGTATCAGAACAACCTATCCAAGTAAAGAAAATTGCTTATTAGGATTCTCTAGTAGTTTTTTTTTTCATGTATTTTATTTCTCAAAGTACCCTTGTACATCTGCTGAAAAACATTTAAATCAGGCAGATTATTTTTGCTTTGTGTTTTATTTTATGTGAACAGTGTCCTCACCCAAATATGGGGAGATTGTTGGAACCCAAGGTTGGATTTGGGTAAGGATCACTATTAGGGTTTATTAGATTGACCCAAAATGGATAGTCATGGGTCATAGGATTATTTCCAGGTTTGGTCATTCAAAAATATTCCAGAGAAGTTCAGATTTGAAGTTCAGAAAATTGCTAGAAGAAAATCTCTGAACTCAGTTCAACTATCTCTAAGCAGAGATCAACTACCTCTGAACCCAGTTTGAAGAAGCTTTAAAATTAAGTTGCAGTTCAAAATCTCTGAACTCAGTTCAACTATCTCTGAGCGGAGATCAACTATCTCTGAACCCAGTTTGAAGAAGCTTTAAAATTAAGATGCAGTTCAAAATCTCTGAACTCAGCTCAACGATCTCCGAGCTGAGTTCAACGATCTCCGAACCCAGTTTGAAGAAGATTTAAAATTTAGTTTGGCAATTTCCTGTGCTATTTTTCAGACCTTCTTATTTACAGCTGGCAGATTTAATTAAGGCTTAACTGCAGGCATTTATAGCTCTCAAATTTAATGCTATCAAATATAGCCATTTGAAGGACAGTATAAAATATGGCTTATTACAGAGATTAAATGCCAATTGATTTCTCAAGACATATTCCATTCTCGGGAATTGATTTAGCCATTCCAAGATAGAAAGTATTCAAATGCTTGAATTCTTCAGGCATTAAATATACAGATATTATATCTTACAGAGAAAATAAGAAGAGTAATACAACACTCGACAAAATAGAAGAGATAGATAGAGAATATTCAAGAAGGCCTTTTTCTCTCAGCAAAGAAGAACTTAGCTACAAGTTTTCTTACAGCAAATCAACATCATCTTCATCTGCTCCAGGCTTTCAAGAGACAATCAATTCATATCAGTCTAAAAGCTTGTTGGAGAGCAACATCAACTTGAAGGCCTACACCCTGAAGCAAAGCTTCCACTCCTGAACTATTCTACATCTCAGGGGGAGCTTTGACAACATCACTGAATCCACATAGTCTTCTCATTGTGACTGAGAAAAGAAGACTTTCATCACTCTCTCATCCCCACCTCTGTAAAGGGTTTTTCAAACTCCCTTCAAAAGTTTGTGATTGGTTTCTGAGACCTTATCAAAACTCAGTGGTGGCAAGACACCTGATCAAAAAATCTGGTTTGGTTTTTGAGCACCTTATCAAAAGCTCATTGGGGCCCAGGACACCTGATCAACTCATCCTGCAGTGGATTCCTATCAGGGTGGTAGAATAGTGGATGTACCCAAGTTTAGGGGAACCACTATAAATTTCCTTGTGTCGTCTGGATTGCTTGCTTTCTTTATTTTTATTTGTGTTGTGACTTTTTATCTCTTAATTCTAATTTAGAATAAATTAAGATCTATCATCTCACTTTCAATTGGTATCAGAACAACCTATCCAAGTAAAGAAAATTGCTTATTAGGATTCTCTAGTAGTTTTTTTTTCATGTATTTTATTTCTCAAAGTACCCTTGTACATCTGCTGAAAAACTTTTAAATCAGGCAGATTATTTTTGCTTTGTGTTTTATTTTATGTGAATAGTGTCCTCACCCAAATAGGGGGAGATTGTTGGAACCCAAGGTTGGATTTGGGTAAGGATCACTATTAGGGTTTATTAGATTGACCCAAAATGGATAGTCATGGGTCATAGGATTATTTCCAGGTTTGGTCATTCAAAAATATTCCAGAGAAGTTCAGATTTGAAGTTCAGAAAATTGCTGGAAGAAAATCTCTGAACTCAGTTCAACTATCTCTGAGCAGAGATCAACTATCTCTGAACCCAGTTTGAAAAAGCTTTAAAATTAAGTTGCAGTTCAAAATCTCTGAACTCAGTTCAACTATCTCTGAGCGGAGATCAACTATCTCTGAACCCAGTTTGAAGAAGCTTTAAAATTAAGATGCAGTTCAAAATCTCTGAACTCAGCTCAACGATCTCCGAGCTGAGTTCAACGATCTCCGAACCCAGTTTGAAGAAGCTTTAAAATTTAGTTTGGCAATTTCCTGTGCCATTTTTCAGACCTTCTTATTTACAGCTGGCAGATTTAATTAAGGCTTAACTGCATGCATTTATAGCTATCAGATTTAATGCTATCAAATATAGCCGTTTGAATGACAGTATAAAATATGGCTTATTACAGAGATTAAATGCCAATTGATTTCTCAAGACATATTCCATTCTCGCGAATTGATTTAGCCATTTCAAGATAGAAAGTATTCAAATGCTTGAATTCTTCAGGCATTAAATATACAGATATTATATCTTACAGAGAAAATAAGAAGAGTAATACAACACTCGACAAAATAGAAGAGATAGATAGAGAATATTCAAGAAGGCCTTTTTCTCTCAGCAAAGAAGAACTTAGCTACAAGTTTTCTTACAGCAAATCAACATCATCTTCATCTGCTGCAGGCTTTCAAGAGACAATCAATTCATATCAGTCTAAAAGCTTGTTGGAGAGCAACATCAACTTGAAGGCCTACACCCTGAAGCAAAGCTTCCACTCCTGAACTATTCTACATCTCAGGGGGAGCTTTGACAACATCACTGAATCCACATAGTCTTCTAATTGTGACTGAGAAAAGAAGACTTTCATCACTCTCTCATCCCCACCTCTGTAAAGGGTTTTTCAAACTCCCTTCAAAAGTTTGTGATTGGTTTCTGAGACCTTATCAAAACTCAGTGGTGGCAAGACACCTGATCAAAAAATCTGGTTTGGTTTTTGAGCACCTTATCAAAAGCTCATTGGTGCCCAGGACACCTGATCAACTCATCCTGCAGTGGATTCCTACCAGGGTGGTAGAAGAGTGGATGTACCCAAGTTTAGGGGAACCACTATAAATTTCCTTGTGTCGTCTGGATTGCTTGCTTTCTTTCTTTTTATTTGTGTTGTGACTTTTTATCTCTTAATTCTAATTTAGAATAAATTAAGATCTATCACCTCACTTTCAATTGGTATCAGAGGCAGGTTGGTTAAAAATACCACATCTTCCAGGTTGGTTTAAAATACCACACCTTAATGGTTGCACAGGCTAACACCTAAACCAAAACGATCTGATAGATCTTAAATTTCTTGATAGTTTTTCATGGCACAAAATGAAGAATGTTCAAGCACTGGACCTCCTAAGTGCAATCTGGATAAGCTTGCACTATGGAAGACAAGGATTAGGCTTTTTATGAACTCTATTGATGAAGCCATTTTCAATTCTATTTTGACAGGTCCTTATCAACCATTGGAAACAACAAGCATGAATGCTGCTCCATCACCTCAATGGACAGAAGCTCAAAAATTGCTAAAGATTGCTAATGCAAGAGCATTGGACATCCTTGCTCAATCAATGTCTGATGACATTTTTGAAGGAGTTATTGAATGTACTTCAGTAAAAGACATCTGGGACTCCCTCACAGTAATGGCTGCTGGATCAACAAAAGAAAAACATTAAATACTGAATCTTGGAGTGACTCTGAAGCTTCATCCTGTACAACTGAAGATGAAGAAGAGTCAAGAGCAAGAGAGTTTTGCCTAATGGAAATAAATGCTTCATGCAGCATACATGATGAAGAATCAGTCTCTGATGAAGAATCAGAGTGTGAATCAGAAGAGGATCAGGTTATCTCTTCCCTTGATTTTGATAACATAAATGAATTTTTACCAAAACAAATTAAAAAATTTCAGAAAATTTATGTTCAACATAGTTCGTCGAACGGAGCTCGACGAAAACTACACTCTTCGTCGAACTCAGGTCGACGATCTCTGAACAGAGATTTCTGGTCAGAAAATCTTGATCGACGAAATAAATACCCTTTGTCGAACCGAGAACGATGAACGTCGAACTCAGATCGACGAAAATATTTTTCGTCGAACTCAGAATTTCAAAACAGAAATTTTTATTCTTTTATTTCAAATTATTATTGTGAAAGAAAAATAGGACGCAAGGTAATCTGGGTCCAGAACTCCTAACCTCTCTTTTCAGGAAATGCAGAGGATACAACAGTAGCTGTATAGGGGGAGATTGTCAATTTTATGTGTAAAGAAAATTGCTTATTAGGATTCTCTAGTAGTTTTTTTCATGTATTTTATTTCTCAAAGTACCCTTGTACATCTGCTGAAAAACTTTTAAATCAGGCAGATTATTTTTGCTTTGTGTTTTATTTTATGTGAATAGTGTCCTCACCCAAATAGGGGGAGATTGTTGGAACCCAAGGTTGGATTTTGGTAAGGATCACTATTAGGGTTTATTAGATTGACCCAAAATGTATAGTCATGGGTCATAGGATTATTTCCAGGTTTGGTCATTCAGAAATATTCCAGAGAAGTTCAGATTTGAAGTTCAGAAAATTGCTGGAAGAAAATCTCTGAACTCAGTTCAACTATCTCTGAGCGGAGATCAACTATCTCTGAACCTAGTTTGAAGAAGCTTTAAAATTAAGATGCAGTTCAAAATCTCTGAACTCAGTTCAACTATCTCTGAGCGGAGATCAACTATCTCTGAACCCAGTTTGAAGAAGCTTTAAAATTAAGATGCAGTTCAAAATCTCTGAACTCAGCTCAACGATCTCGGAGCTGAGTTCAACGATCTCCGAACCCAGTTTGAAGAAGCTTTAAAATTTAGTTTGGCAATTTCCTGTGCCATTTTTTAGACCTTCTTATTTACAGCTGGCAGATTTAATTAAGGCTTAACTGCAGGCATTTATAGCTCTCAGATTTAATGCTATCAAATATAGTCGTTTGAATGACAGTATAAAATATGGCTTATTACAGAGATTAAATGCCAATTGATTTCTCAAGACATATTCCATTCTCGGGAATTGATTTAGCCATTCCAAGATAGAAAGTATTCAAATGCTTGAATTCTTCAGGCATTAAATATACAGATATTATATCTTATAGAGAAAATAAGAAGAGTAATACAACACTCGACAAAATAGAAGAGATAGATAGAGAATATTCAAGAAGGCCTTTTTCTCTCAGCAAAGAAGAACTTAGCTACAAGTTTTCTTACAGCAAATCAACATCATCTTCATCTGCTCCAGGCTTTCAAGAGACAATCAATTCATATCAGTCTAAAAACTTGTTGGAGAGCAACATCAACTTGAAGGCCTACACCCTGAAGCAAAGCTTCCACTCTTGAACTATTCTACATCTCAGGGGGAGCTTTGACAACATCACTGAATCCACATAGTCTTCTCATTGTGACTGAGAAAAGAAGACTTTCATCACTCTCTCATCCCCACCTCTGTAAAGGGTTTTTCAAACTCCCTTCAAAAGTTTGTGATTGGTTTCTGAGACCTTATCAAAACTCAGTGGTGGCAAGACACCTGATCAAAAAATCTGGTTTGGTTTTTGAGCACCTTATCAAAAGCTCATTGGTGCCCAGGATACCTGATCAACTCATCCTGCAGTGGATTCCTACCAGGGTGGTAGAAGAGTGGATGTACCCAAGTTTAGGGGAACCACTATAAATTTCCTTGTGTCGTCTGGATTGCTTGCTTTCTTTCTTTTTATTTGTGTTGTGACTTTTTATCTCTTAATTATAATTTAGAATAAATTAAGATCTATCACCTCACTTTCAGATTGCTGTGTTATCTGTGTTGAATTGCTGTAAATAATTGCATAAACAGGTCAAATAATTCAATGTTTCTTCCTTAAAACTTAAAAAGATTAAGTGCACTTATTCACCCCCCACCCCACTCTAGGTGTTTAGGCACTAGTTCTTTCAAGTGGTATCAAAGCAAGGTTACTCAAAAAGGACATAATTGTTTGAGTAAAGATCCTGAAGGCAGAATCAGAATAATCAAGAATCAAGAAGATGAGTTCAACTGAGAATCACAAAGAGCTTAGATCCATGAAATTACCAATCTGTAGAAAAGAAATTTTTGGCATATGGAAAGAGAGGGTTAGACTTTTTATGGAAGCCTCTGACCCAAGAATTTACATTACAGTCAAAGAAGGGCCATATGTGCCAATGAAAGTATCTGTTCTAGATGTCAATCAGAGAACTCCCAAAGACTATTCAGAAATGACCAAGGATGAAATAATTCTGGCCACTATGGACAAGATGGCCCAGAATATTATTGTAAGTGCAATTGATGATGCCACACTGATAGTCTATATGGAGGGATCAGAAGAGGTAAGACAAGACAGGAAGTCTTTATTAAATCAAGAGTATGAAAACTTCAGATAAGGCAGGTCTGATATCATAACTGAATGCTACAAGAAATTTTAAAGGATAGTCAATGAATTGATGTCCTATGGAAGAGAGTTCAACAATTATGAGTTGAATGACAAGTTCTTGAGATCCCTAACAAAGGACTGGGACACCAAGATTTGTGCCATAAGGGAAATGACCAAACTAGCTGATATACCCCCTCCAATATTATTTGGAAAACTGTTATCTTATGAGATGCAGCTAATGGTTAGGAAGGAGGAAGAAAAGACTACTAGGGTGGAGCACAAAGAAAGAGCTGTGGCCTTCAAGACTGAAGCCACTAAGAAATATAAAAGCAAGTCTCCATCTCCACCTCAAAAAGTTGTTGAGGCTGAGACAGATACTTCAGATAGCAAGAAGTCAGAAAGCAGTGAAAGTGATGAAGATTTTGCTGTATTTACTAGGCATTTTCAGAAGTTTCTAAAGAAGAAGCAGTGGAGGTCCAAGCCATCCACTTCACAGCCAAAGATGACTACTACCAGAAAAGGAAGTCATCAAGGAATGACAGGAGAAAGTCCAAGTCTAGTAAAACTACATCCTCAAAAATAGTATGTTATTGTTGCAATAGACAAGGACATGTAGTAGTTGATTGTCCAGAAAAGAGGAAAGAGTCCACTGACAAGAAGAAGACTCAATTTAAGGGCAAAAAGGAAAGGTCCTTTGTTGCTAAGAAGGATAAAAGTCTGACTGACATGTCATCTTCAGAAACAGATTCAGAAGCTGAAGCCTATATTGGCTTGTTTGCTGAAGAAGAAAAAAATGAGTTCATGCAGCTAATGAACTCAATTTATGAGCATGAGGACATTTAGTGCAAGGGACTGATGGCCTTATCAGAAGGAGACAAGATCCAGGATCAGCCTGGACCAAGTAAGGTACAAATTTGTTCTTCTAGTTCAAGTTTGAGTGTTGGATCAGAATCAGATACATCAGCATCAAGTAATGTGAGTGGATCTGAATCTGAAGGAGACATTCATCAGTTGATTGATGAATATAGAGTATTGTTGCAGGCTTTGAAGAAAAGCAAACTCTTGGCCAAAACTCAGACTAAGGAGATTGCTAGTCTCAAAGTGGCTGCAATAGATTTTGACAAGTTGCTTGATCAGAAACTAAATGAAATAGCCAGGCTGAAGAACATTACTGTTATTCAGATGGGTACTATTACATTCGAGAATGATCAAATTAGAAATCTGGAGGCTAGACTTCAGAAGTAGAGAGATATTATAGCAAGTTTTTCTAAACCAAAATCAGTTTTACCTTTGATAGATGAGTTTATTCCTCAAAAGGGTAAGACTGGATTGGGGTTTACAAAACCTGATAGGACAGTTAGGTCCAAGTCTAAGGGCAAAGCCCCAGCACTTAACAAAAAGCCTACTGTAGATACTACAGCCAGGGTTGTATCCAAACAAAGGTACAACAGGTTTGAGTGCTGGTGTTGTGGCAAGATAGGCCACTTTGCCATAGACTGTTGGCACAATTCAAGTGTCAAGGAGAGTAGCAAACTGCATGCTAGAAGATCTACAGGTAGTTTTGTTAAAAGTCAAACTAACCTGCACCAAGGACCCAAGAATTATTTGGGTTCTAAGGTTAAGTAATCTATTTTGCAGGTGAGTCCAAGTGACCATGCCCCTATATGGTACTTGGACAGTGGATGTTCCAGACACATGACTAGAACTAGGGGGTTGCTGAAGGATTATACATCTATCAAGGATGGGCCTAAGGTTACCTTTGGTGGTTTAGAAAAAGGGATCATCAAAGGCTTTGGTAACATTTCTTGTAACCAAATTACAATTACTCAAGTGGCTTATGTAAAGGGTTTGAAACATAACCTCATTAGCATAAGTCAGCTGAGTGATTTAGGATATGACATCTCATTTGTCAAGGATGGTTGTCATATCAGTAGGTCAAGTGATCAAAAGATCATTCTGACAGGATATAGGAAGAGAAATGTCTATTGTTTAGACATTATGTGTGAGAATATTGTTTCTCCTATCTGTCTTGTAGCTGATGAGAAAGTCTCATATTATGTTAAATGGCACAAGAGGCTGGCTCATCTTAACTATAAGACAATTGGCCAACTCTTTAGCAAAGAGTTAGTGAAAATGGTCCTCAGGTTAAGTGTATAAAGGTTGGGATATGCTCAGCTTGTCAAAATGGCAAGCATACCAAATCCATCTTTCATAGCCTTAAGAACAAAGATGTTGTGAGGTGTTTATACCTCTTGCATATGGATCTTTTGGGTCCTATGCCAGTTCACAGCCTAGGTAGGAAGGTCTATACATTTGTGGTAGTTGATGACTACTCGAGGTATTCCTGGGTGTTCTTCCTAAGGCAAAAGTCTAAAACTCCAAGTATCTTGTACAGTTTTGTTAAACAAATTCAGAATGAATTAGACAGTATAGTGGTCAAATTCAGAATGAATTAGACCATGGTACTGAATTTCAGTCTCAAAGTATGACAAAATTGTGTGAAGAATTTGGAATTTTTCAGGAATTTTCCTCATCAAGAACACCTCAGCAAAATGGTATTGCTGAGAGGAAAAATAGAACCATGATAGAGGCTGGTAGAACCCTGTTGAGTGACACATCTCTCCCAGAATATTTCTGGGCTGAGGCAGTTAATACCGCATGTCATGTGATCAATAGGGCTACTATCACCTAGAGCCACAAGAAGACCCCCTATGAGATTGTGAAGGGCAGAAAACCAAATCTATCCTATTTCAGGATCTTTGGTTGCAAGTGCTATATCCTTAACAATGGTAAGTCTTATCTAACCAAGTTTGCTGCCAAATCCCAAGAGGGAATCTTTGTTGGGTACAGCAACAATAGTAAGGCTTATAGGGTCTACAACTTGATTACTCAAGTTGTAGAAGAGTCAGTTCATGTAGTTTTTGATGAAGCTAGACTCATTAACAATGAATTGCCTAGAAGTGTTTGCAACTCCACAGGTGTAACTGAGAAGATGGACAAGCTTACTATTGTAGAAGGTACTACTGCAAATCAGCAAGTGGAAGATAGTGGATGCTATCCAGGGGGAGTACAAGATACTCGTGTTGCTGAAGAAGACCAAGAGGAGCAGCTGAATGAAGAAGCTGAAGGTGTACAACCTGAAGACATGCTGCCTCCAGCAAATAGGCATTTAAAAGATCATCCAGCCAATCAAATTATTGGAGATCTCAGACAAGGGGTACAAACAAGGAGCAAGAATCTAAGTTCAGTTCTCTACTCCAGATTTCTATCCCAGGTAGAGCCAGAGAAATTTGAAGAAGCAATCCTAGACCCTCATTGGATTGAGGCCATGCAAGAGAAGCTGAACCAGTTCAAAAGATGCAAAGTCTGGGAGCTAGTTCCTAAACCAAAAGACCACAACATTATTGGAACTAAGTGGATCTTTAGGAACAAGTTGGATGAGAATGGAATTATTATAAAGAATAAAGCTAGACTAGTTGCTAAAGGATATAGGCAGGAAGAAGGTATTGATTTTGATCAAACCTTTGCTCCAGTAGCAAGACTGGAAGCAATAAGGATGTTCTTGGCCTATGAAACATTTTAAGTGTTTAAAGTATATCAAATGGATGTTAAGTCAGCTTTTCTGAATGGAAACCTGAAGGAAGAAGTCTATGTTGAGCAGCCATCAGGTTTTGTAGATTCTCTTAAACCTGACTATGTATATAGACTTAGGAAGGCTTTGTATGGGTTAAAACAAGCCCCTAGGGATTGGTATGAAACCCTGTCTAGTTTCCTCATTGAGAACAAATTCTCAAGGGGCAAAATAGACAAGACTTTATTCCTTAGGAAATCCAGAGGCAAGATTATCTTAGTCCAAATATATGTAGATGACAGAATATTTGGGTCTACAGAAAGTAGTCTTTGCAGAAAGTTTGCAAAACTAATGCAAGGACAATTTGAAATGAGCAGTATGGGGGAACTTAAGTTCTTCTTGGGTCTCCAAGTTAGACAGACTGAGGATGGTTTATCCATATTCCAGTCTAAGTTCACCCTAGAATTGATAAGAAAGTATGGTATGGAATCATCCACTACCATGAACACTCCTATGGGGTTAACAATATCTTTAAGCAAAGATGATGCAGGGAAACCTGTAGATGAAACTTTGTATAGAGGGATAGTTGGCTCCCTACTGTATTTGACTGCAAGTAGACCAGATATCATGTATGCTACATGTGTCTGTGCTATGTGATGAAGGCTACCAGGTGACTTTCAGCAAATCCTTATGCATGATCAAATCAGAGGACAACACAACTGTGTTGACAGGTAAAAGGAAAGGTAACATCTACTTAGTAGACTTTCTTTCAACTGAAGTAGATATTTGCATGTTTAACTCTGTTAGTAGACCTAATGTATTATGACATAAGAGATTAGGGCATATAAACCTTAGAACCATTGTTAGGCTATCCAAGGACAACCTTGTTAGAGGACTACCTTCTGGCCCCTACAAGAAGGAAGGACTCTGCGGGGCTTGTCAATTAGGCAAGCAATCTAAAAATAGTTTCAAGTCACTTAATAAGAGTGATTTACCTAGGATTTTGTATCTGTTACATATGGATCTTTTTGGACCCATTACAGTACAAAGCTTAGGAGGGAAATCTTACACTTTAGTAGTTGTAGATGACTTCTCTAGATTCACATGGGTGTTCTTTCTGAGGAAGAAGTCTGATAACTTTAAGTGTTTGACATAGTTTCTCAAATGCATACAGACTAAGTTCAATACTCACATTGCCCTGATCAGAAGTGATCATGGGATAGAGTTTGATTCTCTTTTTATGCAAGAGTTCTGTCAAAGTGAAGGGATCAGGCACACTTTCTCAGCTCCTAGAACTCCTCAACAAAATGGGGTAGCTGAAAGGAAAAATAGAACCCTTATTGAATCTGCCATTACATTGTTGTCAGATGCTCACCTTGCTCTATCTTTTTGGGCAGAGGCAGTGAACACCTCCAACTATGTGATGAACAGAAGTTTAATACACAAACTGAAGGGCAAGACTCTCTATGAATTACTCAAAGGGAAGAAACCTAAAGTAGATTATTTTAGAATTTTTGGTTGTATCTGTTATATTCATAATAATGACAAGAAATACTTAGCAAAATTTCAAGCTAAAGCTGATGAAGGAGTGTTTCTGGGATACTCCATGATCAGTAAGGCTTATAGGGTATATAATAAATCAACTCTTAAAATTGAAAAATCTGTGCATATATCTTTTGATGAATTTAACATGTCTTTCAAGGAGAAGAACACTTCTACCATAGAACCTTTGAAGGTACATTCTCTTGCTGAAGACTTGGACAGATTACAAATCATTCAAAAAGAGGAAAATAGTGAAGATGAAGAAGACATTCAACATCCTGAAGAGAAACCTTTTGAAGAGCCAGTTATTGTACCACAAGAGGAAACAACAACACAGGTTGGTGAACAATCAACACCTCCTGTTGATTTAGTAACATCAAGACACCATCCAATTTCCCAAGTAATTGGAGACATCTCAGCTGGTGTGCAAACCAGAAATTAGGTCAACCAAAACCTGTTGCACACTTGCTTCCTATCTCAAATTGAACCTTAATCCATTCAAGATGCAGAGCAAGATCCACACTGGATCATTACAATGTAAGAAGAGTTGCATCAATTTGAAAGGAACAAAGTTTGGGAACTAGTACCAAGGCCTAAAGATCACTCCATTGTTGGAACAAAGTGGGTATTCAGAAACAAATTGGATGATCAACGAGTAATTGTAAGGAACAAGGCAAGGCTAGTTGCTCAAGGGTATTCTCAAGAAGAAGGCATAGATTATGATCAGACTTTTGCACCAGTTGTAAGGTTGGAGGCCATAAGGATCTTCTTAGCATATGCAGCACATAAGGGTTTCAAAGTATACCAGATAGATGTAAAGAGTGTTTTTCTCAATGGAGACATCAAAGAAGAAGTCTATGTCAGACAACCTCCAGGTTTTATCTCTTCATCTCATCCTGATTATGTTTTTAAACTGAATAAAGCATTATATGGTCTCAAGCAAGCTACTAGAGCATGGTATGAGACCCTAGCATACTTTATCCTGAAAAATGAGTTTATAAGGGGTAGAGTAGACCAAACTCTTTTTATTAGAACCCATAAGTCTCATACCCTACTATTACAAATCTATGTAGATGATATTATTTTTGGTTCTACAGATTCAAATTTGTGCAGAAGGTTCTCCAACCTAATGCATTCTAAATTTGAAATGAGTAGCATGGGTGAGCTATCCTTCTTTCTAGGATTGCAAGTCAAACAACATGCTGAAGGCATATTTATTTCTCAAACCAAGTATGCAAAAGAATTGGTTAAGAAATTTGGTATGTCTGAAGCATCTTGTATGAAAACACCTATGCCTACTAATGTTGTATTAGATACTGATGAACATGGGAAACCTGTTGATCAGATAACATATAGAGCAATGATTGGCTCTTTATTGTATCTTACAGCTAGTAGACCTGACATAATGTTTGCTACATGCATCTGTGCTAGATTCCAAGTGAGCCCTAGAGAGTCACACCTAACATTAGTAAAAAGGATTCTCAGGTATGTAAAAAGTTGTCCAAATCTAGGTCTCTGGTATCCAAAAGATTCAGCATTTGACTTAACTGGATTTTCTGATGCTGATTATGCTGGATGCAGAATTGACAGGAAAAGCTCTAGTGGAACTTGTCAGTTTCTTGGTGACAGACTTGTCTCTTGGTTTTGCAAGAAATAAACATTTGTGTCAACTTCAACTGCTGAAGCTGAATATATGGCTGCATGTAGTTATTGTTCATAAATCTTGTGGATTCAAAACCAACTCCTAGACTATAGCTACAACTTAGAGAAGTCTAAAATCTTTTGTGATAATACCAGTGCTATTTCTATAGCTCAAAATCCAGTCCTCCATAGTAGGACAAAACACAGAAATTAGGCATCACTTTCTAAAGGATAATGTTGAGAAAAATAAAATTGAACTTCAATATATCCCAACTGATTTGCAAATGGGAGATATTTTCACCAAACCCTTGGATGAAAAGAAACACACCTTCTTCCTGAATCAGTTAGGAATGTTAGATGGAGGAAGTCTAAAATAAGATCCAAGATTTTCAAAAACCTAAAAATTGACCAAGACTAGGCAAACATCTTGATTTTTCTAGTGTATAGAGTGTTTCTGGTCTCTGAACTGCGCTCGACGATTTTCCCCCCGATCGTCGAACGGAGATTGACGCTTTCCGAAATCGTCGACCAGAGTTCAGCGCTTCTCAGATAGTGCTCAACTATCTCTCCAGGTCAGCGATCGTCGAACGGCGCTCGACGATTTTGTTTTCTGAACTATTGTCGAACGGAGCTCGACACTCTCCAGTATCGTCGAACGGAGATCGACGATGTTGATGACCTTTCAGTTTCCTTTAGAAGCCCCGATCGTCGAACTGAGTTCAACGATCTTTCCTTTTCTGCATCGAACCCTAATATAAAACTCTTTTTTCGGCCGTCGTTCTCCCTTGCGCTTTCATACTTTCTACAAAAATTCTCTTTCCCTCCAAACTTCTCTACACTTGGTCGTTTGTTTGTTGATTTTTGCAGGAAACAATGGCCGTCTCAGTTACAGTCCTGGCCGCCATGAAATTTGATGCAGGATTTGATATTGATATGGATTCATTTAACAACAGTGATCAAATTTTCAGAGACATTCTAGAACTTTTCAAGGAGCAAAAGCTAGTTGCTATAATGTCCACCAGAATTAAATTGGCTGCTGATGAAATCAAGGAGTGGGTCTATACTATTGAAATTTGTGAAGTGGAAGTGGGTGACGGGACAGGCCGGGCGGCCTGGGCGGACAGCATGGGCAGACTGGGCGGACTGCGATGTGCGGCCTGGAGGAAAGTCTGATGGAAGCCGGCTGTTTTCTAAGCGGGTTGTTGCATGGAGTCCGCGGTTTGTGCGGCCTGGTATCTGCGGATAGAGAGGCTTGCGGACTGGTGCTTTGCTCAGTGGCCGTGGTGCAAGTTTGTGCTGATAGGCGGGTTGGCTTGTGTCCGCGGGAAGCTAGCAGACTGATGTGTCCGTGGTTTTGGCTGTTGCGGAGTGAGCTTAGATCTTGGCTGAGGCCTTGTCGAGCTCTGGTGTTACAGCAGGTGTTTGTTGTGGAGATCGTTTGGCGGCCTGGTTTTAGAGTCCGGGAGATGACCGCTGCGATGGGGCAGGTGTGCGAGGATCTCGCGGACTGCTGGCGGTCTGTGCTTTGGTGTTTTGGCAGACGGGGGTTTGCGTCCTCCATGCTCGCATTGCCTTTTGATGGTTTTGTACTTGGTCACACTTTGTGCCAAGTTCATTGTGTCCGCCGTATCCGCCAAGTCCGCTGTGACCGGGCAGACTGTTGCTATCTGCCTTTGGTCGTAGACTTGTGGCGGATTGAGGTGTGAGTCTTGCGGACTGCCTCGGGTTGGTGCGGACAGCCATTGAAGGGGGTTTGCTGTCCTGTAGTGGTTGGAGCTTTGCGGGCTGATGCCTTGTCTGCTTAGCTTGGGCGGACTGGAGAGGGTTCATCAATGGTTGCCTTGCTCCTAGCGGTTTTCCTTGGTAACCAGCCAAGTTCTTGCGGACTCGGTGGACGGTGTTCTGCGATCGCGCGGGCTGGGGCAGTGTCTCTATCTCTAGGGTGGTGACCACACTCCTCACCTCGCCTATAAATAGGACCCCCCTGGCAGGTCTACAGTAACCTAAGTAACTTGAGTGAACAGTAAGTTGGGTTGTGCAAGGAGCTGCGGTCTCTGTTTTTCAGTCCGCGCGGATTGTTTCAATGCTGACATTTGTTGTGTGCAGGTCGTGCGGTTTGCTTCAAGGAGCCAGGAGTTTGGTAGTGACTTCAGTCAAGTGCTTGGAAGTGTGCGGTCTCTGCGGACTCAGCAGGAGGTCGCTCTGCGGCTTGTCAGTTCTGTTTCATCATTGTCATCTTCAATAACTTGTCTGCCGGCTTCAGGCGGGTAGGGGTGTTCCTCAGTTTAGGTTTAGTAGGAGGCGAATAACGGTGTGTCCGCGCGGCCGCGCGGCCTCGCGGCTTCGGCGGACTCCGTGGCTATTCGGCGGATTGCAGCTTAGTTCGGGCGACTTCGGCGACCTCGGCGACCTCGGCGGTCTCGGCGGACTCCGGTTATGTCCGCCCGGCTTGAATTTTTTAGTGCTTTCTGTTTACAGCTGTTATACTAGCGAAATCATGTCTCGTTATGTATGCCTCGTGATGTAAAGAAGTAAATGAATAAAAGACCTGCTTGTGCTTCCATTGTTTGTTGGGTGTAACCCTTGTTCCTTGGTTTTCTGCTGGTTCAACATGAGAACTGGGTAGTTCCGAAGATATTAATTTAGCATTTGGGCTACCTTGCTGACCACGTTGAGAAAATTTAACATGGTATCAGAGCCAGGTTCAGTTGCGTGAGCGGAAGTCAACCAGCGTTGTTACTCAGTGACTGAGTGGTGCTCAACCTGTGTTGTTGCTCGGAGCTTCTGAAAGGGTGCCAACAGGTGTTTGCAATGGAAGGGAGTTTTGCAAGAGGTCTGGGCATTGAACTCTTAACGCCTACTAACTTCAAGAAGTGGAAGTCGTGCATGAAGAGTTATCTTCTTGGCGAGGAGCTGTGGGAAGTCGTCGGTGGTGATGACAGACAGGAAGTGACTGCTGCTTTCGGTACTGCTGAGCAGGTGACGCTCTGGAGAAGAACAAATGCTAAGGCAGAGTTCATTCTGAAGAGAGCTGTGTCTCCGGAACTATTTGATCACATCGTTGGGTGTGAGTCGGCTGCTGATATTTGGACAACTATTGATGAGTTGTTCAATAGGAAGAATGTGGCGCGGCTTCAGTTCCTGGAGAATGAGTTGGCCAGGGCAACTCAGGGAGACCTTTCCATCTCCAAGTACTTCTTAAAGATGAAGAGCTTGTGTGCTGAGCTGTCGGCACTAGATCCTGATGAGCCTATCTCTGAGGCTAAGTTGAAAAGGCACATTATCCGCGGCTTGCGGAAGGAGTATGTGGCCTTTGTTACATCTGTTCAAGGGTGGGCTACTCAGCCGTCTTTGCTGGAGCTGGAGAATCTGCTTGCCTCGCAGGAAAGCTTAGCAAGGTAGATGGCTGCAGTGAATCTGAATCAGGAAGGCAGCGAAGCTCTCTTCTCAGGCAAGAAGAAAGGATGGGAAGGGAAGAAGAAGAAGAAGGTGCAGGCCGCTGGTGAGAAGGAGACTTCACTTCATATCCGCCTGAGAGGAGCAATGCTCCTAAGGACTGGAAGAAGAACCTGAAGTGCTACCTGTGTCATCAGCGAGGGCACTTCAAGCGGGACTGCAAGGTCAAACTACAGCCTGGGCATGCTGCGGGAAAGGAGGAAGCTTGCTCGAGAAGTGAAGAAGCAGAATGGGGCGGAGCTTTTATGACGGGCACTTGTGTCCGGGCCTTGTCTGTTGAGGACTTCAACGGCGAGTGGATCGTGGACTCCGGGTGTGGTCATCACTTCACCGGAGATAAGTCAAAGTTCACCTCCATGCAGGCATACTCAGGTAATGAAGCTATTATCACTGCTGATAATACTGTTTATGCAGTAGAGAAAGAGGGGGTCATGTCTTTGGGTAGTGATCAGGGGCCACTCACGTTAAGGAGTGTGTATCACGTGCCGGGCATGAAGAAGAATCTCTTCTCAGTGACCAATGCGGTGGACGCTGGGTATCACGTTCTGTTTGGGCCAACAGACGTGAGGTTCCTTCGCAACGTGTCAGCAGTGAAGGCTGATGTTGCTCATATTGGGAGGAGGGTGAAGAACTTGTTTGTTCTTTCCACCAGTGCTTATGTTGATAGAATGATAGCCAATGATAGCGCTGCTATCTGGCATGAGATGCTGGGGCATGTTGGCATGGACAAGCTGAAGGCGATGGCTAGTAGAAGTCTGGTGAGGGGGTTGCCGAAGTTGTCCTCCTTTGGTGATGGGCATGTTTGTGCGGGCTGTCAATATGGTAAGGCACATCATCTTCTGTTTGATAAATCACAAACAAGGAGCAAGAAACCATTGGAGTGCATTCATGGCGACCTGATGGGATCGACGGTTACTGCCAGCCTTGGTGGAAGCAGATACATGCTTGTCTTGGTTGATGACTACTCAAGGTATACTTGGGTGTACTTCTTAAAGGAGAAGTCGGAAGCATTCCGTTTGTTTGTGGAGTTTAAGGAGTTGGTAGAAGGCCGGCTTGGCTTGCGGATTAAGAAGCTTAAAACTGATAATGGGGGTGAGTTTGTCTCCTCCGAGTTTTCTAACTTCTGCAGTAAGCACGGGATCCAACAGGAGCTTACTTGTGCCCACACTCCACAACAAAATGGGGTAGCGGAGCGGAAGATCCGTCATCTGACGGAGACCTGCAAATGCTGGCTTCATGCGAAAGATATCCCAAGGTCCTTTTGGGCGGAGGGAATGTCTTGTGCTGCTTATGTTATCAACCGGATGCCACTCAGCCCTATCAACATGAAGACTCCAGTTGAGTTGTTGCTGAAGGAGAAGCCGAGTGTGGGACACCTTAGGGTGTTCGGTTCAACTTGCTACAAGCATGTCCCGAATGCTTCACGGACAAAGCTGGATGCGAAGGCAAGGAAACTTATCTTTGTTGGCTACGATGAGCGGAAGAAGGGATGGAAATGCATGGACCCTGTGACGAAGAAGTTCGTGGTATCAAGAGACGTTGTCTTTGACGAGCTGACGTCATATGGAGGTGGCTCAGTGGAGCTAACCGGAGGTAGCAAGGTTGAGGAAGCACCGGTGGTGGCTGCTGAAGGCTTGGAAGAGGAGCTTGCTGTTTCACCAGCAGCTCCTGTTGCTTCGAACTCCAAGGCTGAGCCTTCTGGCTCAGGAAATAGGGGGAGCACTACTCAATGCTTGCCTCAGGTAGGAGTGGAGCCTGAAGAAGCAGCGGAAGCCGTGAGCAAGGAGCCAATTCTTCGGAGATTGAAGAGGGTGGTTAAGCCACCGACTCGGTACTGTGATGGGAATGCAGTGAGCTTTGTCTCCTGCTTCTTTGCAGGTCCTCTAGATGAGCGAGTGCCTGCAAGCTTCAACGAGGGCACTAGAGTGAAGGAGTGGGAAGGTGCCATGAAGGAAGAGGTTGATGCTCTGAAGAAGAATGAAACCTGGGACCTTGTGCCCAAGGTTGATGGCATTAGTCCGGTTACTTGCAAGTGGGTGTATAAGTTGAAGAAGAAGGCTGATGGGAGCATTGATAGGTTCAAGGCTCGCCTGGTCGCTAGAGGATTCTCACAGTAGTTTGGAGAAGACTATGAGGAGACATTCAGTCCAGTTGCGAAGATGACTTCTATAAGAGTGGTGATCGCCTTGGCTGCTAGCAAGGGATGGAGGTTGTGGCAACTCGATGTGAAGAATGCCTTTCTTTACGGAGAGATTGACAAGGACATCTTCATGGATCAGCCGCTTGGTTTTATCTCTGAAAAGCATCCGGACTATGTCTGCAAACTTAGGAAGGCTCTCTACGGGTTGAAGCAAGCTCCTAGAGCGTGGTATGGGAAGATTGCAGAGTACCTGCAATTCTGTGGATACGTTGCTTCTAACTCGGATTCAAGCTTGTTCGTCAAGAAGAAGGGAGAGCTTCGTGTCTTGGTCCTGCTGTATGTGGATGACATGATCATCACAGGGAATTCGGAGGGGGAAGTAGCAAGGCTCAGGGCTGAGCTTGCTATACGCTTCGAGATGAAAGACTTGGGAGAGTTGCATCACTTTCTCGGTCTGGAAGTGGAGAGGAAGGAGTGCGGGATTCTCATTATCCAGAAAGGGTATGCTGATCGCATTGTGAAGCGGTTCGGCATGGGTGAAGGGAAGAAGTGCTCTACTCCACTAGAATCTGGGCTGAAGCTTCGACGAGATGAGGGAAGGGTTCTTCATGATCCCTTGGTGTTCAGGGCTCTTGTTGGGAGCTTGATTTATCTAACAATTACAAGGCCGGATATAGCTTATGCTGTTGGCCGAGTTAGTCGGTTTATGGCTGAACCAAGGCAATCTCATCTAGTGGCGGCAAAGGGGATTCTGAAGTATGTCAAGGTGACTTCTGAGATGGGACTCCTCTATGGAAGGGATGCGGAGTTTGCATTGCTCGGGTACACGGATGCTGACTATGGCGGTGATTCGGATGATCGGAGGTCTACTTCAGGTTATGTGTTCACTTGTGGCTCAGCTAGCATCTCGTGGTGTAGCAAGAAGCAGGACTCAGTGTCGGTTTCAACCACGGAGGCGGAGTATAAGGCTTCGGCCTTGGCTGCTCGGGAAGCCGTTTGGTTGAGGAGGCTTATAGAGGATGTCCATGAAGAAGTGCAAGGGCCTACTTTACTACGGGGTGACAATGAGAGTGCTCTCAAACTGGTTAACAATCCAGTGTGTCACGCCAGGACCAAGCATATAGAGATTGATCACCATTTCATCAGGGAGAAGGTGTTGGAAGGATCTCTGCTGGTCGGGCATGTTCGGAGTGAAGATAATCTTGCTGACATCTTCACGAAGCCACTGTCGAAGGGGCCCTTTGAATGCTTGCGCAGCTTGCTGGGCTTGGTCACCACTTCTCACTTCAAGGGGGAGTCTTGAAATTTGTGAAGTGGAAGTGGGTGACGGGACAGGCCGGGCGGCCTGGGCGGACAGCATGGGCGGAGTGGGCGGGCTGGGCGGACTGCGATGTGCGGCCTGGTGGAAAGTCTGGTGGAAGCCGGCTGTTTTCTGAGCGGGTTGTTGCATGGAGTCCGCGGTTTGTGCGGCCTAGTATCTGCGGATAGAGAGGCTTGCGGACTTGTGCTTTGCTTAGTGGCTGTGGTGCAAGTTTGTGCTAATAGGCGGGTTGGCTTGTGTCCACGGGAAGCTAGCGGACTGATGTGTCCGCGGTTTTGGCTGTTGCGGACTGAGCTTAGAGGTTGGCTGAGGCCTTGTCGAGCTCTGTTGTTACAGCAGGTGTTTGCTGTGGAGATCGTTTGGCGGCCTGGTTTTGGAGTCCAGGAGATGACCGCTGTGATGGGGCAGGTGTGCGAGGAGCTCGCGGAATGCTGGCGGTCTGTGCTTTGGTGTTTTGGCGGACTGGGGTTTGCATCGCCATGCTCGCATTGGCTTTTGATGGTTTTGGACTTGGTCACACTTTGTGTCAAGTTCATTGTGTCTGTCGTATCCTCCAAGTCCGCTGTGACCGGGCGGACTGTTGCTATCTGCCTTTGGTCGTGGACTTGTGGCGGATTGAGGTGTGAGTCTTGCGGACTGCCTCGGGTTGGTGCGGACAGCCATTGAAGGGGGTTTGCTATCCTGCAGTGGTTGGAGCTTTGTGTGTTGATGCTTTGTCCGCTTAGCTTGGGCGGACTGGAGAGGGTTCGTCAATGGTTGCCTTGCTCCTGGCGGTTTTCCTTGGTAACCGGCCAAGTTCTTGCGGACTCGGCGGACGGTGTTCTGCGATCGCGCGGGCTGGGGCAGTGTCTCTATCTCTAGGGCGGTGACCACACTCCTCACCTCGCCTATAAATAGGACCCCCCTGGTAGGTCTACAGTAACCTAAGTAACTTGAGTGAAGATTAAGTTGGGTTGTGCAAGGAGTTGCGGTCTCTGTTTGTCAGTCCGCGCGGATTGTTTCAGTGCTGACATTTGTTGTGTGCAGGTCGCGCGGTTTGCTTCAA
This sequence comes from Platanthera guangdongensis, assembly GCA_039583875.1. Lineage (NCBI taxonomy): Eukaryota > Viridiplantae > Streptophyta > Magnoliopsida > Asparagales > Orchidaceae > Platanthera > Platanthera guangdongensis. Next base: position 51,191,476 of record CM077166.1, read on the forward strand.
GTAGCCAGGAGTTTGGTTGTGACTTCGGTCAAGTGCTTGGAAGTGCGCGGTCTCTGCGGACTCAGCAGGAGGTCGCTCTGCGGCTTGTCAGTTCTATTTCATCTTTGCCAGCTTCAATAACCTGTCCGCCGGCTTCAGGCTGGTAGGGGTGTTCCTCAGTTCAGGTTCAGCAGGAGGCGAATAACGGTGTGTCCGCGCGGCCTCGCGGCTTCGGCGGACTCCGTGGCTATTCGGCGGATTGCAGCTTAGTTCGGGCGACTTCGGCGACCTCGGCGACCTCGGCGGTCTCGGCGGACTCCGGTTCTGTCCGCCCGGCTTGAATTTTTTGGTGCTTTCTGTTTACAGTTGTTATACTAGCGAAATCATGTCTCGCTATGTTTGCCTCGTGATGTAAAGAAGTAAATGAATAAAAGACCTGCTTGTGCTTCCATTGTTTGTTGGGTGTAACTCTTGTTCCTTGGTTTTCCGCTGGTTCAACGTGAGAACTGGGTAGTTCCGAAGATATTAATTTGGCATTTGGGCTATCTTGCTGACCACGTTGAGAAAATTTAACATATACTGCCCACAACCAGGACTAGAATACAGTGATTGGCACAGTATCAGGAACTCAGGTACCTCTTATACCTGCTGCCCTGACAGAGATTTTTGGATTGAATTCTGGAGAAGATTCTGCTGAGATGTCTGGAGAAGAATTTTCTACCATGCTTAATAGAATGGGTCATTCTGATGCAAACCCTAGCAAGCTGCTGAAGAAACATTTGGCTGTTGAGTACAGGTTCTTAGCTGATGTGGTTGGAAAAGTCTTGTTGGCCAAACACTCAGCCCATGATACCATCTCCAGGTATCAACTGTGTTTGATGGGTGCTCTTGTAGATAAGAAACAATTAAACTGGGGAGAAGTTTTCTTTGACCTGATTAAGAAAAAGATCAACAAGAATTTTGTCAACTTTGGAAGGATACTACGGCTATTTCTTCAAAACAGATGCCCTGCACTACTAGTCTCAAATGAGATGCACATCAATGCCTCTAAGAGGCTCTCCTGTGCCCTGTTTGGAAAGTGGGACAGACAGATAGTGAAGCCCAGCAGACCCTTTACAAGTGCAACTTCAGGCACAAGGACTGTTGCAGTCTGTTCCCCTCAAGTCTCTGCCGCTGCAGAAGACTTGCTTGCTGCTTCTCCTCCTCCTCCACCTCTTATTTCATCTCCACCAGTCACCTCCACCATTCAAATTTCCTCCACAATCATTATTTCAACCGCTTCTCCAACCTAAATTTCTCCACCTCCACCACTCACAGAAGATCTTTTCCATCCTTTACATCAATACCCTCAACAAGAAATTGATTCATCATCCAACATTCCATCCTTCACACTTCTGGAGGATTCCTTTATGGATGATTCCCCTTCATCCTCTCCTGATCTACCCTCTTCATCCACATCCTATCAACAATTACTTCAAGACATCATTGCACAACCCTCCTTCACACCCATTGTTTCCATTCCATTATCTTCAATTTCCACAATCCCCATATCTCAACCCTCCTTTCCCCCATCCACCAGCTCTCCACCCACATCTCCAACTGTTCCACCTTCATTCTCTACCTCTGCTCCAGTCCCTATTGAGCATGTAGATCTTCCAGCCTTAGCAGATAGACTTTATGAGCTGATAGCTCCCAGGCTATCCCTCTTGTTGGAGACCTCCTTGGCTCCACTTTTAAAGTCAGTTGCAGACCTGTCTGCCAGGCTCTCCTCCCTCATTCCTCCTCAGGCAATCCCTTCATCTGGGTCCCTTGATCCAGTCCTGACTGAATCTAGGCAGGGGGAGATGCCTCATGAAGTAGTTAGATTGCCTACTGCTGCTGTTACTTCTATCCAAGCTCAAGCCTCAACACCTTCAGTTGCAGTTTTCTCAATAGACCTCGGGTCATTATTATCTGATTTTGATTCAGTTTATTTCAGCTGTCTTCCAGAGCATACAGCAGTCCAGCCATTTGAAGATCTGTCTAAGGCCATTGTGCCTATTTCAAGCTGTGACACTAGCTTAATTCATTCTTTTGTACAGTCCATTTCTGTTGCTGTTGTTTCTATTGCTGCTGCTTTTACTGACATTTTTGATATCGCTGTTAATACTGATGATTTAATATCTGAGGATATACATATGACAGAGGCATTTGACCTTGAGCCTACTATTATTGCTGATGTTATTGCTGATACTGAACCTGTTGTATCTGAAAGTATTTTATCTGTATCTGCTGCTGCCCCAGTTACTGCTGTATCTACTGCTGCTGTACATTCCATTTCTGAGAATGTTACTTCTGAAAGTTTTGTATCTGCTGATGTAATCTCCTCTACTAGTGTTGCTTCTATTCCTCCTTCTTTTGTTGCTGCTACTGTTGTTATCACTACTATTACCTCTGTTCAATCCCAACAACAGATAGACTATCTCAAAAGGATTGATGCATTGTATGATGAACAAAGCTCAGAAAGTGATCAATATAGGACTGATTCAGATGACTCCTCTACAACTATTGCAAGGAAAAGAAAGGCCAGAAGCAAGGCTATGAAAAGGGTTTCTCCATCAAAAGTCAAAGATACCAATGATATTCCTTATTACATATTGCATAACTGTCCTATCACAGAACACTGGATGCATTACTCTAAGAATCAATTGAAGGCTATGAAGAAAAAGAGAAAGTATGAGAAAGGTTCCTCTCAGTTCCATCATCCTCCTCCTCCTGATGCAGGTGCAGGTGGTAGCTCTACTGTTCAACCCTCTGCCAGAAGCCAAACCCCTTATCAGCCTCAAGGAAGATCTCAACAAAGGGGAAGCCAATCCAGAGGCTATCAATCAAGGAGAGGAAACTATAGAGGAAACCAAAGAGAATTTCAAGTATACTCCAAAGGCTATTCCAGGCAACACCCTTATTCAAGGGAAGGACAAGCTTCATCTGATACAACTTTAGGTCCATTTCCTTACAAGCTTAAAGAGTTAGTCTCATCCAGAGCTCCTCCAGACAATCCCTCAAACAGATATGAGCCTCCAGTTCCTTTTGAGGATCCAGAGAACAACTCTACTTCTTGGACAGCCAGGATGAAGGAATTAGCTGCTTTGGATGAAATTAAGAAAGCCAGAGAACAAGGCAAAGACACTTCCAGTATTACTACTTTATCAGAACAAAGGAAAAAGGAACTTGAAAGATATGCTTCCAGCAAGTTTTTTTATTTTGAAAGCAACATGAAGCTGTATCCTGAAGCTGTAGTGCTCAGGCCTAAGCAACAAACCTCTTTAGGTGCAGCTGATGACAGAAGATCTAAAAAGTAAGCTCTCAATGCAAACAGGGAAATAGTACTTATAAAGAGCAAGGAAAAGGAGTAATTCTGTAAGGTGACAATATATGCTGTTTTATGATCTGTCTGAGATAATATCTGTGATTCTGCAATATCTTGTTTATTGCATTTTTGCTTTGTACATTGTTGCTTTTATTTCAATATCTGTAAATAGTAATCCTAACCCAAATAGGGGGAGATTGTTGGAACACCCTATTACTGATTTGGGTCAGGATCACTATGTCTCTTAGGAAACCTATTTTGACCTCATTGTATAGATCTAAAGGTCAATTAGAATTGAGTTTAAGGGTTAGTACTCAGGTTTAGAAGCTACCTTGAAGACCAGGATTTTCAGTTTCAGAAGACTAGGTCATTTCGTCGAGCTCAGTACGACGAATCGTCGAACTCCATTCGACGATCGTTGAGCTCAATTCGACGGATCTTCGAACTCCATTCGACGATCGCTGAGCTCAACTTCATCAAGTCGTCGAACTCCATTTGATGATCTTCGAGCTCAGTTCGGCGATCTTGACTTCAATTTGGTTCTCAATCTCTGAGCTCAGTTCGACGATATTTGAGCTCAGATCGACGATCTCTGTTTCTGTCTAAGTCCAAATCTCTGAGCTCAGTTCAACGATAGTGGAGCTCAGTTCGACGTTTTTCTAAAGAGTTCAACGATTTTCAAGATTCAAATTCAGACAGTTAAGGAATTGTTCTCAGCATTTAATTCAGAGATCTTGTAGCCGTTTTTCATTTAATCTGGAGCTAGTTTCAAGGAATTATCAAGGAATGTTTTATTGGACTTTCCTCCAGAAGACAAAAGCAATTAAGGAAGTAATTAATGACAGGCTAACGGCTATCTTGGACAGTGGATCATTTTCTATTCAGATAGATGGAATAAAAGACAAAAAAATTTATTCTCTACAAAAAAGATATAGAAGAAGAAAAAAAAAGAACAAGAAGCTAGAAAAATATTCTCTACAACAACAACTCTCTCACAACAACAATTACACAAGAGAAAGAGAAAGAGTTGCAGATATTCTCATTCTCAAAGATTCATACAAGAACACCATCACCAAAGGAGATCAACAAACTGAAATCTTCAGATCTCTTTTGATTCAAGTGTTCCAAGGTCATCATCACTCAAGACTCCAGACACCTCACATTTCAGTTGCTGCTGAAATCATCATTTGCTGGAGATCAATTTTCTGAAGGCTTATCACCCTACTGCAAAGCTTCACTTCTTGAACAACTACAGATCTCAGCGGGAGCTTTGACAACATCCACTATCTTCTCTCTGACTGTTGACAGAGAAGATCATCTCTTTCCCTGTCTCTCTCTCTATTGTAAAGGGTTTTTAAAACTCCCTTCAAAAGTTTGTGTTTGGTTTTTGAGCACCTTATCAAAAGCTCATTGGTGGCAAGACACCTGATCAAAAAATCTGGTTTGGTTTTTGAGCACCTTATCAAAAGCTCATTGGTGCCCAAGACACCTGATCAACTCATCTTGCAGTGGATTCCTACCTGGGGTGGTAGAAGAGTGGATGTACCCAAGTTGATTGGGGAACCACTATAGCTCCTTGTGTCTTCTGGTTGCTTGTGTTTCCTTTTGTTTCTGGCTGTGGCTTGTGATTAGATTCCTTTGTATATTGTGATTATTCTGTGTTTAGATTACTTTTTATTATTTGCCTCCCTGTTCACATAAGAATACAAAAATTGTTGTAGAAGTTTTTAGCAAGCACCATACTCTATTCACCCCCCTCTAGAGTATATCAGATCTAACTTGCACTTTCACAGTTCTTCCGGGTAGAGGTGGGACCTCTGAGCTGAGCCTCCTCGGTCTGTTTCCAGGCTTTCGACTCTCGTCAGGAGGGTAGCGCAGGGAGATTACGTGTGGGCTGCATCCTGTTTCGAACTTTAGGAGGGACCGGAAAGCTGGTTCCAACATGTTGCTTTTTTATTTTCATGTTAACTTGTATCCTGCAGAAACGAGTTAAACAAGAGGTTCAATTTCCATCAGTGGTATCAAATCATGTTATCTCGAGCCTGATTTGACTTTCACCACTATCCATTTCACTTAGCTCTCATGGTCTCATAATCTACCAACAATGTTGCATTCCTGTCACAACACCTTCCCTTATTCAATGGAGAGCTATATGATCACTGGGCGGTCAAGATGGTGACTCTACTTGAGTCCCAAGATCTATGGGAGGTTGTCCAAAATGGACCTAGACCTAACCCAAAAGTGAAGGTGAAAGAAGGATAGGTAGCCAGAATATCTAAAGGAGAAAAGCAAAAGAACTCCTTAGCACTTCTACTCATCCAACAAGTCATCTTAACCAATGTTTTTCAAAGAATCATGGGAGCCAAAACAGCCAAATTTGCATGGGATACCCTCAGAGGAATCTACCAAGGAGAAAAAAAGGTAATTTCTATCAAAAAAGTAAATATAAAGAGGAAATTTGATTCCCTCTCAATGAGAGAAGATGAATCAATTTTCAAGTTCATGCCAAAACTCACAAACCTCACCACCAATTAAGTAACCTTGGGGCACCCGTGGAAGAACGAGAAGTCATACTTAAAATATTGACAAGCCTACCAAAATCATATGATCACATAGCAACAACTATAGAGGAAAGTAATGATTTAGACACTTTATCTGCTAATGCTCTCATTGGGAAAATCCAATCTCATGAGGAACGCTTGAAGCGACACTCTCCAATTATTTCTCATGCACTGCAGACCAAGATGAATCTTGGTAAGTCTCAGCCTACTGGAAAGAAACCCATGAATACATACCAATCTCATGGGCCCCGTGGACAACATTGGAAGCAAATGCCTCAAAACTGACAACATCAAAACACCTCACTTCCAAATGAAAACAACCATGGAAATAGAGTATACTTCATTCTGTGTAAAAAATCAAATCACAACACTTCAAAGTGTTATTTTAAGTGCAAGCGGTGCAATAAACCCACACACTTTGACCGTGATTGTTGGCTTAAAACAAAGAAGATGCAAAGTTCACAGAAAATGTAAAGGAAGAGATAGAAGGAAAACTTTTCTTGGCGTGCACTGAGAAAAATGAATCCCCTGAACACTCCTCCTTGTGGTACATCGATTCAGGATGTTCAAACCACATGACAAATGATAAAAGCCTATTTATTCACTTAGATCAAAATGCAAAGTCCTCAGTGTACCTTGGAGATGACAAATCTAAAATGATTGAAGGCATTGGCAGCATCACTGTTCGAGATCCAGATGGAAGAATCAAAGTGATTTCCAGCGTGCGATACGTACCTTCGTTAGCTCAGAACCTGCTTAGCGTCGGGTAGATGATCAACAATGGGTACTCAGTTGTTTTTAAATCAAATTTTTACCAAATTTTTGATCCTCGTCACAAACAGGTAGCGTCCACAAAAATGTCCAAGAATAAAGTTTTCTCCCTCTCACTGTAGATGGTACAAACTGCTGCACTTACTACCTTACAACACACAATTGATATGGTAATGAGGTGGCACAACCGCTTGGGGCATCTCAACTTACAATCCATGCAGAACTTAATTGAAAACAAGCTTGTAAATGGTCTGCCAGAACTCAAGGTTCATCATTTCCCCTGTAATACCTGCACCACTGGAAAATCGCATTGTCTGCCATTCCCTCCTTCTTCTCAAAGGTGCTCCAAGCCGCTTGACCTTCCGCATTGTGACTTGTGGGGACCATCGACAACTCCCACTACTGGACGTAAGAGGTACTTTTTCGTTATTGTTGATGATCTCAGCAGGTATATGTGGTTATTCCTGCTAGAGCAAAAATCCAAAACATTCTCCAAGTTCATTGAGTTCAAAAGAGAGATTGAGAAGAAGTTGGAAAGAAATATCAATACAATAAGAAGTGACAATAGAGGAAAATTTGTATCATATGCGTTTAAACACTTTTACTCAGGTCATGGAATCAGACATGAACTCACTACTTCAGGATCTCCCCAGCAAAATGGTGTAGTAGAGTGCGCAATCGAATAATTTTGGAGTTGGTACGAACCATATTACTTCACAAAGGCATGCCAAAGCATTTTTGGGGAGAAGCATGAAATAATTGGTTTCAAGATGTTCTAAACACCTAGAGGGGGGTGAATAGGTTCAATTCTTTTTCTAACTTAGGCAGATAGATTTATCTAATTCAGCAATGTATTCATCAGAAAGTATAATACAGCATTCACATACACAACATTCATAGATTGCACACCAGTTTTATAGTGGTTCCCCAAATGATGGGTACATCAACTTTCCCCCTTCGCCTATCTAGCAGTGTGCTAGATTCGGCCTAACTTCCTTCCTTCTTCTTCTCAGATCCGCAGATCTTACAACTCAGAACCAAGAATGGTTCCTACAACTCAGAGTGAATCCACACTCCTATAGCTCAGGCACAAGCCCTACCTCAGCCTCTTCCACAGGCCTACAACTTAGTGTGACACCCCACTCCTACAACTCAGGTAACAACCCTACATTAGCCTCTTTCACATGCCTACAAATCAGGGAATAGATTCCCCTACCTCAGGCACTCAGCCCTACCTCAGTCTTTATAATTTTAGGCTTACAACTCAGAGATGTAAATCTCCTACACTCAGATCTATTACAGATCCTTCAAGAATTAATGATGAAAATTTGTTGATATCTTCAACCAGATGGAGAGAGAATTGGTTGAAGGCTTCTTGATCAGTTCTTGATAGAACTGATTTCTTTACGATCAACCTGACTTAGCTTTCTTCAAAGCTTCTTGAATCTGAACACAGTAGGGTTTATCTTCTTGATGTTGGAGTTGATCTTCAATGTTCCTCCTTCAGAAATTAATCTGAATTCTTTAGGCAGACTGTTCAGGATCTGCCTTCACTTGATAAGAACTTCTCCTTCTTTTTTTCTCTCTCTACAATCTGTTGACTGTTTCTTTCTCTTCTTCTGGATTCTCAATCATTCAGAGATTATAATTGATTGACTTGAATAACTTCTCTCTATTTTGTACCTATTGTTCATGTGGTTATTTTGTTCTCTTTCACTTTTCTTCACTCCTTGATTGTTGAGAGATCATATCTATTTATAGGCTTCATCCATGGTAATCGGCTGTTCCGGTTTCAAACAGTCTTCTGACACCTCTGACAGATGTGACAGTAATGTCAGTAATGACAGCTGTCGAGTCTTCACTTGTATTACTTCAGCCTTCAATGAACTTTGACTTAGCAGCAGAGAATGTCAATTGAATTCTTCATATGTGTCGACACACATAGTCCATGTGTCGACACAAGTCTTATTGTTGTCGACACAGCTTCTGTGGAATGTGTCGACACAAGTTATGTGTGTCGACACAAACACTCCTTGTCTTGACAAAGTTGGTGTCGACAGATTTCTGGGGTGTGTCGACACAAGTTCTGTGTGTCGATACAGTCGTTGTCGACAGAATTCTGGAATGTGTCGACAACTTCTCTGTGTGTCGACACAGCTCCTGATAATGTCGACACAAGTCTGGCCCTTAGTGTCGACACAGCATTGTCGACAGATTTTCTGTGTGCCGACACAAATTCTGGATGTCGACACAATATGGCCCTTGTTGTCGACACAGCCATTCCAAAGTGTCAACACTTGTACTTAGAAAATTTTCCTTTCCATTTTCTTAACCTGCACATGATAACTCAAAATAACATCAAATACAACTTGATGCATATCATTGAGTTAGGTGAGGCTTCTCCAAATTTGGTACATATTTTCCAATGTACCCAACAATCTCCCACAATTTGGAGAAGTCATAACCCTTAGTCAATGATATACATCACTTATAATAAAATTAATAATATGATGTAAAACAAAATATTCAATGACAGGGAAACATATAAACAAAACAAGTAAATAAATTCATCACAGAATATGATATAACAATATCAATCATAAATCATTGTTTTGTTTAAAACTTCACAATAGTTTGATGACAATAGATTACATGGAGTTTAAAATTGAAAATTACAATGTTTTATAATCTAGTTAATCTGTCCTAAGGCTGATCAGGCTCCTTGATCACTATGCCTTTTCCAGACTGGATCTTTGTTTGTACTGGAGCTTCAGTATCTTCAGCTAGCTTCTTGCTTTTGAGATCCTTCTTCTTCTATTCTTCAGCCTTAACTCTTTGCCTTTCAAAATAGAGAAAAGGCTTACGAAAATATTTACTAGTTCTACTACTGTAGCAGGTATTCTCCCAGCCTTGTGATCCCTTCTGAACTGATGAATAACATCTTGTCTTTGCAGATATTTATTCCAATCAACTTCAGAATACCACTTGCTTCTATCATGCATTTTGTCTTTGACAGCTTGCCAGGCAGTGAGTATAATATTTCTGGAGGTTGGACTCCATCTTTCAAAATCAGGCTTCAGTTTAGCCTGCTCTCTAAATCTTTTCTTTGAAAGTTGAGCTTCTTTCTCTTTATTCAGTACTGCTTCTGACAATTCCACTTTCTCTAAGATAACATTCTTAGTAGCCTCTGGAGGACTATATATCTGGTGAACCAGGTGTTGGATTTCCTCAAAGTTAGAAGGGGGACATATGATTTGAGCTACTTCATGCTGACCCCCTTCATTTCTTGCAACTTGAATTCCTGACTCGGCTATATTGTCATCATCACATAGGGGTGGATATCCCAGAGTTGCTCTAACAAAATTTGTTATCTATTTGGCATGCTCTGAGCTAGTATTGACTATCAACCTCTCCCCCTTTATGAATTCTCTTTCAATATGATCCCTGAAATCATTCTTTTGGAACCTTATTTGATTAACCAGATAATTGGTTCCCTCTGTATAATAGGCTTTAAACTTTTGGAGCTGAGTAGAGATAAGCTTCTGAGAGGCTTGAATGGCTGATTGGAAAGTGGCTAAATCTTCTTGAAATTTTTTATCAAACTCTGACTTTTCTTTAGCCCTTTCCTCAGTTAATGCAGTTGCTTTATTTTTTTATTCAGTAACAATCACATTATGTGATTCAGTAAGATTATTATTCATCCTTAGTTGATTTTCTAGGACATAGCCTTGCTTTACCACTATATCATCAATCTGTGTCCTTGCCTCTTGTTGCTTTTTGCTAGAAAAACTACAGAATTACCTCCTTTATGGAAGCAATCTATCATCTTCTTCTTATTCTGGTTTACCTCTGAAAGATATAGTACCTAAACACCTAGAGGGGGGGTGAATAGGTGACCAAAATTTTTTTTAACTTTTTATGGCAGCAATCAGTTTTTAATCACAGAATCTAATCTACTATTGCACAACAATCACACAGTATTCACAGCAAATCACAGCACACAGAAGACACACAGTTTTATAGTGGTTCCCCAAGCTTTGGGTACATCCACTTTCCCCCTTCTCCTATCTAGCAGTGTACTAGATTCGGCCAAACTTCTCCACTATCTCAGAACCCAAACTGGTTCCTACACCTCAGGCCCAAGGCCCTACAACTCAGCTTTTCCACAAAGCCTACACTCAGCCATACACTCAGCCACCAAGGCCTACACTCAGCCACCAAGGCCTACACTCAGAGATTTCAATCTCCTACACTCAGGCTCTCAAGCCCTACACTCAGCCTTTATAATTACAGGCTTACAAAACTCAGATCCAAAGGATCCTACAAGATAAAAATGATTATACAATTGTTAACTCAGCAACCCAAAGATAAGAGAGGGGAGTTGTGAGTTTCTTGATGAGTTCTTGGAAGAACTCAGCTGAAATCAATCTGACTTAGCTTTCTTCAAAGCTTCTTGAAAGTAGAACTCAATAAGATTGACTCCTTCTGCAGTTGATCCTTGATCTCTACTTCTTAAGATCCAAAATAAATCTGAACCCTTCTTCTCAGCCTAGTTCCAATGGCTGATTTCTTGGATGGAGCTCTCTCTCTCTAACTTCTTAGATCTGCACTTTATTCTTCAAGGAATAGCTAGATCTTCTTTGTTTGATACTTGATCAATAATGTGAACAACAACTATTTTCTGTAGACTGTATGAACCTATTTATAGGCCTTCTTCATGGTAACCGTCTGGTCCGGTTCATAACTGCTTTCTGATAACTCTGACAAGTACTGTAGACCGGCTGGAACGGCAGCTGTCAAGTCATCCAGTCAGTTCTTGAAAAATATCTAACTGTCTGAAAGTGTCGAGACTTTCTGTCTTTAAATGTCGACAATTATAGATCAAGTGTCGACACAAGTTGTGTAAGTGTCGACACAAGTCTATAAGGTGTCGACACAACTCCTTGTGTTGTAGATTCTATGTCTCGACACAGTTTCTTCTTCATGTGTCGACACTGAAATTGAGTGTCGACACAAGTACTTGATCTTCTGTATTTTCCTGAATTCTTCTAAGTGTCGACACATCTCCTTTGTGTCGACACATCTTCATGTGTTGAATCTGTTAAGTGTCGACACTGCTTCTTGGTGTCGACACATGTCTTCAGTGTTGATACTTGCTGAGTGTCGACACAGCTACTTGTGTCGACACATTCTTCTTCTTGTTGATACTTCAGCTGAGTGTCGACACATTCACATAGTGTCGACATTTGTACTTAGAATAATTTGTTGATCTTGCTGTTCTTTGCTAAGTGTCGACACAGCTCCATGTGTCGACACTTTCTTCAAGTGTAGAGTCTTCAGCTGAGTGTCAACACATTGTTATGGGTGTCGACACTTACTTCAAATGTTGACTCTTCTGTTGAGTGTCGACACATTATTCTTGGTGTCGACACTTACTCCAAGTGCTGACTCTTCTGTTGAGTGTCGACACATTGTTCTTGGTGTCGATACTTACTTCAAGTGCTGACTCTTCTGTTGAGTGTCGACACATTGTTCTTGGTGTCGACACTTACACTTAGTCTCTGCTAACTTTTGCTGAGTGTCGACACAGCTCCAAGTGTCGACACTTTCTTGTGTAGACACAGTTCTTCTAGGTGTCGACACTGCTGCTAAGTGTCGACACAACTTTACTGCACTTTTCTTCACTGAGTGTCGACACAGCTCCTTGTGTCGACACTTTCTGTCTGGTGTCGACTCAGCATCCCTGGTGTCGACACAATGACTCCAAGTGTCGACACTACTTGCCTGGGTGTCGACACAAGTCTTCTTAAGTGTCGACACTTTCCCTCTGGGTGTCGACACATGGACTTAGAAACTTTTTGCTTCAGTCCTGCAAATACTTAACCTGCACAAGTAACTCAAAATACATCAAATACATTTTGATGTATATCATTGAGTAGGGTGAGGCTTCTTCAAATCAGGTACATTTAAACCAATATACCCAACAATCTCCCCCTATTTGGAGAAGTCATAACCCTTAGTCAATGATATACACCATTCATAATAAAATTACAAAATGATGTAAAGCAGGATTATATACAGCAGGGTAAACATAAACATGTATGAATCACACATGTATTCATATACATCATCACAGAACAAATATGAAATAGACATAGACATCATCACAGAACAAATATGAAATAGATTTAACATATAACACATTATTCTAATATCTGTCATATTCATTTTCAGAAGTTCACAAAATGTTTTACATCAAAAAGATTACAAAGTAAACTTCAAGAAAATTCTAATTCTATTTCTGTTCTGGCTCCTTAATCACTATTCCTTTGTCAGCTTGAACTTTAGCTTGGACAGGAGCATCAGCAACTTCAGCATCAGCAGGCTTCTTGCCTTTCAGATCTTTCTTCTTAAGCTCTTCTGCTTTAATCTTCTGCCTTTCAAAATAATGGTATGGCTTTGGAAAGTACTTGCTAGGCTCCTGAGCAGTATGAGGTAGCTTTCCCATCTTGGCCTTCCTTCTGTATTGAACTATTGCCTCCTGTCTAGTCTCATGTTTTCTCCATTCAGCCTCAGAGAACCACTTGTTCCTGTCTTGAATGTTATCTTTGGCAGCTTTCCAGGCAGTCAATATAATGTTCCTTGAGGTAGGGCTCCACTGCTCAAAGTCTAGTCTTTGTTCAGCTTGTTCCCTAAACCTCTTCTTTGACAATCTAGTCTCTTCTTCTTTCTGCAATGCCTCTTGCATGGATTCAGATATAGGCTGATCAACTTTTTCAATAATAACATTGTCCTTGCCCCCAGGTGGGCTATACATAGACTGTACATCAGCATGTATCATGTCAAAATCTGGAGGAGGGTAGATGACTTGAGCCACTTCAGGTTGCTCCCCTCCTAGATAGGCAGGTTGAATTCCAGATTCTGCCACATTATCATCATCACAAAGAGGAGGATAACCCTGTGTAGCTCTGATAGAATTTGATATCCATTTGGCATGATCAGAGTTGGCCTTGACTAAAACCCTCTCCCCCTTTATGACTTCTCTTTCTATATGATCTCTCACATCATCTTTTTGAAATCTCACCTGATTATCCAAGTAATTAACTCCATCTTTAAAAAAAGGTTTTAACCTTTGGAGTTTGTCAGTTATATTCTTTTGAGATTCTTGAATGGCAGTTTTAAGAGCAGTGATTTCTTCTAGGAATACTTTGTCAAAATCTGCATTTGCTATAGCTGGAGTCTGCCCTGCAGCTTGATTCTTCCGTTCTATGACAATTGTATTGTGAGAGGCAGTATGGTTGTCATTCATTCTTATTTGATTTTCTAGAACATAACCTTGCTTCACAGCCATGTCATCCACTTGTGCTTTTATCTTCTCCTGGTGTGTAGCCAAGTACACCACTGCATTTCCACCCTTGTGGAAACAGTCTGTCATCTCCTTTTGTTAAGATTCATCTCAAATCTTATGGATTTGATATCTTGGGCCAGATCAAACTGCAAAGATTCCTGCCCTACATCCACATAAGTCTCTAGGGCTTTTCTATGCTCATCCAACTTGATCTGCATGGCAATCATCAGATCACTATAGTCTATTGATGGTGCTGGCTGAACTATAGGCTGTGGTGCTATAGTTTGGAGAGCCTTCTTGTAACTCTGGCTCCTTCTTCTGAAGACCTGAAACTTCTTCTTCTTTGCCCTAGCAATCTCCTCATCTTCAGAGGCAGAAGTGCTGGCTATACCCACCCTCTCCTTAGGGCTTGGAGGACTCTCAGTTTGCACATCTAGTGCCTTCTCAGTTTCTTGCCTCACAGGCTCTTCCAGAATTTGCATGTGCTCCCCCTCAACTGGAGCATTTTCTCCTTCAGCAGCAGTAGTATCTTTTACAAAGTCTTCTTGATCTAGGTTTAAGAAAAGATCTTCCATGGTATACTCTTGTGGGGAATTGGCAAGAGAAATTCTGGTCTCTTCAACCACTGGATCAGGAACTATTGGAGCTGCAATAGATGTGTCTTCCAAGACAGAATATGGGACTTGGTTATCCAGCTGAGTTTGCTGATGAACATCAGACAAATCAGTATCTTCTATAGGAAAATCTAAAGTATTGAGTTCAGTGATTACCTCTAGGATAATGTTGGTTGCTTGTTCACTTTCCAGTATAGTGGGTTCATCTACAACTGGAAGCTCCCCCTGGCTTTGATCCTTGTGTATGGGGCTAGCTTGAGGTAGCTCCCCTTGGATCTCAGCATCATCTTGAGGAGCAGGAGATTTTACAGCAGGTCCTTCCTCATTCTCATCTGGTGTGAAGATAACTTGTGCTTCACTGTCTTAGCTGCTAGTGGACTCTTGAGCCACTGGAGCAGTTTTCCTCTTTTTCTTTGGAGGTGATACTTTCTCAGGAATGATCTTCTCAGGGGTTGGCATCTCCTTAGACAACACCCTGTCCCATCTAGAGAAAATTCTCATATCCATTTTTCTCATGTGGTTGATTTTGCTTCCAACAGCTTGTTGCATAACCTCTGGTATGGTACCAGCTAGGTATAGACTTAAAATTCTTCCCAGGTTGGGCTTCTTTAGGCTTTCCTTGATTTTCTCAAACACTATATTAGACCAATCAGTTTACAGAGAGAAGATTATCCTTGTCATAATACTAAACATATAGGCAGACACTATGTCATGCCCTCCTGGCTTGCTGAGTATGACTTTGCCAACAATCTCAGAAAGGAATTTCCCTTGACTATTCATTCCCTTCCTGTTAAACACAGATCCTATTTTCATCTTAGGATCCAGTCCACACCATGCTAGAGCTTCCCGGGTCTTTGAAGCAGTAACCTCATCTTCCTCTTTAGTTCTTGGTAGCTGTAGAATCTTCCTCAGACTTTTAGGTGATACCTTCACCTTCTCACCATGAACTCTGGATTTGATTTTGAATCCAGTTTTGTCTATCTTAGCTCCATTGAGGAATTATAGTACCTCTTTCTTCCAGATTTTAGTAGGTTCAGAAACAAGATATTTTAATCCTGAATCGGCTACTAGGGTTACGACAGTCTGGATTTCTTGATCAGCATCATCGAAAGCATTACGCACCAGCTCGTATCCTTCATTAACGTTCTCCTCTAGCTTAGGCGCCATTAGGGTTTGTAGAATTTGTCTTGAGAGAAGAGAGGTGTCGACACAGAAGTTTGGTCTCGAAACTTTGAAAGCGTGTCGACAAACTAAGACAAAACCCTATTTATACCTTTCTAATTTTGAAGATGAACAGGCGGGATAGCTAACTTAAATTGTGTCGACACTGGCAATAAGTGTCGACACTGACTTATAATGTCTCGACACATATGTGTCGACACAAGTTTAGTCAACAGATTTTATGTGTCGACACTTGTTTATGTGTCGACACCACTCAACTCGACACATAGTCGAGACTTTACTTAGAAAATTCTGAGTAAAACTTAAGTGTCGACACCACTTTGGATGTGTCGACACCTACTTGACATGTGTCGACACTAATATTCTGAAGTGTCGACACCAACTTCCTAGATGTATCGATACTTTTTTCCTGAAGTGTCGACACCACTATTCTGTGTCGACACATAGATTTCTGTGTGTCGACACCTTTTTACTTAGCCATATCCAATTATGTAAACTTACTCTAAGTTTATCATTCCTAGTTCAATTTTAAATCTATTGAACTTAGCTTCTTCTAGGGGCTTAGTATACATATCAGCTAATTGATTATCAGTTTTAACATATTCCAATAAAATATCTTCTCTTTCTACATGCTCCCTAAGAAAATGATATTTTATCTCAATATGTTTTGTTCTACTATGAGATACAGGATTATTAGCTATTGAAATAGCACTTGTAGAATCATAGAAGAGTGGAGTTCTACTTACCTGAAATCCATAGTCCTCAAGCTGATGTTGTATCCACAGAAGTTGAGCACAGCAACTTCCTGCAGCCATATACTCTGACTCTGCAGTAGAGATAGCCACACTTGTTTGCTTTTTGCTACTCCATGAAATTAGTCTCCCACCTAGGAATTGACAGGTTCCAGTAGTGCTTTTTCTATCTTCATTGCATCCTACAAAGTCTGCATCTGAATAACCTGTTAGATCAAAATCCCCATTCCTAGGGTACCAGAGGCCTAGATAGGGAGTGCCCTTTAGATATCTCAATATTCTTTTGACTGCTGTCAAATGAGACTCTTTAGGGCAGGCTTGATACCTTGCACAGACACATGTAGCATACATGATATCTGGTCTACTTTCAGTCAAGTATAATAGGGAGCCAACTATCCCTCTATACAAGGTTTCATCTACAGGTTTCCCTGCATCATCCTTGCTAAGAGACATACTTGACCCCATAGGAGTTTTCATGGTGCTGGATTAATCCATACCATACTTCCTTATGAGTTCTAGGGTGAACTTAGACTGACATATGGATAAACCATTTTCAGTCTGTTTAACTTGGAGACCCAAGAAAAACTTAAGCTCTCCCATACTACTCATCTCAAATTGACCTTGCATAAGTTTTGCAAACTTTTTGCAAAGGCTGCTTTCAGTAGACCCAAATATAATGTCATCTACATATATTTGGACTAGTATAACTTTGCCTCTAGATTCCCTAAGGAATAGAGTCTTATCTATTTTCCCCCTTGAGAACTTGTTCTCAATGAGGAAACTAGATAGGGTTTCATACCAACCCCTAGGGGCTTGCTTTAACCCATATAAAGTTTTCCTAAGTCTATAGACATGATTAGGTAAAGTTGAGTCAACAAAACCTGATGGCAGTTCCACATAGACTTCCTCTTTAAGATTATCATTCAGAAATGCTGACTTGACATCCATTTGGTAAACCTTGAATCCTTGAAAGGTTGCATAGGCAAGAAACATCCTTATGGCTTCCAGTCTGGCTACTGGAGCAAAGGTTTGATCAAAGTCAATACCTTCTTCTTGCCTATATCCTTTAGCAATCAATCTTGCTTTATTCTTAATGATGACCCCTTGTTCATCCATCTTATTCCTATAGATCCACTTGGTTCCTATTATATTGTGGTCTTTAGGTTTAGGAACAAGTTCCCAGACCTTGCACCTCTTGAATTGATTAAGCTCTTCTTGCATTGCTTCAGTCCATTGTGGATCTAGTATTGCTTCTTCAAACTTCTTTGGTTTAACTTGAGATAGAAAACTGGAGTAGATTGCAGCATTCAGATTTCTGCTCCTTGTTTGTACTCCTTGTCTTGGATCTCCAATAATCTGCTCTACTGGATGATCTCTAAGATGCCTATTGGCTGGAGGCATCCTAACTTCTGGTTGAACCTCTTCAGCATCTCCATCATGTTGTACTCCTTGAACTTCATCAGTAATTGGTACATGTAGTTCTCCCCCTGGACAACAGCCACTTTCTTCTACTTGCTGTCTTGTAGTAGGTACTTCTTCTATAGTAAGCTTGTCCATCTTCTTTGTTAAACCTGTGGGGCTGCATACACTACTAGACAACTCATTGTTAATAAGTTTAGTCTCATCAAATACTACATGTACAGATTCTTCTACAACTTGTGTAGACAAGTTGTAGACTCTATAAGCCTTACTGTTGTTGTTGTACCCAACAAAAATTCCCTCTTGGGACTTAGCAGCAAACTTGGTCAAGTAAGACTTTCCATTGTTAAGTATGAAACATTTGCAACCAAAGATCCTGAAGTAGGATAGGTTTGGTTTCCTGCCTTTCACAACCTCATAGGGGGTCTTGTTGAGGCTTTTAGTGATGGTAGCCCTATTTATAACATGGCATGCAGTATTAATTGCTTCAGCCCAGAAATATTCTGGTAGTGATGTATCACTTAATAGGGTCCTACCAGCCTCTATCAAGGTCCTATTCTTCCTCTCAGCAATGCCATTTTGCTGAGGTGTTCTAGGTGAAGAAAACTCTTGAAATATCCCAAATTCTTCACATAGTTTTGTCATGCTATCAGACTGAAATTCAGTACCATGGTCACTTCTAATCTTGACCACTGTACTATCTAGTTCATTCTGAATTTGCTTGACAAAGCTATGGAAGACACTAGGTGTTTCAAATTTCTGTCTTAAGAAGAACACCCAGGAAAACCTTGAGTAGTCATCTACAACTACAAAGGTATAGACCTTCCTACCTAGGCTGTGAACTGGCATTGGACCAAAGAGATCCATATGTAAGAGGTATAAACACCTCACAGCATCTTTGTTTTCTATGCTTCTAAAGGTGGATCTAGTCTGCTTGCCCTTTTGACAAGCTGAGCAAATACCATCTTTAACACACTTAACTTGAGGACCATTCCTCACTAACTCTTTGCTAAAGAGTTTGCAAATAGTCTTGTAGTTAAGATGGGCTAGCCTCTTGTGCCATTTGACACAATGAAAGACTGTCTCATCAGCTACAAGACACACTGGAGAACCACTGTTCTCAACCATAATGTCTAAGCAATAGACATTCCGTTTCCTATAACCAGTCAAAATGATCTCTTGATCAGTTGACCTCTTGATATGACAACCATTTTTAACAAATGAGATGTCATACCCTACATCACTTAATTGACTTATACTTATTAGGTTGTGTTTCAACCCTTTAACATAAGCCACTTGAGTAATGGTAACCAAGTTACTAGAAATGTTACCAAATCCTTTGATGATTCCTTTTTCAGAACCACCAAAGGTGACTTTTGGACCATCTTTGATTGGAATGTAGTCCCTTAGTAATCCTCTAGTTTCAGTCATATATCTGGAACATCCACTGTCCAAGTACCATGTTGGGGTATGGCCACTTGGACTCACCTGCAAAACAGATTAATGAACCTTAGAACCCAAAGAATTCTTGGGTCCTTGGTACTTGTTAGTTTGCAACCTGACAAAGTTACCTACTGGTTTTCCAATAGGCAGTTTGCTACACACTTTGGCACTAGCATTGTGCCAACAGTCCATTGCAAAGTGGCCAACCTTACCACAGCACCAACATTCAAACTTATTGTACCTTTGCTTAGGTACTGTCTTTGTTGTCTTATCTACAGCTGACTTGTTGAATGTTGGGGCTTTGCCCTTGGACTTGGACTTGGACTGCTCAGTCCTTGCAGGTTTAATAAAACCCAGTCCAGCCTTGCCTTTGTGATGAACAAATTCATCAATTAAAGGTAGCACTGACTTAGGTTTAGAAAACCTAGCAACAAGCTCTCTCTCCTTCTGAAGATTAATCTCCAGACTCTTAATTTGATCATTTTTAAATGATATAGTTCCCATCTGAATCACTGTTATGTACTTCAGTTTGGCTATCTCATTAAGCTTTTGATCAAATAACTTCTCAGAATCTGTTGCAGCAGCTTTGAGATCAGCAATTTCCTTTGCCTGACTTTTGACTAGGGACTTGCTCTTCTTATAAGCTTACAACAGTACTTTATATTCATCTATCAGCTGATGAATATCTTCCTCAGACTCGGATACACTCTCATCACTAGATGATGATGAATCTGATTCTGTACTGGCACAAGAAACTGAACTTAAAGTTGAACTTTGTACCTTACTGGGTCCTGGCTGCTCCAGGATTTTGTCATTTTCAGTCAAGGCCATCAGTCCTTGGCACTGGCAGTCTTCTTGCTCATATATAGAATCCATAATCTGCATGAATTCTTCTTCTTCTTCTTCAGCAACCAGCCCTATGTATGCCTCAGCATCTGACTCAGTTTCTGAAGAAGAAATATCTGACAGAGTCTTCTCCTTTTTGGCAACAAAAGACTTCTCTTTCTTGCCTTTGAAATGAGTCTTCTTCCTGTCACTAGACTCCTTTCTCTTTTCTGGACAATCTGCAACAACATGGCCTTGTCTATTGCAGCAATAGCACACTATTTTTGAAACATTTGCCTTGCTAGATTTAGTCCTCTTCCTGTCCTTCTTTGAAGCCTTTTTATTATGATATAAGTCTTCTTTTCCCTGTGAAGTAGAAGGCCTTGACCTCCACTGTTTCTTCTTCAAGAACTTCTGAAAATATCTAGTGAAGGCAGCAAAGTCTTCATCACTTTCACTGCTTTCAGACTTTGTGCTGAAAGACTCATCTGACTCTGATTCAGCAACCTTTGGAGGTGGAGGTGGTGACTTACCTCTGTATTTTCTGGGGGCTTCTGTCTTGAAAGCTACTGTTCTTTCCTTATGTTCATTTCTTGTTGATTTCTCCTCCTCTTTCCTCACTATCAACTGCATTTCATATGACAGCAATTTAACAAACAGTGTAGGTGGAGGAATTTCTCCCAACTTAGCAATTTCTCTAATAGCACAGATCTTAGTGTCCCAATCTTTAGTTAGGGACCTTAGGAACTTGTCATTTAGTTCATAATTACTGAACTCTCTTCCATAAGACATGAGTTCATTCACTATCCTATAGAACTTCTTATAGCACTCAGTTATGCTATCACCCTTTCCTTGTCTAAAACTTTCATACTCTTGATTTAGCAAGGATTTTCTATCTTGCCTTACTTCTTCAGAACCCTCCATATACACAATAAGAGTATCCCACATCTCTTTGGCTGTCTTACAGTGTATTAGATTCTGAAACGTTGCATCATCTATGGCACTCACTATAATGTTTTGAGCCCTTTTGTCCATGGTGGCTAGGACAATCTCATCCTTTGTCATTTCAGAGAAATCCTTTGGGGTTCTCTGATTTGCATCTAGAACTGATATCTTCATGGGCACATAAGGCCCTTCCTTTACTGTGATGTAAATCCTAGGGTCTGAGGCTTCCATAAACAGCCTTACCCTTTCCTTCCAGATCCCAAATATCTCTTTCCTACATATAAGTAATTTCATGGATCCCAATTCCTTGTGATTCTCTGTGGAACCCATGGTTCTTGATTTTCTTGAATCTGTAATTTGACTTCGACTGAATCTGCCAATCAGGATCTCCTCAGACTGTTATTCCTTTTTTGAGGAACCTCCCTCTGATACCACTTGAAAGATATAGTACCTAAACACCTAGAGGGGGGGTGAATAGGTGACCAATTTCTTTTTAACTTTTTATGGCAGCAATCTATTTTTAATCACAGAATCTAATCTACTATTGCACAGCAATCACACAGTATTTACAGCAAATCACAGCACACAGAAGACACACAATTTTATAGTGGTTCCCCAAGCTTTGGGTATATCCACTTTCCCCCTTCGCCTATCTAGCAGTGTACTAGATTCGGCCAAACTTCTCCACTATCTCAGAACCCAAACTAGTTCCTACACCTCAGGCCCAAGGCCCTACAACTCAGCTTTTCCACAAAGCCTACACTCAGCCACAAAGGCCTACACTCAGCCACCAAGGCCTACACTCAGCCACCAAGGCCTACACTCAGAGATTTCAATCTCCTACACTCAGGCTCTCAAGCCCTACACTCAGCCTTTATAATTACAGGCTTACAAAACTCAGATCCAAAGGATCCTACAAGATAAAAATGATTATACAATTGTTAACTCAGCAACCCAAAGACAAGAGAGGGGAGTTGTGAGTTTCTTGATAAGTTCTTGGAAGAACTCAACTGAAATCAATCTGACTTAGCTTTCTTCAAAGCTTCTTGAAAGTAGAACTCAATAAGATTGACTCCTTCTGCAGTTGATCCTTGATCTCTGCTTCTTAAGATCCAGAATAAATCTGAACTCTTCTTCTCAGCCTAGTTCCAATGGCTGAGTTCTTGGATGGAGCTCTCTCTCTCCAACTTCTTAGATCTGCACTTTATTCTTCAAGGAATAGCTAGATCTTCTTTATTTGATACTTGATTAATAATGTGAACAACAACTACTTTTTGTAGACTGTATGAACCTATTTATAGGCCTTCTTCATGGTAACCGGCTGGTCCGGTTCATAACTGCTTTCTGACAACTCTGACAAGTGCTGTAGACCGGCTGGAACGGCAGCTGTCAAGTCATCCAGTCAGTTCTTGAAAAATATCTATCTGTCTGAAAGTGTCGATACTTTTTGTCTTTAAGTGTCGACACTTATAGATCAAGTGTCGACACAAGTTGTGTAAGTGTCGACACAAGTCTACAAGGTGTCGACATAACTACTTGTGATGTAGATTCTATGTCTCGACACAGTTTCTTCTTCATGTGTCGACACTGAAATTGAGTGTCGACACAAGTACTTGATCTTTTGTATTTTCCTGAATTCTTCTAAGTGTCGACACATCTCCTTTGTGTCGACACATCTTCATGTGTTGAATCTGTTAAGTGTCGACACTGCTTCTTGGTGTCGACACATGTCTTCAGTGTTGATACTTGCTGAGTGTCGACACAGCTCCTTGTGTCGACACATTCTTCTTCTTGTTGAGACTTCAGCTGAGTGTCGACACATTCCCATAGTGTCGACACTTGTACTTAGAATAATTTGTTGATCTTGCTGTTCTTTGCTAAGTGTCGACATAGCTCTATGTGTCGACACTTTCTTCAAGTGTAGAGTCTTCAGCTGAGTGTCAACATATTGTTCTGGGTGTCGACACTTACTTCAAATGTTGACTCTTCTGGTGAGTGTCGACACATTGTTCTTGGTGTCGACACTTACTCCAAGTGCTGACTCTTCTGTTGAGTGTCGACACATTGTTCTTGGTGTCGACACTTACTTCAAGTGCTGACTCTTCTGTTGAGTGTCGACACATTGTTCTTGGTGTCGACACTTACACTTAGTCTCTGCTAACTTTTGTTGAGTGTCGACACAGCTCCAAGTGTCGACACTTTCTTGTGTAGACACAGTTCTTCTAGGTGTCGACACTGCTGCTAAGTGTCGACACAGCTTTACTGCATTTTTATTCACTGAGTGTCGACACAGCTCCTTGTGTCGACACTTTCTATTTGGTGTCGAATCAGCATCCCTGGTGTCGACACAATGACTCCAAGTGTCGACACTACTTGCCTGGGTGTCGACACAAGTCTTCTTAAGTGTCGACACTTTCCCTCTGGGTGTCGACACATGGACTTAGAAACTTTTTACTTCAGTCCTGCAAATACTTAACCTACACAAGTAACTCAAAATACATCAAATACATTTTGATGTATATCATTGAGTAGGGTGAGGCTTCTTCAAATCAGGTACATTTAAACCAATGTACCCAACAACCTCAAATCTAATTGATTTTATATCTTGAGCCAAAGAGAACTGAAGATCCTAATGGCTTTTATCCATATATTTTTCCATGGCTGCTCTTTGCTCATCCATTTTAATTTGAAGAGCAACCAACAGTGAACTGAAATCAACTGTTGGAGCTGAGGGTTGTGAAGCTGTCTGTAAAGCTTTCTTATAATTTGAGTTTTTCTTCTTATAAACCATCAGTTTTCTCTTCTTAGCTTTTAGTGCTTCTCCATCATCAGATTCAGAAGTACTTTCTAGATTCACAGTGTCCTTTGGACTTGAGTGCAGCTCCTTATTAGTTCTTGGCAAGTCCCCCTGAGTCCCTGGCTCCTCCCCCTCAGTTCTTGGCACAACTTTCTTAGTTCTTACGTCTTGTAAATCAGGGAATAATTCCTCAAGAGTAAATTCTTGCGGCTGTTGAACTGGAGGAATATCTATAGCTTGAATATTTGATGGAATATCATCTAATGCAGATTTATTATCCATAGATACATCCTGTGCAGGAATGTTGTCATGGTGTGTCTGTTCAACATTTTTTAAAAGCACAGTGAGTGAGTCTGGCTCAGTATCTAGTATAGTTTGATTAATATCATTTATTACCTCAAGAATTGTTTGAGTGGCTGTTTCACTCTATAAAGCAGCTTGCTCATTCTCAGGAGCACTTTTTGAAGGCAAGACTTCTTGTTGAAATGGGGAAAGTTCATTTGCTCTCCCTAGAGGAGGCACATCCTGAGCTTGATCTAGTGGGATGGTGCTTTCTGAAATAAACTCCCCATGCATCTGACTATCATCAACAGGCTTAGGAGCAGATGATTTCCTTATAGATTCTTGGTGGCCTCCATCTGAACTGAAGATTACTTGTTCTTCTGAATCACTAGAAGATTTAGGCTTCCTTGGGGTTGTCTTTTTCTTTAGCAGTTGAGGTTCTTTCTGTGGTGTAGAACCATCTTTTGTTAGAACTCTTTCCCACCTGGATAGTATTTTCATATACATCCTTCTCATGTGATTTATTCTAGATCCAGAGGTGTGGTTCAACACTTCAGGAATAGTTATTGTCAAATACAAACTCAGAATTCTACCTAGATTAGGTTTTTTTCAGGCTTTCCTTGATCTTATCAAAAATTACTGCATACCAGTTAGTTTTGAGAATGAAAATAATCCTGGTCATCAAGCTGAACATATAGGCTGAGATCCTATCATGTCCACCAGGTTTGCAGAGAATTACTTTGCCCACAATCTCTGAGAGAAATTTTCCTTGTGAGTTCATTCCTTTCCTTTGCATTGATGATTCAATCTTAGTGGTGGAATCTAGGCCACACCATTGAAGTACTTCTTTAGTCATTGAAGATGTAACTTCATCATCTTCCTGAGTCTTGGGCAAATGAAGTGTTTTCCTTAGTCGCTTTTGGGTAAGTTTCACCTTGCAGCCTTGAATTGATGACCTAATCTTCAATCCAGTTGAATCCAATGATGCTTTTGTATAGAATTCAAGAATTTCTGTCTTTTAGATCTTTGTAGGTTCGGAGACTAGATATTCTAAACCATTATCTTGGATTAGGGTTATTACATCTCGAATCACAGTCGCCGCACTGTCAAAGGCATTGCGAACTAACTCATAACCTTCGTTGATGTTGGTCTCCAACTTTGGCGCCATTGATGACGAGAAATTTGAGGAAAAGAGAGATGAAGGTTTGTCGACTCAAGGTTTGGGTCTCAAAAATATTGAGAGCTTAGTCGACAAAATTGTTATGGGACCTATTTATAGGTTTGTCAACACAGAAGGCCAAAAGGCGGGATAATAGATACTTAATGTGTCAATACTGTAGAGATTGTGTCGACACAGACTTCTAGTGTCTCGACAGAGTCATACAACACTATGTGTCGACACAGTTTGTGATGTATCGACACAGACTTCTTACTAGTCGACTCTAATATATGTGTGTGTCGACACAGACTTCTATATGTGTCGACACAACTATCTAAATGATAGAACTTATATGTGTCGACACTTATCTCTGAGTGTTGACACCTCTATCTCAGCACTATTTTGTTGTGTCAACACAACTTACCTTAAGTGTCGACACAAACTACTATATGTCGACACAGATTTCCTTTTGTGTCGACATAAATTACTACATGTCAACATTGACTTACTTAGCCAGAATTACTAAGTTATTCTAGGTTTAACATGCCTAATTCAATTTTGAAATAATTAAACTTAGTTTCATCTAATAGTTTAGTAAACATGTCAGCAATTTGATTATTTGTGGTGATAAATTCCAAGCAAATATCTTCTTTTTCAACATGCTCTCTAATGAAGTGAAATCTAATTTTTATATGCTTTGTTCTGCTATGTGATACAGGGTTTTTAGCAATAGAAACAGCACTTGTAGAATCACAAAATAGTGGAGTTCTACTTACCTTGAGACCATAGTCTTCAAGTTGATGTTGAATCCATAAAAGCTGAGCACAGCAGCTGCCTACAGCAATATACTCAGACTCTGCAGTGGAAATTGTCACACTAGTCTGCTTCTTATTGCTCCATAATACTAGTATACGACCTAGAAACTAACATGTACCAGTGGTACTCTTTCTATCTTCTTTGCAACCTGCAAAGTCTGCATCTGAAAAACCAGTCAGTAGAAAGTTTCTATTCTTAGGGTACCAAAGACCAAGATTAGGTGTGCCCTTAAGATATCTCAATATTCATTTGACTGCAGTATAATGAGATTCTTTAGGGCTTGCTTGGTACCTAGCACAGACACATGTAGCATACATAATGTCTGGTCTACTGGCAGTTAAGTATAGAAGGGAGCCAATTATCCTTCTATACAAAGTCTCATCTACAGGTTTTCCTGCATCATCTTTGCCTAAAGGCATACTTGTCCCCATTGGAGTTCTCATGGTAGTGGATGACTCCATACCATATTTCTTAATTAACTCCTTGGTGAACTTAGACTGTGATATGGACAAGCCCTCATCAGTCTGTCTTACTTGGAGTCCCAAGAAGAATTTAAGCTCACTCATACTACTCATCTCAAACTTCCCTTGCATAAGTTTTGCAAACTTCCTACAAAGGTTGTTTTTTATAGATCTAAAGATTATGTCATCAACATAAATCTGTACTAGGATCATCTTGCCCTTTGGCTCTAAAGATTTTCGAGTATATGAAAGGTGCATCAGGAAAAGGGCTCATATTTCAGAAGAGGGGATATTTGAAAGTAGAGGCTTATTCTGATGCAAGCTACGCATATGATAAGGGTGATAGGAAGTAAACATCTGGTTTTTGCACCTTTGTTGGAGGTAATCTGGTCAGTTGTAAGATCAAAAAGAATGATGTAGTTGCCAGATCAAGGTTGAAGCAGAGTACATAAGCATGACTCTTACTGCTTGCGATGAAAAAAGGCTCCGGACTCTCTTGCTGGATTTGGGAGAGTTTTATGATCATCGTTTACCGATGTTCTGTGACAATAAAGCAGCTATATACATTTCGAAGAATCCAGTCTTTCATGAGAGAATGAAGCATATCGAAGTTGATTGTCATTTTATTAGAGAAGAGATTCTGAAGAATCAGATATATACGTCGTTCGTTACCTCTAATAAGGAGCTAGCTGATTTCTTCATCAAACTGATTACTTCATTGATAGAGGTTTGTAGCAAGCTAGGCATGGTTGACATATATGCTCCAGCTTGAGGGGGAGTGTTGGAACTCAGTTCGGGCGGTTAGCTGAACTAGCCATCGTGGCTTGTCTAGTCGGCCTTCTGGCAGTTTGGCACAGCGGTCTATTAGGTTGGTTCTCCAGCGGGCTGGCTTGAGGTGGCAGTAGTGCCTTGGTTGTAAGCCGAAGCGGTCTGGCAAGAGGTCGTTGTAGTGGTCTAAATAGAAGCTGCTGCGGTCTGGTGAAGCCGCAACAGTAATCTGGAGTAAGCTGCTTCGGTCTAGCATGAGGTCGCATATGTGGCTTAGGTGCAAGCCGCAACGGTCTTGAGAAGTCGCAGTGGTCTGCATGATGCCACATCAATGGTCTTGTGGATAGCCATAACTGCGGTCTGGTGGCAACCCGCAGTATGCGGTCAGGTGGCTTGTAGCAGCTTCAGTTTGATGGCAACCCACAGGAGCGGTTAGGCGACTAGTCAGGCAGTCTTCCATTGATATTGGCGGTCTTCCCTAGTGGTCGCCAGAAGTATAGTTATATTATGTAGTGTGCGGTTTGTATATGTCAAACAGCACAGGCCGCCTGACTTAAGTTAATCCCACATCGTGTATTGTATTCTCTCACCTCCCCTATTTTCGATAAATAAGGGGACATACCTATGTAATGATTACCTTTTTGGAGCTGTAAAATTTACGGGTTTTTTACCTCTTGTTCGTTTTCTCTCACACTTTTCACTTGTATATAGGATGATGTTTTTAGATATGTGGATCCATTCTTCATAACCTTGCATGTTTTGTATTTCAATTCTCTTTCTCCATCTAACCATCATAATTTCTTTTTGACTTTGAACAACTTTCCTTTTTCTAGATGAAGATGCCTCTCCTTGTTCAGTTGGAGGGGGATGTTCATAATCATCCCAAGCGTCTTCATAGTTCTCTGAAGGGATGTAATCATAGTTATCTACTGGGTCAGATTGTGGAATAGTTGGTCGTGGGGAGTGTTGTATTGGTTCTAGATCCAATACTTCCCAAATTGTATTGAAGGTCCATATAGCTTGTTGGGCAGAATGGTGAGTTATTGACCTCTCCCCCTTCTGATTTCTTCAAATATGGATTGGTAGATGACTGCTTGAGATTCATTTATCTTCTGCTACAACATATTAACCCCTACAACCAAGGTGTTATTGGATTGGAGTAGATGACCATCTAGTAGTTGATATCAGAAGTCAATCTTGTCAAATACAACCATTCTATGATCAACCATGTTGTTGGCAATTGCTTGAAAGGCTTGGTGAATATTTGCTCTAGTATCCTGTTGATTATCTTTGACTTCTTGAATGCCATGGTGAGTCATATCATTTTTCTTGGCAATGAAGTCAACAATAGTTGCAGACTTCATGAAGAAATGTAGTGTCTGAGCATTCAGATGATGCATCTCTTCCTGCACATATATGATCTTTTCATTCAGTTCACTCCTTAATCCTTATATTGATCTCTACATAAAATCTTCTATTTTTCATCTTTGGCTATCTCGCATTACTTATAGCTAAGCCATGAAAGAACTAGAGGGATCTTCACTTGGTGGGAGTGATAAGGCTTTTAGATCTTCTTCAACTGTTCTCTGAGAAGGGCTTGTGTGAGGCTCATAATCATCATAAAGGCAGTTAGGAGTTGATTTTAGAGAGGTGACCTTATCAGTGCTTGGCTCTTCCAGCATACTTTTCCAATTCCACGAGGCTATCTCAGTACCTGTAGGGATATATTCTTCTGATTTTCTTGAGTAGGAGGGAGTGTGGGTGTATAGTCAACTATTTTGCTGATAACTTGGTCCAATCCTTCCAAGTTAAGATTACTTTGGGTAGAGTCTTGCAGATTATACTTCCCCTCAATCTCCTCAGTGATTGTTCTTCTATCTTCCTCCAGTACTTCAGTATTTTGGGCAGAGACTTTATGGATCAACTCCCCATTAATTGCTATTGTATCTAGAATAATAAGGTCCCGGTGACCTTCTCCTTCCACAACTTCTGTAACACCCCCTTCCGTCACGTGGGATATAACAAAAGGTCTGGTCAGTTCCTCACGCCATATTC
Organism: Platanthera guangdongensis; assembly: GCA_039583875.1. Classification (NCBI taxonomy): domain Eukaryota; kingdom Viridiplantae; phylum Streptophyta; class Magnoliopsida; order Asparagales; family Orchidaceae; genus Platanthera; species Platanthera guangdongensis. Next base: position 51,221,002 of record CM077166.1, read on the forward strand.
CATGGACAATCAGTGGAGTTACGTATTAAGACCATAATCTATTTACACAACCTAACTTAGAGTGCATTCTAGCGGAAGATAAATTTAATCGATTGAAACCCAACCATAAGAATGTCTACTATGCCTAGACAGGAATGATAAAATAAAATACACAAAACGTTATGGTTTTGAGGCCTTACAAATGTTTCCTCAAATAAGAGTGTTTTATTTACTTCGGCACGCAGGCCGGCCACACATGAAATAGTAAAAGTAAACACGCTTCACTTTGGCATTTGAGGGCCAGCATAGCAACCAAGGGATTCAGTCTGCTATTTCCTGCTCAGCTCAGCTGTACCTGCATGAAATCATTCTACCTAATGGTGGCAAACAAAGCAATGATCAACATTAGTTGACCAAATTATAATGACTCCACCCCTCACTCGGCGATGCTCTTTCACCATAGGCGTTAGTATAGATATATAATGGTATCAGAACATATAATTTAAGCACCATTCTCCATAGACATTGGCACTACCAGCCACACACCCCATGCACTCAGGGCACATTGTTAGTGTACCGAACATAACCAGGGCACCACCTCCGTTCTCAGTGACGAACAACATATTTTGAGCATTCTCTAGTCTTTCCGAGTCGAAGCCAAAGACACACCCCTATGACTACGACAAAGTCAAGTTGATCCCCGTGAACTACTCAATAACTCACTTCAAGTCGAACGGCATAGGGCTGGGTACAGATTGGCTCTATACCGGTGCTCAAATTCTTCAGGCGCAACAAACTGCGGCGCGGGTTAGCCTCCCCTTTACTATTTGCACGATACATAACTCTATTATGTTCTAAGGCTAGCACTCACGACCGCCCAAGCTGAGCCCCTCGGGCTCTCAACTCAACACAATGGCCCTCATGTCTCCAAGAGACGGGACTCTTAATAATAATGGCCCCCATGTCTCTAAGAGACGGGCCTCACATTCACATTGCTCACTGGGAGCTACCGCTGGCGGTAGCGCTACTGTTGCGCGGAAGGGGACGGACTATCGATTCTTCCCCTCCAAATTGGAGATTTCCTGGAGACCCTATACAGTACTCTCTCTGCAGCAATCTGCAAAACACACGACTCCGAAATTTACACCCTTACCGCGGAGTCTTCTCCGGCATACAAGACAATCATCACCAACCTGTCGGATGTGCTTCAAACAACATGTCTATTCTGAACTACGATTCCAGATTCTAAATGTAAAGATGACGGGAATACAACCGATCAACCTGCCGGTAGAACCACTTCCACGTGCTCGTGGAGAGTCTACCCTCACATGTCAAAACAAAGGACTTCTCATGTCCAAGGAAGAGGATTGTTGTAACGCCCCTAAATTTCCTATAATTATTTTAATCTCTTTAGTGGCATAATAATGACATAAGGGAATTACGTTGGCGCATAGTTAACGATGCTCCATAATTAGTGCGAGATTTTGTTCGTTGGGGCGAGTTGGCCAGATTTTAGTATCATCGGAAGTCGAGTTTTTATTTGAAAAATTAAAATAATTAATTTAAAGCGTGCTTGTGAAGTTTCATTGCGATCCGGGTTTAATTTGGATCTCGAGTTGGCCAGATTTTAGACTCATCGGAATTAGAGTTTTTATTTGGAAAATTAAAATAATTAATTTAAAGCGTGCTTGTGAAGTTTCATTGCGATCCAGACTTAATTGGGATCTCGGTGAATTTTATAAGGATTATTGTTGTTTTAAATTTGAGAAATTTTAACTCGAGTTTGGTTTGTCGTATGCTAATTTCTAATTCACCATTAGATTCGTAGCACCGTCATTTAGCTTTGGTGCCAATTTCATCGAAAAACGAGGTGATTTGGTCACCTTCATCGTTTGAGTTTTTCTAGTTATATATATATATATATATATATATATATATATATATATATATATATATATATATATATACTTATAAAAAGAAAACCCTATTCATCCTTCTTCCCCAAAACTTCGGTCCTAAGAGAGGAAAGAAGAGGGCGGCGACCTTCCTCCGTTAAACTTCCGGCCGCCATTTCGGGAGATCCGGTGGATGAAATCTTTGACAGAGCATAGATTCGAAAAGCTCTCGTCGAGCTCTTCAAGTGTGCGGTAAGTATTCTGGATTTTGAGGTTTGAGGTAGCAGCCTAACCCTTGTTTTTGCCCTAAAACGTTTCAGAGATCATCGACGAGGAGTTCTTTCGGCTGAATCTTGAGGTTGAAAGCTTGGGAGTACGAGTTTTAGGAGAATTTGAGGCAAGTGGTGGTTCCTCCCCCTCTTGCTTGTTCTTTTGTTCCAGTTATTTCTTTTCTTTCCGGCAATAGAACTTAGGAATAGGGTATGTGTAACGCCCCGGATTTTTGATTGCGTACGCATGATGGGCGTTACGTTGGCTTTGATCGTAGTTGAGCATGGTTTTTCCCGCGGGCTTGCGAGTGGCTGTTTTGGTTGCCAAGTTGCACGATTCCCCAGCAAACCGGAGTCCAAATTGGGGACTCGATGAGGCCTCTTAGGGAATGTTTGCACTTTTTCACGCCCGGGAAATGTTGCTGAAGTGAGGTGCTGGTTCAGGAAACAAAAAAAGGGTAAAAAGTTCTTAAGGCAAAAATGGTCTAGGATGTCACAGAAACATTTTTCAAAACAGGGAAAAATGGTCGTTTTTGTGCTAGACACGCCCCCTGTCGCGGGCGTGACCCAGGCCGTGACCTGGGCATGACCTCCTTGACTCGACAAATTTTTCTTGCGTCAAGTTGAGCTCGACGAATGGGGTACACTCCCCCTGACACGGGCGTGTCACAGGGCGTGTCCCGCTTTGTCGAGTGTCGAGTGTTGAGTGTCGAGTGTCGGGTATCGAGTGAGGGTACACGGCCTGTGACACGGGAGTGTCACAGGGCGTGTCCAGCTTGTCGAGTGTCGAGTGTCGAGTGTCGAGTGTCGAGTATTGAGTGTCGGGTGTCGAGCAAGGGGACGCGGCCTGTGACACGGGCGTGTCACAGGGCGTGTCCAGCTGTGTCGACTGTCGACACTTTGTGTCGACGAGGTGTCGAGACACGGGCTACACGCCCTAGGTCACGGGCGTGACCGACCCGTCACGGGCGTGTACCCGGCCGTGTACCATGTGGATAAACTTGGAATTGCCGACTTTCTGCGCCGCTTATGGTACACGCCCTGTGTCACGGGCGTGACACAGGGCGTGACCGGCCCGAAAATCGAGTTTTTCTAGTTTTTTTGTGTCGTTCATTTCGTTGATTCTGCATCTAATGGTCCAGCTCTATTCTGGAGGAAATAAGGCCGAAACAGAGAATTGTCTTTCTCATTTTCACCTTCTCTTCATCTTCTTCTTCCTCTCAAAGAGAAAGCAAGAGAGCAAGGGAGCAAGCAAGGCAAGGAAAGAGAGGAGCAGCCGTCGCAGCATCGTCTCGGTTCAGGCAAGCGGTGTTCTTCACCCTTGCCAATCTTCTTTCTTGATTTTAATTGTGCAAACAAAATAACTAGTTTCTCTTTCAAATTTCATGAGCTTGTTCTTCTTGTTTTAGGTTCTTCCTCACTAGCTTTATTATGCTCTTAACGCCTTTGATTCATGTAGCTAATTTCCCTATGCTCTTCAATTTCTCTTGTTCATGTTATTTATGTAGCTATTGGATTCTTGTTCATCTAGCCCTTCTAATTTGAGTCATGCTCATGTAGCCTTTTTCTTGCCGAATCATGTGATTTGTTCTTGTTCCTCATCATGTAATTCATGTAGATCATGGCTTCATTACTTTTCTAGCAACTTGTCGTCATGTGTGAGAACGATGAAAGGAACGTGTTACCTTGGGTTATGGGGCGTTTTGCGAGGCGAATTTGTGAATCATGGCAGGAGCGTTTGTGTGAGAATTTTTGCAAGGGGTGGTGTGGTTTTAGCCTGTGGCCACCGGGTTTTGTTTTTGTGGTTCGAGAGACCACTTTGGCCCCGATTTGGGCTGATTTTGTTTGGTGCGTTCCACTTTAGAGGGCTGCAACCGATAAGACCCTTGCGGAATTGAACTTAACCGCTGCTTATGCTTCACTTGTATAGTCGTTTCTTATCCTATGAATGATGGCATGGGCATGTGTTTTGCCTTTTGCTCCTGCGGGTTGAGCAGGACTTGATGAACTTGTACGCACTTGGTGCGTTTGGCATGTGTTTTGGTGCGTTTTCCACTTGTTTTATGCACTCTTTTTGCCTATATGAAGCATTGCTTCGGGGTCGGTAAGCCCCTTCTTTATCAATTATGAAATTCATGCTCTCTTTTGTATGGTTTGGTTGATTGTCGAGGTATTCTTTCTTGAATGCCTCAGGTGCAGGTTGTAGCCGGTTGAGCGGATAGGTTGGTTGGTGGCGTTTCTTGGGAGCTAGCCGAGCATACTTAGCGAGGTAGTTCTTCTCTTTGTTGTACAGACATACATATGCCCCAATGGGTTCGTGTCAGCTTGTTGGCTCCCATTGGTGGTTTTCTTACTTGTGATGTATGAATACTAGACTGCTATGTGACTCATTTAGATGATGTCTTTTTGCTCTTGGGAAGGATTTATGATAGGTTGCATTAGATATTTTTATGCTAAACAAAAATCTATTATGGTATATCATGCATACATATTTTGATCAACGAAGACGTATTTTCCAAATGATGTAAATAAAGAGGATTTCTTATAGTAGTATCACTATAGACTGCATATAGGGGATCATTATACATAAACAAAGTATTTCCGCCGCGTACAAATACAGTTTTTGATACCTACGGCCGAGGGATACGGCCATTCAATCCAAAAGTTTTCTTACATTTCACTGTTGAATTTCAACTCATAACGTAAGCGTCAAGAGTTTCCTGAGCGTGTGCAGTTATCCCCTGCACGACGTGACAACATAACCCGTAGTTCCTCTTGCTCTGATACGATGTACTCGTTGAGGAAATGCGGGTTGTGACAGTTAGTATCAGAGCCAGGTTTGCTTGACATTTGGTCGGGCAAACTTTCCCTTGTATTTTGTGCTTGTAAGCATCATTTCATACACACACCAAGGTGCCATCAGTATGTCTTGGCCAAAGCACGTACACTACACTCATGGCATGACAAGAAGTATACGGGGCATATTATGTAGTATGAGATGCATAATATGTGATTGTATATGGATCCACCATAAGGGCAACATGTGCGGGTTATGTAGTATGGGATGCATAACCTTCCCACATGGATGCGACTAGCATGTTTTCTTTTCTTCGTTGCATGCAATGCTATGTAGTATGGGATGCATAGCATTGTGATGCGTACGACCGCTCATGACATGCATTAAGGCCTTTTCTAGATTGCATCGCACAGCACGCATAACATAACATTGCATGAGCACAACGTGCCAAGCTAAGACTTACATGATGACACCTGTACACACATGGTTTTGGGTCAAATAAAGTCATGCATTCATTGGTAGGCACAAGTTAGTGGGATGACGGTGAGTCATCTTTCGGCTAGGCATACCATCATTCTTAAACTCCCAGAGCAAGTTAGCAGTTGATGTTCATATTGTTATATGTATGGTCTGTACATAGCCATTGTGTGTTTTGTTGGGTTTGAGCTTGACAAGAGTGAACGTGTGAATAGGATGTCGAAGCGTACAGTGACAAGGCAAACTCCCCAATCCGAGGGCGAGTCTTCGGGCACGCAGAATAATGCCCTGATGGATAGTTTACGCCAAAGTAATGAGGCTTTGACGAGGCAGGTGCAGGAAGTGCAGTCCCAGCTTCAAGCTATGTCCTCAGCAATGTCTGGGCTGGCACCAAGAGGACAAGAGACGGTTAGAGGCCCCACGATTTCTACTCCTTCAGTGACAGTGATACCCCCAGTTGTGGTCCCTCCTGCGATGACTTTCATCTCGCAGTTTCAGCGACTTGGACCACCGACTTATGATGGAAAAGCAGACTTTGTGATCTTGGATGATTGGGTGATTACGTTGGAAGAGATGTTTGTGTATTCTGGCATTACCGAGGACCAGAAGGTGATGCTTGTCGCCTATCAACTCAAAGGGTTGGCGAAAGGTTGGTGGTTGCGAGAAAAGGAAGGCCTAGGGGCGGGCTGTTCGTGGGAAGCATTCAAAGAAATATTACGGCGCAAGTTTCTACCGGCAGTGGAAAGGGACCGCCTGATGAATGACTTTTTGTACTTGAAACAGAGGCAACGCACAGTGAGTGAGTATGAAATTGAGTTTAGCAAGTTAAGTCGGTTCGCTCCGAGCTTGGTAATTACGGAAGCTGACCGAGTAAAGAGAATTCTTGGCGGACTCCGCAACGACGTGCAGCAGTTCGCAAGTGCTTATGGAGCGACAAGTTACACCACTGCGGTTGAGGCTGCGTTGAAGGTGGAAGCTATAGAAAATGCCAAACAAAGAGGGCAGCAGATGAGGCAGGGCAAGAGACAGCTGGTGGGAGAGAAAATATCCCACGAGTCAGACGGAAAGAAGAAGAAGGAACTATGTAGCTTCTGTGGCTGAGCCGGTCACCCGTTTGAGAAATGTTTCAAGCGGTTGGGGATGCAAAAGAAGGAGCAGGTGCACGCCATTCATGGTGCGCCAACCAGAGACTTGGAGTGTACATTTTGTGGGAGAAGAGGTCATGATGTGGGCCGCAGCTGGGCCAAAGACAAGGTGTGCTTTCAGTGTGGCAGACCAGGACATCTTCGTGCAAGGTGCCCGCAGATCCAACCTGTTTTGCAACCTGCACCAATCCAGGCTTTGCCTCCGCCTCCGCGTGTAGATAAAGGTAAAGGGAAGTTGAATGTGGTCTCTGCAGAGGAAGCTCAGACGTCACCTCACGTGATCTCAGGTTCGCTTCATTTTTCTAGTTCACATTTTGTTTTTGCCTCTTACGTGTCGTTCTTAGTATATATACCCTTATAGGAAAGTTTAAGGTCAAGAACCGTTGGGCGCGTGTTCTCTTTGATTCTGGCGCGACCCATTCATTTGTGGCGCGAAACTTTCTGGATCGGTATCATCTGACACCAGATCGAGTGGGGAATGCGTTTTTGGTGAAATTTCCTTCCGGTGCTTTTGTGGTGGCTGACTGGGGTCTTCTTGATTGTCCCATTTTGTTGGGCGAATTTCGAGCAAAGGCTGATTTCAAAGTGATCGATTTGGAAGATTTTGACGTCATTCTGGGTATGGACTGGTTATCCCGCTATGACGCCGTCATCCAGTGCAGAGGGAAGCGCTTGGATTTTATCAAAGACGATGGTCAGCCAGGGAGTGTATATGGTGACTCTTGCCAGGATTCTCCAGGGATTGCGGCGGTATGTGTTCGGACGTTGTTTGTTTCCGACTGTTTTGCTTGTCTTGTCTCCGCTGTGGGGACTAGTGCTGTTTTGCCGCGTTTGGAGGAGATTCCTGTTGTGCGTGAATTCCCAGAGGTTTTTCCTACTGACCTTCCTGGTCTTCCACCTGATCGTGATGTCGAGTTTTTATTGATTTGGAGCCGGGTACGCGACCGATTGCGAAAGCGCCGTATAGGATGGCCCCGCGTGAGCTAGCAGAGTTGCGTACACAGCTGGATGACTTGTTGGCAAAAGGGTTTATTAGGCCGAGTTCATCACCTTGGGGTGCACCAGTGTTATTTGTGAAGAAAAAAGATGGGTCGATGCGGCTTTGCATCGATTACCGGGAGTTGAACAAGGTGACGATTAAAAACAAGTACCCACTGCCACGAATCGATGATTTGTTTGATCAACTGCGTGGCAGTTTCGTATTTTCAAAGATTGATCTTCGCTCGGGCTATCATCAGCTCAAGGTCCGGGAAGCTGATATTCCGCGAACTGCATTTCGATCAAGGCATGGCCATTTTGAATTTCTGGTGTTGTCGTTTGGGTTGACCAATGCACCATCAGCTTTCATGGATCTGATGAACAGGGTGTTCAAGGACTATTTGGATAAATTTGTGGTGGTTTTTATTGATGATGTTCTTATCTACTCCCGCAGTGCTGAGGAGCATGAACAGCATCTGCGATTGGTATTGGCCACGTTGCGAGACCAACGATTATTCGCCAAACTAAGCAAATGCGAGTTTTGGTTGCCTCAAGTTGCTTTTCTGGGTCATGTCATTAATTACCAAGGAATTTCAGTGGATCCCGAAAAGATTGCTGCAGTTATGGAGTGGAGAAGACCGGAGACACCCAAGGAGATTAGAAGCTTCTTGGGCTTGGCCGGCTATTATCGCAGATTTGTAGAAGGTTTTGCTACGTTGGCCGCACCTTTGACTCTCTTAACCCAGAATAATGTGGCATTTGAATGGAATGACAAGTGTGAGACCTCATTCCTGGAACTCAAACATAGATTATGTACCGCTCCTGTGTTGGTCTTGCCAACAGAAGGAAAAGATTATGAAGTGTTTGTGGATGCGTCGCACGTTGGACTTGGCTGTATGTTAATGCAAGACAAGAAGGTGATTGTGTATGGGTCTCGGCAGTTGAAAAGTCATGAAAAGAACTACCCAACGCATGATTTGGAGTTCGCAGCGGTGATCTTTGCCTTGAAGTTGTGGAGACACTTACTGTATGGTGCACAGTGTAAAATTTTTACAGATCATAAAAGCTTGAAGTATGTCTTCACGCAGAAAGAACTGAATTTGCGCCAACGGCGATGGCTTGAGTATGTAGCTGATTATGACGTGGACATTCAATATCACCCGGGGAAAGCGAATGTTGTGGCCGATGCTTTGAGTCGGAAGATGGGGAAATTATTTCATCTTTCAGTCGACCGTCTTGTGGAGGAATTTCTATTGATGGATATTTCTGTGGGCAGATATGACCCGCAAAGTCATTCGGCAATAGAAGAACCGTCATGGCTGGTGCTTGCAAGACAACATCAAAAAGATGATCCGGATCTTGTACATTTATTTCTTCGGACTGAAAAGGATGAATTACCAGATTTTGCGATTGACGGTGCAGGCACGTTAAAGTATCGTGGTCGATTTTGTATTCCCGTAGTTGGAAACATTCGCGATATGGTGTGTCGGGAAGCACATGGCTCAAGTATGGCCTACCATCCAGGCTCAACAAAAATGTACCGTGATCTGAAACAAATTGTCTGGTGGTATGGAATGAAAAGAGATATAGCGCAATTTGTAGCTGCATGTCATACCTGCAAGCGGGTGAAAGCTGATCATGGGAGGCCTGGTGGCAAGTTGACAATATTGGAGATTCCAACCTGGAAGTGGGAAAGCATCTCAATGGATTTTATTACAGGTTTACCAAGATCTCCACAAGGACATGACTCCGTGTGGGTAGTCGTGGATAGATTGACCGAGTGTGCTCATTTCATACCATTTAAGGTCAACTACCCGATGAAGACAATAGCGGAGCTCTATTTGAACAAGATCATCCGACTGCATGGTGTGCCTATGAATATCATTTCAGATCGAGATTCCCGCTTTACTTCTCGTTTCTGGAAGAGTCTACAAGAGGGTTTGGGTACGGATTTGCGGTATTCCACTGCTTACCACCCTCAGACGAATGGCCAAACGGAATGAGTTAATCAAATTGTAGAAGATATGATTCGATGCTATACTCTTAAGTATGGCGGAGTATGGGATGAACGTTTGCGGCTTATACAATTCACATATAATAATAGCTACCAAGAAATCTTGCAAATGGCTTCGTTTGAAGCTTTATATGGGCGTCGATGTCGGACCCCACTATTTTGGGCTGAGGTTGGCGAGCGGCCTTTGTTAGGTCCAGAGGCGCTCGAGGACATGGAAGTTGTCGTACGAGGTATTCGGGAGAAGCTCCGAATCGCCCAAGAGCGATATGAAAAGTACGCCAACCGACGAAGGTCAGAATTAGAATTTGCAGTGGGGGATTCCGTTTTCTTGAAAGTCTCCCCAATGGTTGGGATTAAACGGTTTGGAAAAGAGCGCAAATTAGACCCAAGATTTGTGGGTCCCTTCAAGATTCTTGCGCGAGTTGGTGCGTCCGCATACAAAGTAGAATTACCCGTGAACTTTCCTGGTGTTCACGACGTGTTTCATGTTAGCCAACTTCGCAAGTGTGTGCGAAATGATCAGCAAGTGTTGGACGTGGTGCCGCAATTGGCGCCAAACCTTTCTTATGTGGAGATGCCCATCCGAATATTGGACTCTCAAGATCGCGTGTTGCGGAGAAAGAGGATTCCTATGGTCAAGGTGCTATGGAAAAATCAGGATGTGGAAAGCACGACATGGGAGCTCGAGTCAACGATGAGGGCGGCTCACCCTCATTTGTTCCCATAGTTAAGCTGGTATGTGACTTAATGTATTCATGTTTTGGTTTGCTTTTGTACTTGATTTTGTGAAAAGTTTCGAGGCGAAACTTTTTGTTAGGGGGAGTGATTGTAACGCCCTGGATTTTTGATTGCGTACGCATGATGGGCGTTACGTTGGCTTTGATCGTAGTTGAGCATGGTTTTTCCCGCGGGCTTGCGAGTGGCTGTTTTGGTTGACAAGTTGCACGATTCCCCAGCAAACCGGAGTCCAAATTGGGGACTCGGTGAGGCCTCTTAGGGAATGTTTGCACTTTTTCGCACCCGGGAAATGTTGCTGAAGTGAGGTGCTGGTTCAGGAAACAAAAAAAGGGTAAAGTTCTTAAGGCAAAAATGGTCTAGGACGTCACAGAAACATTTTTCAAAACAGGGAAAAATGGTCGTTTTTGTGCTAGACACGCCCCCTGTCACGGGCGTGACCCAGGCCGTGACCTGGGCGTGACCTCCTTGACTCGACGAATTTTTCTTGCGTCAAGTTGAGCTCGACGAATGGGGTACACGCCCCCTGACACGGGCGTGTCACAGGGCGTGTCCCGCTTTGTCGAGTGTCGAGTGTTGAGTGTTGAGTGTCGGGTATCGAGTGAGGGTACAAGGCCTGTGACACGGGCGTGTCACAGGGCGTGTCCAGCTTGTCGAGTGTCGAGTGTCGAGTATTGAGTGTCGGGTGTCGAGCGAGGGGACACGGCCTGTGACACGGGCGTGTCACAGGGCGTGTCCAGCTGTGTCGAGTGTCGACACTTTGTGTCGACGAGGTGTCGAGACACGGGCTACACGCCCTAGGTCACGGGCGTGACCGACCCGTCACGGGCGTGTACCCGGCCGTGTACCATGTGGATAAACTTGGAATTGCCGACTTTCTGCGCCGCTTATGGTACACGCCCTGTGTCATGGGCGTGACACAGGGCGTGACCGGCCCGAAAATCGAGTTTTTCCAGTTTTTTTGTGCCGTTCATTTCCTTGATTCTGCATCTAACGGTCCAGCTCTATTCTGGAGGAAATAAGGCCGAAATAGAGAATTGTCTTTCTCATTTTCACCTTCTCTTCATCTTATTCTTCCTCTCAAAGAGAAAGCAAGAGAGCAAGGGAGCAAGCAAGGCAAGGAAAGAGAGGAGCAGCCGTCGCGGCATCGTCTCGGTTCAGGCAAGCGGTGTTCTTCACCCTTGCCAATCTTCTTTCTTGATTTTAATTGTGCAAACAAAATAACTAGTTTCTCTTTCAAATTTCATGAGCTTGTTCTTCTTGTTTTAGGATCTTCCTCACTAGCTTTATTATGCTCTTAACGCCTTTGATTCATGTAGCTAATTTCCCTATGCTCTTCAATTTCTCTTGTTCATGTGATTTATGTAGCTATTGGATTCTTGTTCATCTAGCCCTTCTAATTTGAGTCATGCTCATGTAGCCTTTTTCTTGCCGAATCATGTGATTTGTTCTTGTTCCTCATCATGTAATTCATGTAGATCATGGCTTCATTACTTTTCTAGCAACTTGTCGTCATGTGTGAGAACGATGAAAGGAACGTGTTACCTTGGGTTATGGGGCGTTTTGCGAGGCGAATTTGTGAATCATGGCAGGAGCGTTTGTGTGAGAATTTTTGCAAGGGGTGGTGTGGTTTCAGCCTGTGGCCACCGGGTTTTGTTTTTGTGGTTCGAGAGACCACTTTGGCCCCGATTTGGGCTGATTTTGTTTGGTGCGTTCCACTTTAGAGGGCCGCCACCGATAAGACCCTTGCGGAATTGAACTTAACCGCTGCTTATGCTTCACTTGTATAGTCATTTCTTGTCATATGAATGATGGCATGGGCATGTGTTTTGCCTTTTGCTCCTGCGGGTTGAGCAGGACTTGATGAACTTGTACGCACTTGGTGCGTGTTGGGTACATTGGTAAAATGTACCTGATTTGAAGAAGTCTCACCCAACTCAATGATATACATCATAATGTATTTGATGTATGTTGAGTTTACTTGTGCAGGTTAAGAAATCACTGGACTGAAGCAAAAAGTTTCTAAGTCCATGTGTCGACACTCAGAGGGAAAGTGTCGACACTTGAGAAAGCTTGTGTCGACACCCAGACAAGCAGTGTCGACACTTGGAGTCATTGTGTCGACACCTGGGATGCAGAGTCGACACCAGACAGAAAGTGTCGACACTTGGAGCTGTGTCGACACTTAGTGAAGAAAAGTGCAGACAGAAAGTGTCGACACTTGGAGCTGTGTCGACACTCAGTGAATAAAAGTGCAGACAGAAAGTGTCGACACAAGGAGCTGTGTCGACACCCAGTGAAGCTGTGTCTACACCAGAAAGTGTCGACACTTGGAGCTGTGTCGACACTCAGCAAAAGTCTGCAGAGACTAAGTTAAAGTGTCGACACTCAGAACAATGTGTCGAGACTCAACAGAAAGAGTCAGCACTTGAAGTATGTGTCGACACCCAGCACAATGTGTCGACACACAATCAGAAGAGTCAACACATGAAGAAAGTGTCGACACCCAGCACAATGTGTCGACACTCAGCTCAAGACTCTACACTTGAAGAAAGTGTCGACACAAGGAGCTGTGTCGACACTTAGCAAAGATCAGAAAGATCAACAGAATTATTCTAAGTACAAGTGTCGACACTAAGGGAATGTGTCGACACTCAGCTGAAGTCTCAACAAGAAGAAGGTGTGTCGACACAAGGAGCTGTGTCGACACTCAGCAAGTATCGACATTGAAGACTATGTGTCGACACCAAGAATCAGTGTCGACACTTGATAGATTCAATACAAGAAGTTGTGTCGACACAAATGAGATGTGTCGACACTTAGAAGAATTCAGCAAAAGCTAGAAGAACAAGTACTTGTGTCGACACTCAATTTCAGTGTCGACACATGCAGAAGAATCTATGTCGAGACATACAAGGAGTTGTGTCGACACCTTGTAGACTTGTGTCGACACTTACACAACATGTGTCGACACTTGGACTATAAGTGTCGACACTTAAAGACAGAAAGTCTCGACACTTACAGACAGTTAGAGATTTTCAAGAAATGACTGGATGACTTGACAGCTGCCGTTCCAGCCGGTCTACAGCACCTGTCAGAGATATCAGAAGTCAGTTATGGACCGGACCAGCCGGTTACCATGAAGAAGGCCTATAAATAGGCACCCACAGTTTACAGAAACTGTTGTTGAGGTTGTTGAAGTTGTTGATCAGATTATTGTTCAAGAGTTCAGTTTGTTGAAAAACAAATTATTGAAGTGGTACCAAGAGTATCAACACAAGAAGATCTTGCAGTCCAAGTGCAGATCTAAGAAGTTGGAGAGAGAGGGCTCCTTCCAAGAAATCAGCCTCTGGAACTAGGCTGAGAAGAAGGATTCAGATTCAATTCTGGATCTTAAGTAGCAGAGGTCAAGGAACTACTGCAGGAGGATTCAGTATTATTCAGTTCTACTCAAGAAGCTTTGAAGAAAGCTAAGTCAGAGTGAATCCAGCTGAGTTCTTCCAAGAACTCATCAAGAAACTCTCAACTCCCCTCTTATTTCTGAGTTGTAGAGTTATTATTTGTAATACATTTTAACTTGTAGGATCTTTTGGATCTGAGTGAATTGTAAGTCTATAATTATAAAGGCTGAGGGTAGGGCTTGAGGGCCTGAGCGTAGGAGATTGAGAGCTCTGAGTGTAGGCCTTATTGGCTGAGTATAGGCCTTGGTTGGCTAAGTGTAGGCCTTGATTGGCTGAGTGTAGGCTTTGGGATAAAGCTGAGTTGTAAGTCTTTGGGCCTGAGGTGTAGGAACCAATTTGGGTTCTGAGACAGTGGAGGAGTTTGGCCGAATCTAGTACACTGCTAGATAGGCGAAGGGGGAAAGTGGATGTACCCATATCTTGGGGAACCACTATAAACCACTGTGTTGTGCTGTGATTGTGCTGTGTATACTGTGAATGCTTTGTGATCGCTGTGCAAAAGTTAGAAATCTGTGATAATAAACTGTTTGTTGCCATTAAAGTTAAAAAAGGATTAGGTCACCTATTCACCCCCCCCCCCCCCCTCTAGGTGTTTAGGTACCATATCTTTCAAGTGGTATCAGAGGGAGGTTCCTCAAAAAGGACTAACAGTCTGAGGAGATACTGTTTGGCAGATTCAGTGTAAGGCAAAACACAGTTTCAAGAAATTCAAGAAAATCAAGAAACATGGGTTCTTCTGAGAATCACAAGGAATTGGGTTCCATGAAATTACCCATATGCAGGAAAGAGATCTTTGGGATCTGGAAGGAAAGGGTAAGGCTATTTATGGAAGCCTCTGACCCTAGAATCTACATCACAGTAAAGGAAGGGCCTTATGTGCCAATGAAGATTTCAGTTTTGGATGCAAATCAGAGAACTCCAAAGGACTTCTCTGAGATGACAAAGGATGAGATTGTCCTAGCCATAATGGACAAGAGGGCACAGAACATAATAGTGAGTGCCATTGATGATGCAACTTTTCAGAATCTTATACACTGCAAGACAGCTAAAGAAATGTGGGACACTCTTATAGTATATATGGAAGGATCTGAAGAAGTTAGACAAGATAGAAAATCCTTGCTAAATCAGGAGTATGAGAGTTTTAGACAAGGTAAAGGTGATAGCATAGCTGAGTGCTACAAGAAGTTCTACAGAATAGTTAATGAACTCATGTCTTATGGAAGAGAGTTCAGTAACTATGAACTAAATGACAAATTTCTAAGGTCCCTAACCAAAGATTGGGACACAAAGATCTGTGCCATAAGAGAAATGGCTAAGTTGGGAGAAATTCCTCCTCCTACACTGTTTGGCAAGTTATTGTCATATGAGATGCAATTGACAGTAAGGAAAGAGGAGGAGAAATCAACAAGGACTGAACATAAGGAAAGATCAGTTGCTTTCAAGACAGAAGTTCCCAAAAAGTACAGGAATAAGTCATCAACTCCACCTCCAGAGGTAGTTGATTCAGAGTCTGATGAGTCAGTCAGCATAAAGAGTGAGAGCAGTGAAAGTGATGAGGACTTTGCTGCCTTCACTAGGCACTTTCAGAAATTCTTGAAGAAGAAATAGTGGAGGTCAAGACCTTCTTCTTCAAAGGGAAAGGAAGTCTTTTATCAGGAGAAAAAGCCTTCAAAGAAAGACAGGAAGAGGACAAAGTCAAGCAAGGCAACTGGATCAAAGATAGTGTGTTATTGCTGCAATAGACAGGGCCATGTTATTGCAGATTGTCCAGAGAAGAGAAAGGAATCTGGTGACAGGAAAAAGACTCACTACAAAGGAAAGAAAGAGAAGTCTTTTGTAGCCAAGAAAGAGAAGACTCTATCATATATCACCTCTTCAGAAACTGAGTCTGAGGCTGAAGCCTACATAGGGCTGTTTGCTGAAGAAGAAGAGGAAGAATTCATGCAGATCATGGAGTATATTTATGAACAAGAAGATAGTCAATGCCAAGGGCTAATGGCTTTGACAGAGAGTGCCAAAATCCTGGAGCAACCAGGACCCAGTCAGGTACAAGGTTCATGTTCAAGTTCAGTTTCTTATTCTAGTTCAGATTCAGATTCTTCTTCATCATGTGATGAGAATGTATCTGAGTCTGAGGATGATATTCATCAGCTTATAGATGAATATAAGGTGCTGTTGCAAGCTTACAAGAAAAGCAAATCCCTAGCCAAAAGTCAGGCAAAGGAAATTGCTAATCTTAAAGCTGGTGCAACAGATTTTGAGAAGCAGTTTGATCAAAAGTTGAATGAGATAGCTAGGCTGAAACACATAACAGTGATTCATATGGGTACTATATCATTTAAGAATGATCAAATTAAGAGTCTGGAGATCAATCTTCAGAAGGAGAAGGACTTAGTTGCTAGGTTTTCTAAACCTAAGTCAGTGTTACCTTTAATTGATGATTTTGTTCATCATAAAGGCAAGGCTGGACTGGGCTTTATTAGACCTGCAAGGACTGAGCAGTCCAAGTCCAAGTCCAAGGGCAAAGCCCCAGCATTCAACAAGTCTGCTATAGATAAGACAGCCAAGGCTGTACCTAAGCAAAGATACAACAAGTTTGAATGCTGGTGCTGTGGCAAGGTTGACCACTTTGCAGTGGACTGTTGGCACAATGTTAGTGCCAAAGTGAGTAGCAAGCTACCTGGTGGAAAGTCAGTAGGTAGTTTTGTCAAGTTGCAGACTAACAAGTACCAAGGACCCAAGAATTCTTTGGGTTCTAAGGTTCATTAATCTGTTTTGCAGGTGAGTCCAAGTGGCCATACCCCTACATGGTACTTGGACAGTGGATGTTCCAGACATATGACTGGAATAAGAAGATTACTAAAGGACTATATTCCAGTAAAAGATGGTCCAAAAGTAACCTTTGGTGGTTCTGAAAAAGGAATCATCAAAGGATTTGGTAACATTTCTACAAACTTAGTTACCATTACTCAAGTGGCTTATGTTAAAGGGTTGAAACACAACCTAATAAGTATAAGTCAATTAAGTGATGTAGGGTATGACATCTCATTTGTTAAAAATGGTTGTCATATCAAGAGGTCAAGTGATCAAGAGATCATTTTGACTGGTTATAGGAAGAGGAATGTCTACTGCCTAGACATTATGGTTGAGAACAATGGTTCTCCAGTTTGTCTTGTAGCTGATGAGACAGTCAATCATTGTGTCAAATGGCACAAGAGGCTTGCCCATATTAACTACAAGACTATTAGCAAACTCTTTAGCAAAGAGTTGGTGAGGAATGGTCCTCAAGTTAAGTGTGTTAAAGATGGTATTTGCTCAGCTTGTCAAAAGGGCAAGCAGACTAAATCCACCTTTAGAAGCATTGAAAACAAAGATGCTGTGAGGTGTTTATACCTTTTGCATATGGATCTCTTTGGTCCAATGCCATTTCACAGCTTAGGTAGGAAGGTCTATACCTTTGTAGTTGTAGATGACTACTCAAGGTTTTCCTGGGTGTTCTTCTTAAGACAGAAATCTGAAACACCTAGTGTCTTCTATAGCTTTGTCAAGCAAATTCAGAATGAACTAAATAGTACAGTGGTCAAAATTAGAAGTGATCATGGTACTGAATTTCAGTCTGATAGCATGACAAAACTGTGTGAAGACTTTGGGATATTTCAAGAATTCTCTTCACCTAGAACACCTCAGCAAAATGGCATTGCTTAGAGGAAGAATAGAACCTTGATAGAGGCTGGTAGGACCCTACTTAGTGATATATCACTGCCAGAGTATTTCTGGGCTGAAGCAGTTAACACTGCATGACATGTTATAAATAGGGCTACCATCACTAAAAGGCTTAACAAGACCCCCTATGAAGTTGTGAAAGGCAGGAAACCAAACCTATCCTATTTTAGGATCTTTGGTTGCAAATGCTTCATACTTAACAATGGGAAGTCTTACTTAACTAAGTTTGCTGCCAAGTCCTAAGAGGGAATTTTGTTGGGTACAGCAATAATAGTAAGGCTTATAGAGTCTACAACTTGACTACACAAGTTGTAGAAGAATCAGTGCATGTAGTTTTTGATGAGACAAAACTTATTAATAATGAGTTGTCTAGTAGTGTATGCAGCCCCACAGGTCTGACAAAGACAATGGACAAGCTAACTAAAGAAGAAGTGCCTGCTGCAAGACAGCAAGTAGAAGACAGTAGCTGTTGTCCAGGGGGAGAACTACATGTGCCAATTGCTGAAGAAATACAAGGAGTACAGCATGATGCAGATGCTGAAGTGGTTCAACCAGAAGTAAGATTGCCTCCAGCCAATAGGCATCTAAGAGATCATCCAGTAGAGCTGATTATTGGAGATCCAAGACAAGGAGTACAAACCAGGAGTAGAAACATGAATGCAGCAATGTATTCCAGCTTTCTGTCACAAGTTGAACCTAAGAAGTTTGAAGAAGCAATACAAGATCCACAATGGACTGAAGCAATGCAAGAAGAGCTTAATCAGTTCAAGAGGTGCAAGGTCTGGGAATTGGTTCCCAAACCTAAAGACCACAATGTAATAGGAACTAAGTGGATCTACATGAATAAGATGGATGAACAAGGGGTCATCATTAAGAATAAGGCTAGACTGGTTGCTAAAGGATATAGGCAAGAAGAAGGTATTGACTTTGATCAAACCTTTGCTCCAGTAGCCAGACTGGAAGCCATAAGAATGTTCTTGGCCTATGCAACCTATCAAGAATTCAAGGTATATCAAATGGATGTCAAGTCAGCATTCCTAAATGGTAATTTGAAAGAAGAAGTCTATGTGGAGCAGCCTTCAGGATGCAAAGAAGATAGAAAGAGCACTACTGGAACCTGTCAATTCCTAGGTGGGAGACTAATTTCATGGAGTAGCAAGAAGCAAACCAGTGTGGCTATCTCCACCGCTGAGTCAGAATATGTGGTTGCAGGAAGTTGCTGTGCTCAACTTCTGTGGATTCAACATCAGCTAGAGGACTATGGATTTCAGGTAAGTAGAACTCCACTTTTCTGTGATTCTACAAGTGCTATTTCAATAGCTAATAACCCTGTGTCTCATAGTAGAACTAAACATATTGAAATTAAATATCATTTTCTTAGGGAGCATGTAGAAAGAGAAAATATTTTACTTGAATATGTTAATACAGATAATCAGATAGCTGATATGTTTACTAAGCCCCTAGAAAAAGCTAAGTTCAATAGATTCAAAATTGAACTAGGAATGATAAACTTAGAATAAGTTTACAGAATTAAAATTGGCTAAGTAAAAAAAAGTGTCGACACATAGACAAGTCTATGTCGACACAGAATAGTGGTGTCGACACTTCAGGAAAAAGGTGTCGACACATCCAGGATGTTGGTGTCGACACTTCAGAATGTTAGTGTCGACACATGATAAGTAGGTGTCGACACATCCAATATGGTGTCGACACTTATGTTTTACTCAGTATTTACTAAGTAAAGTCTCGACAATGTGTCGAGTTATGTTGTGTTGACATATAACCAAGTGTCGACACATAAAATCTGTTGACTAAACTTGTGTCGACACATGTGTGCCGAGACATTATAAGTTTGTGTCGACACTTATTGCCAGTGTCGACACATCTTAAGATAGCTGTCCCGCCTGTTCATCTTCAAAATTAGACAGGTATAAATAGGGTTCTGTCTTTGTTTGTCGACACGCTTTCAAAGTTTCGAGACCAAAACTACTGTGTCGACACCTCTCTTTTCTAAAGACAAATTCTACAAACCCTAATTGCTCCTAAGCTTGAGGAGAACGTTAATGAGGGTTATGAGCTAGTGCGCGGCGCGTTCGACGATGCAGATGCAGAAATTCAGGCTGTTGTAACCCTAGTCGCCGATTCTGGCCTAGAATATCTCTTGTCTGAACCTACAAAGATTTGGAAGAAGGAAGTACTTGAATTCCTTAATGGAGCTGCAGTAGATGAATCTGGATTCAGAATCAAATCCAGAGTTCATGGAACTAAGCTCAAGGTTTCACCCAAACATCTGAGGAAGGTGCTTCAGCTACCAAAAATTCAAGATGAAGAAGAGGTTACTACATCCAAGACCAGGGAAGCTCTAACCTGGTGTGGTCTTAATCCTAAGATGAAGATAGGATCTGTATTTAACAGGAAAGGCATGAATAATCAAGGGAAGTTCATGTCTGAGATTATGGGAAAAGTCTTACTCAGCAAGACTGGAGGGCATGACAGAGTGTCAGCCCATATGTTTGGCATCATGACAAGAATTATCTTCACTCTGAAAACAGACTGGTCTCAAGTGATTTATGAAAAGATTAAGGAGAGCTTGAAGAAGCCCAATCTGGGCAGGATCATTAGTCTCTACCTAGCTGGTACCATACCAGAGGTAATGAATACTGCTGCAGGAAACAAGATCAACCACATGAGGAAAATGGATCAAAGGATCTTTTCCAGATGGGACAGGGTGTTGTCCAAGGAAATACCAACCCCTGAGAAGACAGTTACTGAAAAGGAGATTCCTCCAAAGAAAAAGAGAAAAACTGCTCCAGTTGAACAAGAGTCCTCCAGCAGTTCAGGGAGTGAAGAACATGTTGTTTTCACTCCTGATGACCAAGAGGAAGTGGCTGCAGAAAAGACTCCAGCTGCTCAAGAGACTTCTGAGATCCAGGGGGAGCTACCACAGGCTAGCCCCATCCACAGGGATCAAAGCCAGGGAGAGCCTCCAGTTGTAGAAGAACCATCTATACTGGACAGTGAGCAAGCCACCATCATCATCCAAGAGGTACTCACTGACCTAAATACTTTAGAATATCTTATAGAAGATGCTGATTTGTCTGATGTTCCTCAGCAAACTCAGCTACCTAGTCAAACTAGATGTTGTTATCAAAGACACATCTGATGTTCCAGTAGTTGAAGAGCAAAGAATATCTCCAGCTCAATCACCTCAAGAGTTTACCATGGAAGATTTATTTCTAAATCTAGATCAAGCTGATTTTGACATAGACAAAGAGGCTGCTGGAAGAGATACTGCTACTGCTGAGGGGGAGCAAGTACAAGATCTGGAAGAGCCTTTAAGGCAAGAAACTGAGAAGGCACCTGATGTGCAAGATGCAAATCCTCAAAGCCCTAAGGATAGGGTTGAGATAGCCAGCACTTCTGCCTCTGAAGATGAGGAGAGTGCTAGGGCAAAGAAGAAGAAACTATATGTTTTTAAAAGGAGAAGTCAGAGTTATAAGAAAGCTCTGCAATCTATAGCCCCACAGCCTATAGTTCAACAAGCTCCATCTGTTGATTATAGTGCCTTAATGATTGCAATGCAGATCAAGCTAGATGAACAAAGACAAGCTATAGAGGCTTATGTAGATGAAGGGCACAAGACTTTGCAGTTTGACCTAGCCCAAGATATAAAGTCAATAAGGTTTGAAATGAACCTTAACAAGAAGGAACTGACTGACTGCTTCCACAAGGGTGGGAATGCAGTAGTCTATCTGGCAACACATCAAGAGAAGATCAAGGCACAGGTAGATGATATAGCATTAAAGCAAGGATATGTGCTGGAAAATCAGATCAGAATGAATGACAATTTGACTGATTCCCATAATGTTATAATCACTGAGTTGAAGAACAAGGCTGATGAACCTTCTACATCTACTGCTGCTGCTAAAACAGAATTTGACAAAGCCTTTCAACAAGAAATTTCTGTTGTCAAGACTGCCATCCAAGCCTCCCAGAAAGCTATCTCTGAACAACTTCAAAAGCTGAAACCATTCTTTAAAGAGGGCATCAGATACTTGGATAGTCAGATCAGGTTTCAAAAGGATGATGTCAGAGATCACATGGCTAGAAAAGTCATAAAGGGGGAGAGAGTTTTAGTCAAAGCTAGCTCTGACCATGCTAAATGGATATCTAATTCCATCAGAGCTACACTGGGTTATCCTCCACTCTGTGATGATGATAATGTTGCAGAATCTGGGATTCAACCTGCCTATCTTGGAGGAGAGCAACCAGAGGTAGCTCAAGTGATATATCCTCCACCAGATTTTGACATGGTGCAAGCTGATATTCATCATATGTATAGCCCACCTGAGGGCAAGGACCATGTTCATATTGAAAAGGTTGTTCAACCTATGTCTGAAGCCATGCAAGAGGCATTACAGAAGGAGGAAGAGACAAGGTTGTCTAAAAAGAGGTTTAGGGAACAAGCAGAACAAAAGCCAGATTTTGAACAGTGGAGCCCTACCTCTAGGAATATAATTTTAACTGCCTGGAAAGCTGCCAAGGACAATACACATGACAGGAACAAATGGTTCTCTGAAGCTGAATGGAGAAAACATGAGATCAGGCAGGAAGCAATAGTTCAATTCAGAAGGAAGGCTAAGATGGGAAAGCTACCTCCTACTGCAGTGGAGCCTAGCAAGTACTTCCCTAAGCCATATCATTATTTTGAGAGGCAGAAGATCAAGGCAGAAGAACTCAAAAAGAAAGATCTAAAAGGCAAGAAGCCTGCTGTTGCTGAAACTGCTGAAGCCCCTGTCAAAGCTCAAGTCCAACCTGGCAAAGGCATAGTTATCAAAGAACCAGACCAGAAATAGATTAAGAATTGACTTGAAAATTGTTGTAATCTTTTGAATGTAAAACAATTTTGTAAACCATTGAAGATGTATTAGAAAAATGTTAGAACAATATATGATAAATATATTTCATGATTGTTCTGTGAATGTGTCTATTTCTTGTTTGTTCTGAAATGTTGAATGTGTATACATGTGTGAATTATTACATGTTTATGTTTACCCTGCTATAAATAATCTGCTTTACATCATTCTGTAATTTTTAATTATGAATGGTGTATATCATTGACTAAGGGTTATGACTTCTCCAAATAGGGGAGATTGTTGGGTACATTGGTAAAATGTACCTGATTTGAAGAAGCCTCACCCAACTCAATGATATACATCATAATGTATTTGATGTATGTTGAGTTTACTTGTGCAGGTTAAGAAATCATTGGACTGAAGCAAAAAGTTTCTAAGTCCATGTGTCGACACTCAGAGGGAAAGTGTCGACACTTAAGAAAGCTTGTGTCGACACCCAGACAAGCAGTGTCGACACTTGGAGTCATTGTGTCGACACCTAGGATGCAGAGTCGACACCAGACAGAAAGTGTCGACACTTGGAGCTGTGTCGACACTCAGTGAAGAAAAGTGCAGACAGAAAGTGTCGACACTTGGAGCTGTGTCGACACTCAGTGAAGAAAAGTGCAGACAAAAAGTGTCGACACAAGGAGCTGTGTCGACACCCAGTGAAGTTGTGTCTACACCAGAAAGTGTCGACACTTGGAGCTGTGTCGACACTCAGCAAAAGTCTGCAAAGACTAAGTTAAAGTGTCGACACTCAGAACAATGTGTCGACACTCAACAGAAAGAGTCAGCACTTGAAGTATGTGTCGACACCCAGCACAATGTGTCGACACACAATCAGAAGAGTCAACACATGAAGAAAGTGTCGACACCCAGCACAATGTGTCGACACTCAGCTCAAGACTCTACACTTGAACAAAGTGTCGACACAAGGAGCTGTGTCGACACTTAGCAAAGATCAGAAAGATCAACAGAATTATTCTAAGTACAAGTGTCGACACTAAGGGAATGTGTCGACACTCAGCTGAAGTCTCAACAAGAAGAAGGTGTGTCGACACAAGGAGCTGTGTCGACACACAGCAAGTATCGACATTGAAGACTATGTGTCGACACCAAGAATCAGTGTCGACACTTGACAGATTCAATACAAGAAGTTGTGTCGACACAAAGGAGATGTGTCGACACTTATAAGAATTCAGCAAAAGCTAGAAGAACAAGTACTTGTGTCGACACTCAATTTCAGTGTCGACACATGCAGAAGAATCTGTGTCGAGACATACAAGGAGTTGTGTCGACACCTTGTAGACTTGTGTCGACACTTACACAACATGTGTCGACACTTGGACTATAAGTGTCGACACTTAAAGACAGAAAGTCTCGACACTTACAAACAGTTAGAGATTTTCAAGAAATGACTGGATGACTTGACAGCTGCCGTTCCAGCCGGTCTACAGCACCTGTCAGAGATATCAGAAGTCAGTTATGGACCAGACCAGCCGGTTACCATGAAGAAGGCCTATAAATAGGCACCCACAGTTTACAGAAACTGTTGTTGAGGTTGTTGAAGTTGTTGATCAGATTATTGTTCAAGAGTTCAGTTTGTTGAAAAACAAATTATTGAAGTGGTACCAAGAGTATCAACACAAGAAGATCTTGCAGTCCAAGTGCAGATCTAAGAAGTTGGAGAGAGAGGGCTCCTTCCAAGAAATCAGCCTCTGGAACTAGGCTGAGAAGAAGGATTCAGATTCAATTCTGGATCTTAAGTAGCAGAGGTCAAGGAACTACTGCAGGAGGATTCAGTCTTATTCAGTTCTACTCAAGAAGCTTTGAAGAAAGCTAAGTCAGAGTGAATCCAGCTGAGTTCTTCCAAGAACTCATCAAGAAACTCTCAACTCCCCTCTTATTTCTGAGTTGTAGAGTTATTATTTGTAATACATTTTAACTTGTAGGATCTTTTGGATCTGAGTGAATTGTAAGCCTATAATTATAAAGGCTGAGGGTAGGGCTTGAGGGCCTGAGCGTAGGAGATTAAGATCTCTGAGTGTAGGCCTTGTTGGCTGAGTGTAGGCCTTGGTTGGCTGAGTGTAGGCCTTAATTGGCTGAGTGTAGGCTTTGGGATAAAGCTGAGTTGTAAGGCTTTGGGCCTGAGGTGTAGGAACCAATTTGGGTTCTGAGACAGTGGAGGAGTTTGGCCGAATCTAGTACACTGCTAGATAGGCGAAGGGGGAAAGTGGATGTACCCATATCTTGGGGAACCACTATAAACACTGTGTTGTGCTGTGATTGTGCTGTGTATACTGTGAATGCTTTGTGATTGCTGTGCAAAAGTTAGAAATCTGTGATAATAAACTGTTTGCTGCCATTAAAGTTAAAAAAGGATTAGGTCACCTATTCACCCCCCCCCCCCCCCCTCTAGGTGTTTAGGTACCATATCTTTCAGTGCGTTTGGCATGTGTTTTGGTGCGTTTTCCACTTGTTTTATGCACTCTTTTTACCTATATGAAGCATTGCTTCGGGGTCAGTAAGCCCCTTCTTTATCAATTATGAAATTCATGCTCTCTTTTGTATGGTTTGGTTGATTGCTGAGGTATTCTTTCTTGAATGCCTCAGGTGCAGGTTGTAGCCGGTTGAGCGGCTAGGTTGGTTGGTGACGTTTCTTGGGAGCTAGCCGAGCATACTTAGTGAGGTAGTTCTTCTCTTTGTTGTATAGACATACATATGCCCCAATGGGTTCGTGTCAGCTTGTTGGCGCCCATTGGTGGTTTTCTTACTTGTGATGTATGAATACTAGACTGCTATGTGACTCATTTAGATGATGTCTTTTTGCTCTTGGGAAGGATTTATGATAGGTTGCATTAGATATTTTTATGCTAAACAAAAATCTATTATGGTATATCATGCATACATATTTTGATCAACGAAGACGTATTTTCCAAATGATGTAAATAAAGAGGATTTCTTATAGTAGTATCACTATAGACTGCATATAGGGGATCATTATACATAAACAAAGTATTTCCGCCGCGTACAAATACAGTTTTTGATACCTACGGCCGAGGGATACGGCCATTCAATCCAAAGGTTTTCTTACATTTCACTATTGAATTTCAACTCATAACGTAAGCGTCAAGAGTTGCCTGAGCGTGTGCAGTTATCCCCTGCACGACGTGACATCATAACCTGTAGTTCCTCTTGCTCTGATACGATGTACTCGTTGAGGAAATGCGGGTTGTGACAGTATGGATTAGTGTTTGTTGAATCTGTGTAGTGTAGAGATCGGTCTAAGTCTTAATCATTGAGTAAATTCATGAGGCCAAGTAAAATTCATCGAGTGTCTCAATTCGTTGAGACTAACTTCAACTCGTCGAGTGTCTCAATTCGTTGAGTCTGACTTCAGTTCGTCGAGTGTCTCAATTCGTTGAGTCTGGCTTAAATTCGTCAAGTGTCTCAATTCATTGAGTCTGACTTCAATTCTTCGAGTTTCTCAATTCGTTGAGTCTGACTTCAATTCTTCGAGTGTCTCAATTCGTTGAGTCTGACTTAAATTCATCGTGTGTCTTAATTCGTTGAGTCTGACTTCAATTCATCGAGTGTCTTTGAATTCATCAAGTATAATTCGTCGAGTGGGTACAATGTTGGCGTCGAGTGTTGCCTTTGTATCGAGTGTTGGCTTTGCGTCGAGTGAATCAGAGAGGCGTCGAGTGGCTACAGTAGTGGCATCAAGTGCCTTTGAATTCTCCAAGTTTAATTTGTCGAGTATCTTTGGGTTTAGTAAAATTCATTGAGTAGATTCGTCGAGTATCTTTGAACCCGTCGAGTCAATTCATTGAGTTTCGATTTGTGGTAAGAGAAATTTGTCAAGTATTCTCGACGAATCTGTGTATACTTAGAACTTTTTGTCGGGTGAACTACAAATTCGTCTAGTATATCTTAGGAATTTTTTTTAGTTTTCTTTCCTTTGTGTCATCGTGGAAATCTAATGTTAAGTCTTGGGTTTGTTTTCATTTATTAATATATTGTATGATTATTTGTGTCCTTTGGTGGGCAGTGGATAAAGGACCACTACCTGCTAGTTTGTGAAATATTACACCTAATGGGTTTTCTTCTCTTCTTATGGGTTGTTGGGTTGTGTTGGACAATGTGCCCGCCACCACAGTGCCTTTTCAAGATATTTAGTCCGATGGTTCGTGTTAGACAATGTGATCACCGACTCAGTGTCGTTTTAAACGGTGTTAATGTTTCACGTATTTGAGCTGATTAGTCTCTTACACACACACACACACACACACACACACACACACACACACATTTTCATATGCATACTCTTGCAGATGTTAATGAAGCATAGTTTTATATCGCACTTAGTACAACTTCTCATACTTAAACCCCTGTAAATTCTTCATTGCTTATTATTTTATAATTTAGACGTCGTGATTTGACAACTATTCTATTTGGGTTGGTAACCCTCTTAACTTGTCTAACTAATTGATTTTAATCCTTTCTACCACTTGTACTTTTTGCTGAGGCGTTCTTTTCTTTTGAATGTCTCAGGCTCGGAGTAGTAGCGGTTTGAGTAGCTAGAGTTGGTGCCCTCAGGCGTTCTGCAGTAGTAGCAGTGATTCTTCCCTCACATTCGTGAGGAAGCTTTGTTGTTCTTACTTGGGTTTAGACATACATATTATTCTATGGGTTCGTTTCAGGTTGTTGATGCCCAAAGTGAATTATTATAGATGTTAGACTATTTGCTAGCTGATGTTATTTTTCTTGCTGGCTTGTTTTGCCTACTTGCTCTCTGGGAATGATTTATGTTAGATTGCATGTTAGTTATTTTCAAAGTATAAAAGATCATTTTTAGCTCATACTTATAGCATCTCTTTAAATCAAATGTTATCCTATTTTTAACAA
Source organism: Platanthera guangdongensis (assembly GCA_039583875.1). Classification (NCBI taxonomy): domain Eukaryota; kingdom Viridiplantae; phylum Streptophyta; class Magnoliopsida; order Asparagales; family Orchidaceae; genus Platanthera; species Platanthera guangdongensis. Next base: position 51,248,281 of record CM077166.1, read on the forward strand.
ACATAAAAGCTCTTTTAGTACTTATATTAAATCTAAAAATATGCATATCATGAATTGTTCTATTGGATTTTCATGCTTATATAGGATAATAAATGAACTAAATAAAGTATTTCCGTTGCGTATATGTATATTTTACCTGTGGACTAGTTGATCCATTTAGATGAGGGACACAACCATCAAAACTTAAACTCAAACTATATTTTCACCATAACAAATTTGAGAATTTCATGAAGGGTATTAGGAGTAGGTTCTTGTCTGAGTGTCTGCAGTTGCCCCCTGCACGGCGTGGCATCACGGAGCGTAATTCCTCTTACTCTGATAATTTATTTATTGTTGAGAAAATACGGGTTGTGACAGTTGGTATCGGAGGTAGGTTTGTTTGACAAGTTGGTCGAACGGCTATCTCTTGTAAAGTTTTAGTTGTCTTGTCTCATTACATACACAAAATGATGTGTCATTAATACGTCTTGGCTGAAGCATGGACACTACACTCATAAGTATAACAAGAAGTATACGGGGTATATTATGCAGTATGGAATGCATAATATGTGTTTGCATGTGGATCCTCATAGGAAGCATCATGTGATTGTTATGTAGTATGAGATGCATAATAATCATCACATGGATGTCCATTAGGTTTTTTTTTCGTTATATGTGATGTTATGTACTATAAGATACATAATATTTCATGTGTACGCCGCTCATAACATACATTGAGGCCTTTATTAGAATGCATAACATAACATAACATGAGCACATATGCAAAGTTAAGATCTACATGATGACACACATACATACATGGTTTTCAAATAAGAAAATAAGCATTCATGCATTCATATTATATGCACAGGAGTCGCTAGGATGATGGTTTATCATACTATGTTAAATCATATCATCACTTTTGAAAATCCTAGAGCAAGATAGCAGCAAGAGCAAGTATCTATACATCTTTGGTCTGAACTAAGTTGAGTAGTTTTAGCATTTAGCTAGGTTTTTATGAGTTATTTTTTTTGTACTATTAGGAATGCCACCAGAGCATAGTGCGGTGAGCTCTACTCACCAGTCGTAGGGTGAGTCATCGGGTACGCAAAGTGAAACCGTGATTGAAGGGATACGACATAACAATGATGCTTTTCTCAAGGTAAATGGTTGCAATGCAATCACAGATTCAGGCATTACTGACTGCCATCTTAGGGCAGCAACCTGAGGTGCAGGACCCTATAGTTGGACAGACTGTACATATTCCTCTTGCTCCTCTGGTGCCTCCGGTTCTATTGCCACCGAAGATGAATTTAATTTTGTATTTCCTGCGATTACGACCTCCTACCTACGACAGGAGAGCCGATTTCATGGCTTTAGATGATTGGATCATTGCCATGAGGTGATGTTTTTGTATTCGGGGATCTCCATAGACCGGAAGGTAATGGTCACCACTTACCAGCTGAAGGGCCTTGCTAAGAGCTGGTAGATCCGAGAGAAAGAGGGCCTTGTAGTGATATGTTCATGGGAATCTTTTAATGGGATGTTGCTCAAGAAATTTCTTCCATCGGTAGAGGAAGACCGTCTAATGAATAATTTTTTGCACCTAAAATAGAGACAACTCACGGTTAGTAAGTATGAGATAGAATTCAGTAAGTTGAGCATGTTTGCTCCAGACTTGGTAGCCTCTAAGGCAAGCAGAGTAAAGTGGTTTCTGGGAGGACTTCGTAGCAACGTCCAGCAGTTGGCTAGCGGATACAGATCAGAGAGTTATGTTGAAGTGATAGAAGCTTCCCTGAAGGTCCAGGCAATAGATAATGCAAAGAATCGAGGTGTATAGATGGGAAAGGAAAAGAGAAAGACCAATGATAGTGAAAGCTCTCAGATGTCTGGCCCTGCTTAGAAGAAAGGAAGCAAAGAAGGGTGTAGTTTTTGTAGCCGAACAGGCCATCCCTTTGAGAAATGTTTTAAGAGGCTGGTAGCCCAGAAGCAGTAGCGAGTGCATGCAATTCAGAGCATACCTAAAGGAGTCCTAGTCTATGCTTCGTGTAAGCACAAGGCGAATGATGTTGCACATTGTTGGACAAAGGATAAGGTATGCTTCCAGTGTGGGCAGAAAGGGCATTTGTGGTCTAGGTGCTCACAGTCTCAGCCCACGCTGCAGCCTGTTCCACTTCAAGCCTTATCATTACCGCTGCATCATCTGGATAAAGGGAAGGGCAAGTTGAATGTGGTGACCATGGAAGAAGCGTAGACTTCCACCCAAGTGATGTCAGGTTAGATTATAAACTAGTTCTTAGCTTATAGCTATAGTTTAGTTGTTGATTCGGCTAGTTACGCATACGATTTAAAAGGGACTTTAAGATAAAGAACCATTGGGCGTGCGTTCTTTTTGATTCTGGTACTACCCACTCATTCATGGATAGGAATTTCATAGACGGCATTGTCTGTCTCTCGATCAAGTTGGCGATCCATTTTGCATTAAGTTTCCCTGTGGTGACTCGGTGGTGTCGGAACAAAGTATCTAAAGTTATCCTATCCTTTTAGGTGACTTCATAGCTTTTGCCGATCTGAAAGTGCTAGACCTGGGAGAGTTCGATGTGATTTTGGGCATGGACTAGTTGTCCAGATATGATGTTGTTATCGAATGCAAGGTAAAGCATTTGGACTTCAAGATGGACAACAAACACTCCATGAGTGTGTATGGTTTTTCGTGTCAGGATTCCCTGATTATTTTTGCGGTATGTGCTCGGAAACTCTTAGATTCTGGTTGTTTTGCTTACTTGGTATCTATTTTGAAAACTGTTAGTAATTTGTCGTGCATCAAGGATATTTTTGTGATAGAAGAGTTCCCCAATGTTTTCCCAGTTAGTCTTCTTGGTCTTCTGCCTGAGAGAGATGTAGAATTTGTCATTGATCTTATGTCGGGTACTCGCCCCATTGCTAAGGCACCATACCGTATGACCCCGCGTGAGTTGGAATAGTTGTGTACCCAGCTATATGAATTACTACAATGTAGTTTTATTAGGCCAAGTTCTTCATCTTGGGGTGTTCCTATCCTGATTGTGAAAAAGAAGGATGGTTTCATGATATTGTAAATTGATTATAGAGAATTGAATAAGGTAACCACCAAGAACAGGTATCCATTGCCACAGATAGATGATTTGTTTGATCAGTTGTTGCCTTTCAGCAAGAATCTGACTGCAGGTCATTCTTCCAGCAGGCTTCCTTAACTTGCCCTGAGTGTTATTTATAGCTATCTTCTTTGTAGATGACATGTTGTTTATATCATCAGAGCTAGCCAAGTTAGACTTACTAGTATACTGACCCTTAGTCTGAGTCCTTGCTGGATGAGCTTGAGTGAAAGCCACTGTCTTACCCATGTGAGTTGGGGCTGAGGCACCAAATATAAATGGTCTAGTATGGGCCATCTGTACTTTTTCATGGGGATCCATAAGGCATTCTAACTTTCATAACAGGACAATACACATGTAGATTAAGTTTCAGTAAGTTAGGGAGCATAAAGAAGAACTCAATTCTGAGTTTCTCCTGACTGACAGGTGGCTGACATGTTTATCATGCCACTAGATGAAGTCAATATTCAACACCTTCTAGATTAAGATTGGGTATGTTGAACTTGGTATAGCTTCAGTTGCTCCATGCCATACTTGTGTTGCAGGATTCACTTTTCTTGCAGGTAGATGTGTCCTTATTGACACATCATGACTATAAAGACCATTAAGTGGTATCATGACTTAGATGGGCTCAAGTGTCCAGCAGAGGGAATGACAAGGATGCTCTTGTTGAGGGGGAGCAAGTTCAACATACTATAAAGGGGAAGCATGTCCAGCAGTTGCTGAAACAGGATCAACCTCCTGTTGGGAAGGAGCAGACATCTGCTGCAGTAGATCAGCTATCATAACAGTTGTTTAGCTTGTCTCCAGAACAAATAAAAGACAAAGGGGGAGATTATGAGAAGAGAAACAGCTAGCATCCAGCTCAAGTGGATCCCTAGATCACTCAAGTGCAAAGGGGGTTGCAGTGATGTGGTGTATCAATGATATTACCATAAGTGGATGCTGATTCTGTAGAAACATCATCAGTAAGTGGAACCATGTGTGCAGTAAGCTTAAATGCTGCAGTATTGTGTTGCATCAATGTATCAACACAAAAGGTATGTCTCCTAATCAAGTAGACTGATCTCTAGGATAATTTCCTTAAAGTATCAACATAAGACTTTGTCTAGGATCAAGAGATTATCTCTCCCATAATATTTTCTACTCCCTCAATAGATATGCCTATTGAAGAAGACAGAAAGAGGGAGATATGTGTAGCAATACATATAAGGGAGATATGGAAGGTCATGATGAGTAGTTCATATTACTAGAAAAGATTATAGTAGTATCATAAATGCAATGACTGGCCACATGTTGAGTCATGCTGGTGTCATTGCATACATTAAGGCAAGTGCTTCTAGTACTGCACCACATTTAACTATTAAGTGGTATAAAGGAGCATAAATTTTATGTGGTATAAACGAGAGTTCATATTACTTGAGCAATTGCTCAAGTAGTATGATAATGCACATTGAATGAATGTTGCATAAGCTAGCAGGTGTAGCAGATCAAATTACTAGAAATGCATCATACTATTCTGACATATTTTGGTAATGTCTCTTAGTATTGTTGGGTGTTCTGCCTTCTTCAAATTGGGAGAGATTGTTGGGTCCATTGCCCACAATGTTCCCTAGATTGGATTTGAAGAGGCATCCTCATCAACACTAAGAACATAGTTGTATTTGATGTTATTTAAGCTCATCATGTGCAGGATGTTCCAGTGAACAAGTCTAGACATGTGGCCTGAGTGATGTGATAGGTGGTCACAAAGTGAAGTTGCTGAAATGGCAAGTAGTAGGCTAAGTGGCCAAGACAGGTAAACTCTTACCTATGATGTGGGTAGACAGAAATCTGTCTAAGTCCACAGGTGTTGAGTGATGAAGACACACTCAACGCCATACATCACAAGGCTGTGAGTAGAACTCAATTCAGGAATTTGTCGAACTGAGTTCAGAGTTCGTCGATCAGAACTTACTGTCGAGCTGAGTTCAGAGTTTGAGACTCTGAGTTAGTCGAACTCAGTTTAGAGAAATCGTCGAACTGAGTTCAGAGATCGTCGAGCTGAGCTCACCATTCGTCGAGATAAGATCACAGTAAAAAGGTTGTGAGTTGAACTCAGCCGAACTTCACAATTCGTCAATCTAAGTTCAGAATTCGTTGAACTCAGTTCAGAGAATTCGTCGATCTAAGTTTAGAATTCGTCTAACTCAGTTCAGAAAATTTGTCGAACTGAGTTCAGCATTCGTCGAGCTCAGCTCAACTTTACTTGGGGTAAGTTCGTCGGGCTCAGCTTGAAATTCGTCGAGCTCAGTTTGCACTTCGTCGAGCTTAACCAGAAAAATAAACTAAGGCAAAAAAATACTGAGGCCGCTAAGAAGAAAGCGTTTAGACTGCTGAGATGCTCAAGGCAAAAGCGTTGAGACAGCTGAGATAGTTGAGAAGCTCAAGGCAAAAGCACTGAGAGAAATGTTAGTCTCAGCTGTTAATAAGAAACCACTGAGATAGGAGTTGGTCTCAGCAAAACCACTGAGACAGGAGTTGGTCTCAGCAAAATCGCTGAGACGGGAGGTGGTCTCAGCAAAACTGCTGAGAAAGGAGTTGGTCTCAGGAAAATCGCTGAGATAGGATTTGGTCTCAGCATAACCGCTGAGACTGTCTCAGCTGAGAACAAGAAAGCGTTGAGACAAGTTAAGCAGAAAAATGGTTAAGGCAAAACGCATTGAGTGGAGCTTGCTCACCCAACACTATCGACGCCTAATGAAGACAGAAAATATGTCTAAGTATTTTGGCGTTGACTGATGCTTACTCACTCAACGCCTACGCCAATGTTGTTTGATTTTTGGCTAAGTCCACAGCTGATGACGTCAACAAGTCAACAAGTCAACAGAATTCAAATAAGTGGTGGGATGGCTACTGTATGCAACAATTATTGTCGCAGACCTTCTATATGGTAGTTGGCGTTAAAGCAAGATTATTGCAAGGCATTAATGATGTGGGACCCACTGCTAAAGAGCCATTGGGTTAAGAATCAACAAAAGAAAGAGGCGTACAGAGAAAAAAAAGCAGAGACTCGGGACTACAGTAAGAGAAAGAAAGTGAGTTCTTCTTCTCCACCATTGTTGTGGAGCTGAAGAACAGGAAGCTCGGTCTGGAAGACAGAGCAAGTTAGCTGTTGATCAAGATCTTCAACTGTAAGATAGCTAGTGCCATTCTCACCTGCACCAGCAAGCAAGTTCATAGTATTTTCACTGAGGGAAAAGGTAGAAGTCAAGGGCCGACCCTTGCTGCAGGTTCTTCATTGTTCCAGAAACTCAAGCACTTGAATATCTTAATCTGGAAGCTGTGAAGAGAAGAAAGCTTGAAGAAGCTGAAGAAGACTCAAGGGTCTATTGCTCAAGAGTCAAAGCTAGGATTGAATCACCTCAGCCCTGGGAAGGAGCAAGAGGTAGAACTATTTCAGTCTGCAAGGTTGAGCTGTGATTTCCACAGCTCAGGTAGCAGCAGTTACTTCACTGACCAGAAGGAAACTTCCTGATGCTGTGAAGAAGTAGTTAGGGCTGAGCTTCAATCTCAGTCCAGGTAGTGGCAGAACATTGATCTGCAAGTATTTTCCAGCACAAGTAATTACTTGTTGCTGTGGAAGAAGTTAGGATTAAGTATATCTTAGTTTAGTGAAGGTAGACTCAGGAATTAATTTCATGTAGTCACTAGTTAGACTGAGTTTACCTCAGTCAGAAAGCTTGACACTGAGAAACATCTCTTGTGTCAAGATTTACCACCAAACCCCATTTTCATCATGTAGGATTCAGTTTGTTTGAATCTGAGTTGTAGGGCAATTTATGTCTGAGTGGTAGATGACTATTTAGTCACTAAGCTGTAGGTGGCATGCTGGGGTACTGAGGTAGGATCTAAGTATGGATCTGAGTTGTAGGGCTTAATTGCCTGAGGTAGGAGAGTGCTGCTCTCTGAGTGTAGGGCCTTTGGGTCTGAGGTAGGTGACAAGTGTGTCACTGAGCTGTAGGTGCCCTGCTGGGGTACTGAGGTAGGAGAGTGCTGCTCTCTGAGTGTAGGGCCTTTGTGCTTGAGGTAGGTGACAAGTGTGTCATTGAGGTGTAGGTGCCTAGAGGGGCATTAAGGTAGGTACCTGGATGGGTACTAAGTTATAGGAGTGCTACAGCACTCTGAGAGTATGGCCTTGTGCCTAAAGTTGTAGGGCTGAAAAGCCTGAGCTGTAGGCCTTAGAAATAAGGCTGAGGTAGGTGGATTGCGGGTCACTGAGTGTAGGAGCACTATATAGCTCTGAGGTAGGATCCCTTGTGGATATGAGGTAGGGTTGTCTTGTAATGACTCCATCCGTTCATATAGCATATAATAGAAGGTCCGGCCGGGGCACCACACCATATGCCACAAAACAGGCGGCGAGGTTATAGGTTAATACCAATTAATAATCGCATCCTAATACAAAGAATTCTAGCAGAAGCTTTTAACAATAATACTGAACTCCAACCAGGAATGTCCACTAATATAAACAACCACATTTATATAGGAATGTACAACAAATATATTAACCTTTGGCCTTAAGGCCTTACAGATTCCCTTTACAAGTGTGGATTCCAAACATCGGAACGCAGGCCGGCCACACATGAACAAAACACAACATTCTATGCTTAGCCTTAGCAGGCAAGTAGTAGCAGCAGCAGGGACTTCAGCCCTTTATTTCCCGCTCGGCTCTCCCGCACCTGCATAGAGACAGCCCACCAAAATGGTGGAAAACAAAGCAACGGTCAGCATTCAGCTAACCAATTTATAACGACCCTACCCCTTTCCCGGGGTAGTGGTATTCCTTCCCTGTAGGCATGGAAATTCATATGTAGATATATCACACATTATGCTCTCACGCACAAACAATCCATCTCAACCGTCAGCCACGCGGCCCGACGATCCGTGCGCTCAGGCCACATTCTTGGTGTACCGACGAACCAGGGTCCCACCACTATTCCAAGTCCGAAACCGGATAGTAAAATTGAGCATTTAGTCTTAACGGCGTGCAGGCCTAAGACTCTCATTATGCGCTCCAACTGACTGCACTTTCAGGTCTCCAAGTCGGACGGACATAATGCAGGTACGGATCAGCCACCCCCCGTTGCTCAAGTCATCTTGACATCATGAATACCAATGTACTCGAGGCCAAATCTAAGACGCGGGTCAGTTTCACCTTTCTTGTTCGGCATGAAGCCTTTGTAAGAGCTTACAACTCACAATAGCCATACTGTCCACCAAGGACTGGTTTCATAATAGTCATAATGTCCACCAAGGACTGGCTTCACAATAGCCACAATGTCCACCAAGGAATGGCTTCACAATAGCCACAATGTCCACCAAAGACTGGCTTCACAATAGCCACAATGTCCACAAAGGACTGGCTTCACAATAGCCACAATGTCCACCAAGGACTGGCTTCACAATCAAAAAGGGAGTTCATGCTAGCGTCCTTCGCGATCGCTTAGCAGGTTCAGCAGAAAGTCTTTCTACACCTAACTCTGCCCAAACCCTTCAGCATCCTGCAGTGCTAGAAAACTAGTCTTGCCATAGCACACAGCACAAGCATCACAAGGGTATTTTCCTGGACTACCACTCAAGTACTTCCTGCTACTGCCCTTCACCGGTCCAACCTATCGACTCCACAAACTACATGTTTAACTGCGGAGTTGAAAGAATTGGTTTCAAGATAGCCTAAACACCTAGAGGGGGTGAATAGGTACAATTCCTTTTTACACTAAGGCAGAATATAAATTCAGTTAATCATATAGAATCAAATAGATCTACTGCTACCACATCACAGAAATCACACAATCACACACAATCACAGATGACACACAGTTTTATAGTGGTTCCTCAAATGATGGGTACATCCACTTTCCCCCTTCGCCTATCTAGCACTGTACTAGATTCGGCCTAACTTCTTTCTTCCTTCTCAGATCTACAGATCTTACAGCTCAGAACCCAGTCTAGGTTCCTACAACTTAGAGTGAGTCCACACTCCTACAACTCAGGCAATTAAGCCCTACCTCAGCCTTCACTCAGGCCTACAACTCAGAGAATCAGATCTCCTACCTCAGGCACACAGCCCTACCTCAGCCTTCCCAAGGCCTACAACTCAGAGATGTAAATATCCTACCTCAGGCACACAGCACTACCTCAGCCTTCCCAAGGCCTACAACTCAGAGATGTAAATCTCCTACCTCAGGAACACAGCCCTACCTCAGCCTTCCCAATGCCTACAACTCAGAGATGTAAATATCCTACCTCGGTCACTCATCCCTACCTCAGCCTTTATAACATAGGCTTACAACTCAGATCAATAATGATCTTACAGAACAAAAATATAAAATATGTTTTATCTTCCACCCAAGTTGAGAGAGAATGAGTAGAAGGATTTCTTGATCAGTTCTTGAAGAATCTGATTACCCAGAAATCAACCTGTCTTTGGCTTTCTTCAAAGCTTCTTGAATCTGAACACAATAAGGTTGAATTTCTTGAAGATGATCTTCAATCAGCTTCCTTCTTAAAATCCAGAAATCAATCTGAATTCTTCTTTTCAGATAGTTCAGGATCTGCTCTTAAGAGACTAGTTGATGATAGTCTCTTTCTTCACTTGAATTGTTGGAGTTCTCTCTCTATACAAATTCTTCTGAAGAACTTTTGAAATTCTTCACTTAGATCCACTTGAAAATCTCTGACTGGATTTTCTTGTGTATGTTGGATCTTCTATTGTAATTGTGTGTTGAGTACTTCGTCTTCTTTTTCCGTCTGTTGTTACTTCAATCATCCTTCTTTGTTGATAGAATCTGTCTTTATATAGACTTCATCCAAGGTTACTGGCTGATCCGGTTGCTAACCAACTTCTGACAGATCTGACAGTTGCAGTAGACCTGTTGGTTATGGCAGCTATCAAGTCTTCCAAACACTTCTTGAAACTTTGTCTCTGTCAGCAAAATGTCGAGTCTGAACTTCACATGTGTCGACACAAGTAGACTAAGTGTCGACACAATTCTTGGTGGTGTCGGCACAGCTCTCATGGTGTCGACACTGCTTCTTGACAAAGCTTCTGTAAGAATGTGTCGACACAAGTCCTGTGTGTCGACACAGTCACTTCTTGTCTTGACACAATTAACTTAAAAGAAATTCTGGTGTGTGTGTCGACACAGATCTAAAGGTCAATTAGAATTGAGTCTAAGGGTTTGTAGTTAGGTTTGGAGACTAAGTCATTTCGTCGAGCTCAGTACGACGAATCATCTAACTCCAATCGACGATCGTTTAGCTCACTTCGACGGATCGTCGAACTCCATTCGACGATCTCTGAGCTCAACTTCAACAAATCGTCGAACTCCATTCGACGATCTTCGAGCTCAGTTCGACGATCTTGACTCCAGTATTGATTTTCTATCTCTGAGCTCAGTTCGACGATAGTTGAGCTCCAATCGACGATCTCTGTTGCTGTCTAAGTCCAAATCGCTGAGCTCAGTTCGACGATAGTGGAGCTCAGTTCGACGTTTTTTTGAAGAGTTAAATGATTTTCAAGATTCAAATTCAGAACAGTTAAGGAGTTATTGTCAGCAATTAATTCAGAAGATCTTGTAGCCGTTTTCATTTATTCTGGAGCAAGTTTCAAGGGATTATCAAGGAATGTTTCATTGGACTTTCCCCCAGAAGACAATTGCAATTAAGGATGTAATTAATGACAGGCTAATGGATATTCTGGACAGAGGATCATTTCTACTCAGAACAAAAGAAATAAAAGACAAGATTTTTGAATCTCTCACAACAAGAAAAAGAAGAACAAGAGAGTGCACAAGAAGAAGAAGAAAAACATATTCTTTTCTACAACTCTTCTCTACAACAACAGCTTTCTCAACAACAATCACTCAAGAGAAAAAAAAGAAAGCTGTAGACATTCTCTGTCTCAAGATTCTCACAAGAACACCATCACCAAAAGGAGATCAACAAATCTGAAATCTTCAGATCTCTTTTGATTCAAGTGTTCAAGGCCATCATCATTCAAGACTCCAGACACCTCATATTTCAACTGTTGCTGAAATCATCAATTGCTGGAGTTCAATTTTCTGAAGGTCTATCACCCTACAGCAAATCTTCATTTCCTGAACATCTCAAGAACTCAGGGGGAGCTTTGACAACATCAATATCCACATAGTCTTCTCAGCTTCTTTGAGAAAGAGAAGACTTCCATCACTCTCTCATCCCCACCTCTGTAAAGGGTTTTTCAAACTCCCTTCAAAAGTTTGTGTGTGGTTTTTGAGCACCTTATCAAAAGCTCATCGGTGGCAAGACACCTGATCAAAAAATCTGGTTTGGTTTTTGAGCACCTTATCAAAAGCTCATTGGTGCCCAGGACACCTGATCAACTCATTCTGCAGTGGATTCCTACCTAGGGTGGTAGAAGAGTGGATGTACCCAAGTTTAGGGGAACCACTATAGCTCCTTGTGTCTTCTGGTTGTTTGTCTTTATTTTTGTTTCTGGCTGTGATCTGTGATTAGCTTCTTTTGTAGATTGTGATTAGATAGCTGTTGTGTTTAGATTTACTATTTGCTTCCCTGTTCACTCAGATTGCAACAACTGTTGTAAAAATTTTTAAGCACCATACTCTATTCACCCCCCCCCTAGAGTATATCAGATCTAGCTTGCACTTTCACCCTCCATATAGACTATCAATGTGTCTCACATCTCCTTGGAGGTTTTACAGTGAATCGGATTTTGGAATGTTGAGTCATCTATGACACTTACTATAATATTCTGAGCTCTCTTGTCCATAGTAGCCAAGATAATCTCATCTTTAGTCATTTCTGAAAAGTCTTTTGGTGTCCTCTGATTAGCATCAAGAACTGAGACTTTCATTGGAATATAAGGCCCTTCCTTAACAGTTATATATATTCTTGTATCAGATGCTTCCATAAATAATTTGACCCTTTCTTTCCATATTCCAAAGATTTCCTTCATATATATGGGCAACTTCATGGAACCAAGTTCCTTATGATTTTCTCCTAAGCCCATCTTTTCTAATTTATTCTACCCCACAGATCTTACTCAGACTGTTAGGTCTATCTTTGAGTAACCTCGCTCTAATACCACTTGAAAGAATTGGTTTCAAGATAACCTAAACACCTAGAGGGGGTGAATAGGTACAATTCCTTTTTACACTAAGGCAGAATATAAATTCAGTTAATCACATAGACTCAAACAGATCTACTGCTACCACATCACAGAAATCACACAATCACACACAATCACAGATGGCACACAGTTTTATAGTGGTTCCTCAAATGATGGGTACATCCACTTTCCCCCTTCGCCTATCTAGCAGTGTGCTAGATTCGGCCTAACTTCTTCCTTCTCAAATCTACAGATCTTATAGCTCAGAACCCAGTCTAGGTTCCTACAACTCAGAGTGAGTCAACACTCCTATAACTCAGGCAATTAATCCCTACCTCAGTCTTCACCCAAGCCTACAACTCAGAGAATCAGATCTCCTACCTCAGGCACACAGCCCTACCTCAGCCTTCCCAAGGCATACAACTCAGAGATGTAAATCTCCTACCTCAGGCACACAGCCCTACATCAGCCTTCCCAAGGCCTACAACTCACAGATGTAAATCTCCTACCTCAGGCACACAGCCCTACCCCAGCCATCCCAAGGTCTACAACTCAGAGATGTAAATCTCCTACCTCAGGCACTCAGCCCTACCTCAGCCTTTATAACATAGGCTTACAACTCAGATCAATAATGATCTTACAGAACAAAAATATAAAATATTTTTTATCTTCCACCCAAGTTGAGAGAGAATGAGTAGAAAGATTTCTTGATCAGTTCTTAAAGAATCTGATTAACCAGAAATCAACCTGTCTTTGGCTTTCTTCAAAGCTTCTTGAATCTGAACACAATAAGGTTGAATTTCTTAAAGATGATCTTCAATCAGCTTCCTTCTTAAAATCCAGAAATCAATCTGAATTCTTCTTTGCAGATAGTTCAGGATCTGCTCTTAAGGGACTAGTTGATGATAGTCTCTTTCTTCACTTGAATTGTTGGAGCTCTCTCTCTCTACAAATTCTTCTGAAGAACTTTTGAAATTCTTCACTTAGATCCACTTGAAAATCTCTGACTGGATTTTCTTGTGTATGTTTGATCTTCTGTTGTAATTATGTGTTGAGTACTTCGTCTTCTTTTTCCATATGTTGTTACTTCAATCATCATTCTTTGTTGATAGAATCTATCTTTATATAGACTTCATCCAAGGTTACCTGCTAATCCGGTTGCTAAACAACTTCTGACAGATCTGACAGTTGTAGTAGACCTGTTTGTTATGGCAGCTGTCAAGTCTTCCAGTCACTTCTTGAAACTTTGTCTCTGTCAGCAAAATGTCGAGTCTGAACTTCACATGTGTCGACACAAGTAGACTAAGTGTCGACACAATTCTTGGTGGTGTCGACACAGCTCTCATGGTGTCGACACTGATTCTTGATATAGCTTTTGTAGGAATGTGTCAACACAAGTCCTGTGTTTCGACACAGTCACTTCTTGTCTTGACACAATTAACTTAAAAGAAATTCTGGTGTGTGTGTCGATACAGTTGATGTCGACTGAACTTTCTGTGTGTTGACACAAGTCCTGTGTGTCGGCACAGTTGATGTCGACTGAACTTTTTGGGTGTCGACACAAGTCCTGTGTGTCGACACAGTTGATGTCGACTGAACTTTCTGTGTGTCGACACTGCTTCTCCAAGTGTCGACACAATTGAATCCAGGTGTCGACACAGCTTTTCCCAAGTGTCGACACAAGTCTTCACAAGTATCGACACAGCTTCTTCTGGTGTCGACTCATGGACTTAGAAACGTTTTCTGCATATTCCTAACCTGCACATATAAACTCAAAACAACATCAAATACACATTGATGAATATCATTGAGCTATGTTAGGCTTCTCTAAATCTGGTACACATTTTCCAATGTACCCAACAGGAGTCTTCTCCGGTGTGCAAATGAAACATCACCAATCCAAACCAACTTATCCAGATGGGCTTCACACAGCATGCCTATTTTGTACTACACATTTTCGAATCTATATGCAAGACTATTGGGGATTCCAAGAATCAACCCAAGGCTCCGCAATCCACCCTCTGGTGGGGGAAATCCATGAATATGCCAAAAATAAGGACTTCACATGTCCAAGAAGGAAGATTGTTACCCATGACGACCTCTTTGGAGCCATGGAAATCTAGCTGGTTGGAAAGCACCGCAGCGGCCTTGCCTCCACAAATCTGGCCTCGGATCTCAATTCAGAACTCTGAAGCTCCACCGGCGGTAGGATCCTCTCTCCTCCTCCTCCTTGATCTACCTTCCCTCTATCTCTTTTAGAAAGAGAAATGGCCAATATGAATGAGAGTTGATCTCTCCTCTCCCAGCCTTAAAGCAGCAGGGGGAAACCTGGATCGTTAGATCCTGCTTTGAGGGAATGAATGACCACGAATCACCCTAAAATTGTCTATTTTTGGCTGGCACGGCCTGTGACACGCCCGTATAACAGGTCGTGTACCTTAAGCGGCACACAACCGACTTAACCCGAACATGACACGGCCATGTGACACGCCCATGTCATAGGCCGTGTGACCTGACATGGCTTCCAACACGTCCGTGTCTAGCGGCCGTGTACCTCAGGCGGCACACAATCGACTCAACCCAAATAGGACACGACCATGTGACACGCTTGTATCACAGGATGTGTGCCCTGAGACACACCCGTGTCCACCAGGCCTCCCTTCCCGGGCCAAAACCACAGAAGGACACGACCATGTGACATACCCGGGTCACAGGGCCGTGTTCCCTCTCGAGAACTCGTCGAGTGCATTTCGTCGAGCACTCGACAGGCTGCTCAACCATACAGAGAAGGACACGGCTTGGGACACCCCCGTGTCCCAGGCCGTGTTGCCCATCATTAGCTAAATTTTGGGATTTGGGGTGTTACAACCCTCTCCTCCTTACAAGAAATTTCGTCCCGAAATTTACACACACTAAGGAAACCAGCAGTCACAATATTATAACTTCAAAGTGTATGTTACAACAAGATATGTATTGTACAACAGTTTAAACAAATAGCTCGGGAAACTCAGCACGCATGGTCTGCTCTCGCTCCCATGTTAGCTCCCCACGACCATAGTTGTCTCATCGGATCTTGACCATCCCGATTGTCTTGTTCTGAAACTGTTTATCGGCTCTATCCTCGATCTGAATAGGTCTAACCTTCGTCGTTAGCCCATACTCAACCAGCACACGATTGTTCTCAATCACTTGAGTTGGATCTTTGACAGCTTTTTGAAGCACAGATATGTGAAACACATCATGTAATCCTCTCAATTCTGCCGAAAGAGCTAGCCAATAGGCATCTTCCCCAACTCGCTCCACCACTTCAAACGGACCAAGATATCTCGGACTTAACTTTTTCAAACGTTGAATCCTGGACACACCTTTGAAGGGTTTGATATTCAAATATACCCAATCGCCCACCGCGAACTCCACGTTCTGATGCTTGGCGTTGTAGTATTTTGCTTGATGATCCTGGGCTATCAGTAGCCTCTCCCGAATAGAGCGTATCATCGAGTTAGCTTCTTCGACTTCTTTATGCTTACATAGTTTGGATTCTCCTGCTTCTGCCCAAGCTAACGGTGTACGACATTTACTACCATACATAGCTTCAACCGATGTCATACCGATGCTAGCTTGGTAGCTATTATTGTAGGCAAACTCCACCATATAGAGATGATCTTCTCATCTCTTACCAAAATCTAGGGCGCACATTCGGAGCATATCCTCCATTGTTTTGTTGGTCCTCTCAGTCTGGCCATCCATTTGAGGATGAAAGGTCGTACTGAACGTTAACTTTGTTCCCAACAATTATTGGATTAGCCTCCAATCATTCGATGTGAATCGCTCATCACGGTCACTCACGATGCTACGGGGAACACCGTGCAATCGTACAATCTGCTCCACATAGAGTTTTGCCAAACTTTCTATTGAATCGTCCCGCTTGTTCGGAAGGAAGTGAACCACTTTAGTCAACCGGTCTACAATCACCCAGATTGAATCATTCCCGCATTGAGATCTCGGTAACCCGTGTACGAAATCCATTGAAATATCATCAAACTTCCATTCCGGAATCGGTAATGACTTCAAGAAAACTCCGGGTTTCTGGCATTCCGCTTTCACCAAAGCACAAGTTTGACATTTAGCCACATAATGAGCTATGTCTTTCTTTAGTCCTGACCACCAGAACAACTTTTTCATGTCCTTGAACATCTTTGTGCTCCCAGGATGAATTGAGTATTTTGTAAAGTGAGCTTCATACATCAATTCTTCTCTCAACTTACCCATACTCGGGACGCACAAATGACCCACTTTCCGCAAAAGGCCGTCATCCCAGGAGAATTGGCCATCTAGCCCATCCTTTGGATAGCATTGGAGACTTTCATCCAGCTCTGTTGTCCATCGAGCCCTGTCCGCAAGGTCATATTGTACCTCCGTCTAGTTTAAGCATGCATCGGTTGTGGAATTCTTATCAACACAAGAAATCTCTAATGCTTCCAACTCCTGTATCAGCGCTTATCATGCATCTGCAACCAATTTGCCATTGACGGAGTCCTATGACTCAAGGCATCAGCGACCACGTTTCCCTTCCCAGGAGTATAATGAATATCAAAGGTGTAGTCCCCAAGGAACTCCATCCACCTTCATTGTTACATATTAAGATTCTTCTGATCCAACAAGTACTTTAGGTTCTTATGGTCCGTAAAGATATCCACTTTTACGCCATATAGATAATGCCGCCATAATTTAAGCGCAAAGATTACCGCCGCCAACTCCAAGTCATGGACGGGATAATTTCGCTCATGCACTTTCAATTGGCGTGAGTCATAAGCAATTACCTTTCAAAACTGCAGAAGAACGCAGCCTAAGCCGCTCCCTGATGCATCACTATAGATCTCATAGTCGTCTGTACCACATGACGATGTTAAAATAGGCGTCGTGGTCAAACGACTCTTTAGCTCTTCAAAATCTCGCACGCACTCTGGCGTCCAAACGAACTTCTGATCTTTTTGCGTTAATGTGGTAAGAGGCAAAGCGATCCGTGAGAAGTTTTCAACAAAACGTCTGTAGTAGCCTGCTAGTCCAAGGAAACTCCTGACCTCGGCCATTGAAGACAACATCGGCCACTCCTGTATGGCTTTTATCCTTGATGGATCCACTGCTATGCGCTCTCCACTTACCATGTGGCCAAGAAAAGCCACCGACGACAGCCAAAACTCACACTTTGAGAACTTGACATAGAGTATATTTCTCTGCAAGGTATGCAACACGAACTGTAAATGTTTTGCATGATCAGCTTCGGATTAAGAGTACACCATGATATCATCAATGAATACAATCACAAACAGGTCCAAGTACTCTCGGAACGTTCAGTGCATTAGGTCCATGAACACCGATGGCATATTACATAGCCCAAGCGGCATTACAGTGAACTCATAATGAACATATCGTGTTTCAAATGTTTTCTTGGGAATGTCACCTTCTCAAATCCTCAATTGATAATATCCAGATTTCAAATCCAATTTGGAATAGACGGTTGATCAATTCACGATAGTCAATACATAACCGCAAACTACCGTCCTTTTCCACAAAAAAGAACAGGTGCGCTCCAAGGTGACATACTTGGGCGTATGTACCACTGTTCCAACAACTCTTTCAATTGGACTTTCAATTCAGCCATTTCCTTTGGCGCTACGCGATATGGCGAGCGGGCCATAGGTTTCGCACCTGGCACCAACTCAATAGTGAAGTTGATTTCCCACTGAGGTGGTAGCCCAGGAAGATCCGTAGGAAACACATCAGCAAACTCTGATACAATCGGAACATCACACACACTGGCCTTTAGCTCAACAGCCTGAATCAGCGTGAAGAATAACTTTGCGCCCTTCCGAACAACATTGGCGACTTGGAGTGTAGACATCAGGGTCCCGCTCACCCCTCGCATACGAGCGAACTTAGTCTCAAGCTCGGTATTCTGGCCCAGTGTGATCTCTTTTGAATTGTAATCAATAAAGGCACGCTGCTCTGAGAGCCATTCCATACCAAAGATCACATCAAATTCTGATATCGGTAGCACAGATGCATTCAAATAGAAATCCTGACTTCCTATTTGAACCTCCACATCACAAGCCCTATCTGCAAGCATCAAACATCCATTCGGTAATAAGACCTTTACATTATCTGTCGTCACATGACTAGGTACTCCAATTCGAGTTACGAAGTCTTTAGACAGAAATGAATGTGAAGCACCTGTATCAAATAGTGCTCTTGCCGGATTATTCCAAATCAGGACAAAGCCTGTAGCAAACACATCATACACAAGCTACAAACAAGATATGCAATAAGAAAAGCATTCACTAACTTAAATCATACCTGTGAGACGTCACTTTGCTTTATGGCCTCCTGTTGGCCAAGATTATAGACTCGGGGATGCGTCTGGGATGCAGAGGACTCCACCACTGCCTTTCCCTTCTCAGCATAAGACGCTCTCATCTTCTTTTCACCCTTTGGTGGACCACCCCGACAGTCACGAGCTATATTCCCCACTCTACCACAAGTATAACAGGTACGAGACTCCTGCTTCGACGTTGCTCCCAACGCAACCGTAGAAGGAGCCTGTCCAGAAGGCTTGGACCTCTTGTCCCATTTCTTTTGATAGTACGATTTTCCAAGATGGGGTGCTTTGAACTCTGGCTTTTTCACAGCCAAGGCCCTTTTTCCTTGCACCCGCTTCATATCTTTCTCCAACGCACAAGCAGTATCGACCAATGCATGAAACCTTGGTTTACCGAACTCGAGAGCAGGAATCGCAACTTATCCCGCAATCCTTCACAGAACCTATTGGTTTTCCGCTGCTCATCGGCAAAGATAGAGCCCGCATAACGTCCCAACCTTGTGAACTCATGCAGATAAGTATCAACAGTACTTTCTCCCTGCGTTAGCCGTTGGAACTCATTTTCCATGGCAATGCATTATGCCGCTAGTAGGTGCTTTGCCAGGAATAGTCATGAGAATTCCTCAATCAAAACTTGCGTTAATTGCCTACCCGCTAAGTGGTGTAACTTTATCTCATCCCACCATAGTCGAGCCTCTCCTTCTAATAAGAAGGTGGCCAAGGTGACCGTCTTATCTTCCTTCGTCCTGATCGCCGTCAATATACACTTGACGCGCGACAACCAATCCTCCGCCTGCGTTGGGTATCCCACACCCGTAAACATAGGAGGATGGAAGCTCATGAACTGCTTCAACTACCGTTCACCTGCTCAAGGATCAACAACCGCAATAGGTTCTGGCCTTACACCAACCTGTTCTAACACCACTGTCGGTTGTGCTTGCCCACCAAGTTGTGCATGAAACATTACAAACAGCGCCTCAACAACTAAGCGGAAGGTTTCCACATAAGGGGGAGGTGTAGGCACCTCAGCTGGTGTCGTACTCTCATCAGAATGCTGGGGCTCAAACTGCCCAGCACCACTACGAGTCACTTATAGGTGAACAAGACACACATTAGCGACCTCGGGCAAGCAATAATAATAATTTAGGTACGCGCAGGTTCCTCAAACAAGTGTATTTGCATTCCTAAGTGGACATTCAAGAGTTCATTAGGGTTAACGTGGGTCGCACATACACGTGCTCGCCACACCACAAAAGAATTCGACCACAAATTCGAAAGAGGAAGACCGAGACAAGCTGATACCAAAATGTAACGGCTCCATCCGTTCATATAGCATATAATAGAAGGTCCGGCCGGGGCCCCACACCATATGCCACAAAACAGGCGGCGAGGTTATAGGTTAATATCAATTCATAATTGCATCCTAACACAGAGCATTCTAGCAGAAGCTTTTAACAATAATACTGAACTCCAACCAATAATGTTCACTAATATAAACAACCACATTTATATAGGAATGTACAACAAATACATTAACGTTTGGCCTTAAGGCCTTACAGTTTCCCTTTACAAATGTGGATTCCAAACATCGGCGCGCAGGCCGGCCATACATGAACAAAACACAACATTCTATGCATAGACTTCGTGGGCCAGCAGCAGCAGGGACTTCAACCCTTTATTTCCCGCTCGTCTCTCCAACACCTGCACAAAGACAACCCACCAAAATGGTGGCAAACAAGTCAACAATCAGCATTTAGCTGACCAATTGAGCAATATATTACACATTGTGCTCTCACGCACAAACAATCCATCACAACCGTCCGCCACGTGGCCCGACGATCCGTGCACTCAGGGCACATTCTTGGTATACTGGCGAACCAGGGTCCCACCACCGTTCCAGGTCCGAAACTCGATGGTAAAATTGAGCATTTAGTCTTAACGACACGCATGCCTAAGACTCTCATTATGCGCTACAACTGACCGCACTTCCAGGTCTCCAAGTCGGACGGACATAACGCAGGTACGGATCACCCCCCCCCCCCCCCCCGTTGCTCAAGTCGCCTTTCCATCACGAATACCAACGTACTCGAGGCCAAATCTAAGGCGCGGGTCGGTTTCACCTTTTCTGTTAGGCACAAAGCCTTTGTAAGAGCTTACAGCTCACAATAGCCATACTGTCCACCGAGGACTAGCTTCACAATAGCCACAATGTCCAGCAAGGACTGGCTTCATAATAGCCACAATGTCCACCAAGGACTGGCTTCACAATAGCTATAATGTCCACCAAGGACTGGCTTCATAATAGCCACAATGTCCACCAAGGACTGGCTTCACAAAAGCCACGATGTCCACCAAGGATTGGCTTCACAATAGCCATAATGTCCACCAAGGACTGACTTCACAATCAAAAAAGGGAGTTCATGCTAGCGTCCTTCGCGATCGCTTAACGGGTTCAACAAAAACTCTCTTTCTGCACCCAACTCTGCCCAAACATTGCAGCATCCTGCAGTGCCAGAAAACTGGTCTTGCCATAGCACACAGCATAAGCATCACAAGGGCATTTTCCTGGACTACCACTCCAGTACTTCCTGATACTGCCCTTCACAGGTCCAACCCATCGACTCCACAAACTACACGTTTAACCGCGGAGTCTTCTCCGGTGTGCAAATGAAACATCATCAATCCAGACCAACCTGTCTAGATGGGCTTCACACATCATGCATATTCCATACTACACATTTGCGGATCTATATGCAAGACTGTTGGGGATTCCAAGAATCAACCAAAGGGAAATCCCTCCGCAATCCACCCTCTGGTGGGGGAAATCCATGCACATGCCAAAAAGAAGGACTTCACATGTCCAAGAAGGAAGATCGTTACCCTTGATGACCTCTTTGGAGCCATGGAAATCTAGCCGATTGGAAAGCACTGCAGTGGCCTTGCCTCCACAAATCTGGGCTCAAATCTCGATTCGAAACTCTGAAGCTCCACTGGCGGCCGGATCATCTCTCCTCCTCCTCCTTGCTATACCTTCTCTCTATCTCTTTTAGAAAGAGAAATGGCCAAGATGAATGAGAGTTGATCTCTCCTCTACAAGCCTTAAAGCAGCAGGGGGAAACCTGGATCGTTAAATCCTGCTTGGAGGGAATGAACGGCCACAAATCACCCTGAAAATGTCTATTTTTTGGTTGACATGGCCTGTGACATGCCTGTGTCACATGTCGTGTACCTTAAGTGGCACACAACCGACTTAACCCGAACAATACATGGCCATGTGACATGCCCGTGTCACAGGCCTTGTGACCTGACATGGCTTCTGACACGTCGGTGTCTAACGGCCATGTACCTCAGGAGGCACACAACCAACTCAACCTGAACATGACACGGCCATATGACACGCCCGTGTCACAGGCCATGTGCCCTGAGACAGACCCGTGTCCACCAGGCCTCCCTTCCCTGGCAAAAACCAGAGAAGGACACGGCCATGTGACACGCCTGTGTTCTCTCTCGAGAACTCGTCGAGTGCATTTCGTCAAGCACTCGACATGCTGCTCAACCATACAGAGCAGGACACGACTTGGGACACGCCCGTGTCCCAGGCCGTATTGCCCAGCATTAACTAAATTTTCGGATTTGGGGTGTTACATGTCCTCCCAGCCTGAGTGTAGGGCTTAACAGCCTGAGGTAGGTGGTCTGCTGACCACTGAGTGTAGGCCTTTGTGGCTGAGAAGTGAGTCTTGGAGGAGACTTGGAGATCATGTGGGATCTGATGTGTAAGCTCTTAGGAGCAGTTTGGAGAAGTTGTGCCACGTCCAACAAATTAGTTGGATAGGTGGGAGGAAAAGTGAATGTATCCAATTGGAAAACCACTATAAATCTCTGTGTGCTTTTCTGTGGTTGTTTTTCTTTCTTATTTATAGGTGCTAAGAACAAGCTCTAGATCACCCTAAGCTCGAAGATAAAAGAAAACAACAAAGCATTTTAAAGAAAACAAAAGATAGTCTCAAAGAGA
The DNA here is from genome assembly GCA_039583875.1 of Platanthera guangdongensis. Lineage (NCBI taxonomy): Eukaryota > Viridiplantae > Streptophyta > Magnoliopsida > Asparagales > Orchidaceae > Platanthera > Platanthera guangdongensis. The sequence goes on from CM077166.1 coordinate 51,270,933, forward strand.
CAAATAACCTATTCACCCCCTCTAGGTGATTTATCTATCCTTGAAATAAAGACTTTTAAGTGGTATCAGAGAGAGGTTACTCAAAAAGGACCTAACAGTCTGAGTTGGTATCAGAGGGAGGTTACTCAAAAAGGACCTAACATTCTGAGTTCACCCCCCCCCCCCCCCCCCCTCTAGGTGATTTAGCTATCCTTGGAAGTTAACCAAGGACAAGTTGGCTTCGAGTTGGCTATAATGACCTAACAGACTCCAGGAGTAACAGGAGTGACACCTTTAAAATCTTGCTATTGTAACACCCCCATCCGTCGCATGGCATATAACAGAAGGTCCAGCTGGAACCCGACGTCATATACCACAGACAGTCGGAAGGGTTACATAGGAATATTCAAACTATCGAATTAAGACTACTCGTCCTACACAGAGCATTCTAGCGGAAGGTTTTTAAGTTGAAAGAACCCAAAACTTGAATCCATTAAACATGAATGTCCACAACCACACCACTGGAATGAAAACCAAATACACTGAAAAGGGGACATGGCCTTATGGCCTTACAATTGTTCACTTAATAAATAGTGATTTCCATACATCGGCACGCAGGCCGGCCGCACATGACAAAATTAAAGTACAACTATTCTTTACGGCCTTCAAGGGCCAGCACAGCAACATGGGCTCCAGCCAGCTATTTTGCACTCGGCTCCGCAACACCTGCAAGCAACATTCCACCGCACGGTGGCAAACAAGGCAACGGTCTGCTAAAAGCCGACCAAATTATAACGACCCCGCCCCTTACTCGGGACGGCGGTGCTCTTTCCCTGCATAATATTAGTCCAGTAAAACAATAAAGCGCAACTATACTACGCCACAAGTGTAGGCTCGCACGACCAAATACCCCGTGCACTCAGGGCACATTAACAGTGAATTCGGTCAATTCCGTGGCTTCACCACCATCCCAAAGATGGCAACCATGTGAGCATTTAGCCTTTCTGACCACCGTCTAAGGCTCTCGACTATGCCAACGGCCAGTCCCCTTTTCGGGTCTCTCGCACCGAACCACATAGCCTAGGTCCGATTCCACTTGCTTGTTGCTCACGCCGCCTAGTCAATTTAAGTCCTACGCACGGGCCAAGATTCTCTCGGATACCAAAATTTCCAAATAATCACATAACCCAGTTATGTTCAAGGCCGGTTCCCTGACCTCCAAGTTAGCAGAACAACGATTCTGCTCAGTTTTTCGGGTGCGCCTTGGAGCTAACCTCTAAGGATCCCTGCTGCAATCTACCGCATAGAAACCCAAAAAAACCAAAGCACAGAGTCTTCTCCGACGAAACATATCAAATGCAACATCACCGATCCAGATAATACATGTCTGGTTAGGCTTCACACACAATACATATGTCCGTACTTACGATTCCGGACTCTATATGCAACACAAGGGGGACTATTCACATCAACCCCAAGGAACACCACGCACTCACCGCACACTCGCGGGAGCGGGATTCCCTATGCAGAAAGGAAGAGCTTCACATGCTTAAGTAGAGATTCGTTACCCTTGTAGTCCGCTTTGGCGTCATGGAAAAACTACACGGACAGAACTCTTCGCAATGACCTTTCCTCCACGGATCCGCTCTCAGATCTCAAAACGGTGCTCCGATGCTCCGCCGGCGGCCGAAATCCCTTCCTTCTTCCTCCTCTTTCCAACTCCTTGAGAGAGAGAATGGTTGGAGAGAAATGAAGGATTAACTCCCATATTCCCGGCCTTAATAGAGCAGGAAACCATCTCGGTCGTTGGATCCTATTTAGAGAAAACGAACGGCTCAGATCCGCTCAAAAATCCCCAAACCTGGGCCGAACACGGCTTGGCACATGGCTGTGTCCTAGGTCGTGTGCCTCGATCCAGGCACGATCGTCAAACGAAGGAAAGACACATGGGCAAAGACACACCCGTGTCTCACCTAACACGCCCGTGTCGGGTCTCTCGACATGCCCGTGTCCTGGGGCGTGTTACCTATAACCGCCACGCCAACATACACGACCCAATTGAACACGGGTACTGACACGGGTAGGCACACGCCCGTGTCAAATGACACGCCCGTGTCATTCAGCTGTGTTCCTGGCCGTGTCCTTCTCGGGATGAAAACGACCAAAAATCACCAGCCAGACACGGCCTTGGACACACCCGTGTCCTAGGCCATGTACCCCTATACAGGCACCAAAAATCCCTTTTCACGCGAACGACTCAAATACAACTTTCGGGGCGTTACAAATCTCCACCACTTAAGGAATTTCGTCCCGAAATTAAGTAAAGGTACATAAATCTAAAAGTTACCTGAGTGGAACAACTCGGGATATTCCTCCAACATAGCTTGCTCTCGCTCCAATGAAAGCTCCTCACGTCCGCAATTATCCCATCGGACTTTAACCATTCAGACCTCCTTGTTGCGGAGTCGCTTGACTGCAACATCTTCAATACGTACTGGTTTGACCCTTATTGTTAACTCATAATCAACCGGTACTTGATTGTCCACAATGATCTGCGAAGGCTCTTGCACTACCTTACGCAACACCGACACGTGGAACACGTCATGTAGCCCACTCAGTTCCGCCGACAGATTCAATCTATATGCCGCCTCGCCAACACGTTCCAGGATTTCAAATGGTCCAAGGTATCTGGGACTCAACTTATTCAAGCGTCGAACCCGCGACACACCCTTGAACGGCTTAATTTTTAAGTACACCCAGTCGCCAACATTGAACTCCACATTCCTATGTTTGGCGTTATAGTACTTTGACTGTCTGTCTTGAGCGATCTTCAACCGTTCTTGAATTATCTGTATCACTGAGGTGGCATCTTCCACCGCTTGACGTTTGTAAAGCTTCGACTCGCCCGTCTCTAACCAAGACAACGACGTACGACACTTCCTCCCGTATAAGGCCTCGAAAGGCGCCATTCCAATACTCGCCTGAAAGCTGTTGTTGTACTCAAACTCCACCATATACAGGTGATCCTCCCAATGCTTTCTGAAATCTAGGACGCACATGCGAAGCATGTCCTCCATAGTCTTGTTGACCCTCTCGGTCTAACCATCCGTCTTCGGGTGAAAGGTTGTGCTGAACTTTAGCTTAGTTCCCAACATACTATGCACCAACCTCCAATCACTCGACATAAAGCGTCCATCTCGGTCACTAACAATACTGCGGGGAACACCATGCAATCGAACAATATTCTCCACATAGAGTTTGGCTAACTTTTCCACCGAATCTTCCTTCCTGACCGGGATAAAGTGCGACACCTTTGTCAACCTATCTACGACCACCCAAATGACGTCATTTCCCTTCTGCGACTTCGGCAGACCATGCACACAATCCATAGATATGTCGTCGAATTTCCATTCTGGGATAGGTAGGGACTTCAAGAAACCTTCGGGCTTCTGGCATTCCGCCTTCACCAATGCACATGTACGGCACTTGGCCACATAAAGTGCTACATCCTTCTTCAATCCTGGCCACCAGAATAATTTCTTCATGTCTCTATACATCTTCGTGCTTCCCGGGTGGATTGAGTACTTGGTATGATGAGCCTCATGCATCAATTCCTCCCGAAGATTATCCGCACTATGAACGCATAGGCGACCGTCCTTCCTTAGCAACCCATCTTCAACAACAAACTGGGAATTTGACCCATCCAAAGATTCATCCAAGATCTGCTTCATGCTGCTATCCTGAACCAAAGCCCGCCGAACTCTATCAGCTAGGTCACACTGCACCTTTGTCCAAAACAGTTTCTCCTTAGCACTAGACTGCTTGTCGACGCAAGATATGTCCAAAGCCTCCAACTCATGGACCAATCTCCCATCATGTACCGATAACCAGTTGGCCTGCACCGGAGTCTTGCGACTCAACGCATCCGCCACTGCATTTCCCTTCCCAGGCACATAATGTATCTTGAAGGTATAGTCCCCTAAGAACTCCATCCACCTCCGCTGCCTCATGTTCAGATCCTTTTGATCCAACAGGTACTTCAAGCTCTTATGATCGGTGTAAATATCGACCTTCACACCGTACAGATAATGCCTCCAAAGCTTTAGAGCAAATATCACGGCCGCTAACTCTAAGTCATGGACCGGATAATTTCTCTCGTGAGCTTTCAATTGTCGTGAACCATAGGCTATCACTCTCCCATGCTGTAGCAGGACACAGCCCAAACTACTACCCGAAGCATCACTATAGATTTCAAATCCTTCGATTCCACTCGACAAACATAAAATAGGCGTCGTGGTTAACCACCTCTTCAATTCTTCAAAAGCATGCTCGCACTCCAACGACCACACAAACTTTTGATCCTTTCTTGTCAACATCGTGAGTGGAAGTTCTATCCGTGAAAAGTTCTCTACGAAGCGCCTATAGTAGCCGACAAGCCCCAGAAAGCTCCGGACTTCCTCCACCGTAGTCAAAGTAGGCCACTCCCGTATTACCAATATCTTCGCCGGATCCACAGCTATCCCTTCTCCACTGACAACATGACAAAGGAACGCTATCGAGGATAATCAGAATTCACACTTTGAGAAATTAGCATACAACTGATTCCTCCTTAACGTCTCCAACACCATATGTAGATACTTGTAATGGTCCTCCTCACACCGCGAGTATACCAAGATATCGTCGATAATTACTATCACGAAGCGATTCAGGTACTCTCTGAACGTCTTGTTCATCAGATCCATAAATACGGATGGCGCATTCGTCAACCCAAACGACATGACCGTGAACTCGTAATGCCCTAACCGCATACTGAATGTTGTCTTTGGGATGTCGCTCTCCCTTATCCTCAACTGGTAGTAACCAGATTTTAGATCTAACTTCGAATATACCGTTGACCCAACCAACTGATCAAATAGATCGTTAATCTTGGGGATTGGATATTTGTTCTTCTCTGTAAGCTTGTTCAATTCCCGGTAGTCGATACAAAGCCGCAAGCTCCCATCTTTCTTCTTAACAAAGAGAACTGGTGCGCTCCAAGGCGACGAACTTGGACGCACATAACCTTGCTCCAACAACTCTTGTAGTTGCACTTTCAATTCCGCCACCTCTTTTGGCGCTATCCGATATGGAGAGCGTGACACCGGTTTGGCACCCGGTACCAGTTCAATGGTAAAATCAATCTCCCGCTGAGGAGGGGCTCCTGGGAGATCATCTGGGAACACATCATGATACTCGGACACGACTGGAATACTGTCAAGACTTGGCTTAGGCGTCGAAGTCTGCACTAATATGACAAACAGCTCTGCCCCAGACTGAACTGCCTTAATCACCTGAAGGGCCAACATCAAAATCTTACCCGACCCCTTCATGCCCGCAAAAGTAGTCTCCCGATCAGTGTTCAGACCCAACTTAACTTCCTTACGGTTGCAATCAATGCATGCACCCTGCTCCGAGAGCCAATCCATGCCGAAGATTACGTCAAACTCCACTAACGGTAGAACCAACGCCCGCAAATCAAACTCCTGATCCCCAATCTGTATCTTCACCACGTAGACCCTATTCGCACGCATTGAGCACCCATTGAGCAACAACACATCCAATTTGTCTTTTGCCATCGAGGATGGAATCCCGATGCGCGATATGAATTTTTCGGACAAGAAGGAATGCGATGCTCCCGTATCAAACAGGGCTTGCGCCGGAAACTCAAAGATCAACACAAAGCCTGTTACCACGTCCGCTGATTTATGGCCTCTTTGTCACAACCCGCATTTCCTCAATGAGTACATCGTATTAGAGCAAGAGGAACTACGGGTTATGATGTCACGTCGTGTAGGGGATAACTGCACACGCTCAGACAAAACCTCGACGCTTGCTTAGTAGTTGAAAGTCATCAGTGATATGCAAGAAAACTGTTTAGTTTAATGGCCGTATCCCTCGGCCTTAGGAACCAAAACGTGTGTTTGTACGCGGCGGAAAATACTTTAGTTTACTTATGACGATCTCCTATATGTAGTCTAGATTTATAATAATATAAGAAATCATCTTTGTTTACGTTATTTGGAAAATACGTCTCAGTTTATCAAAACATGTATGCATGATCTAGGATAATAGGTTTGTTTTATCTTGAAAATATCTAACATGATTACGATATGAACAAGAAAGAATCACATGAACAAGAAAGGCTACATGAATCAAATGAGCATAAGAATTAATTGAGCATAGGGAAAATTCGATAATTAGGCGGTAAACATGTAAGACTTGAAGGAACAAGAGGATTCATGTTTGTGAGTACTAAATAAAAACAAGGATAACAAGACTTATAAAATTGAACAAGCTAGTAAAATTGAAAGAGGAAAGCTAGCTAAACTTGCACAATCAAATAACAAGAAAACAAGATTGGCAAGGGTGAAGAACACCGCTTGCCTGAACCGAGATGACACCGCGATGGCTGCTCCTCTCTTTTCTTGCCTTATTTTAGCTTTTCTCCGTTGCTTTCTCTTTGAGCATGAAGAAGAAGATGGAGAAAGGGCTAAGTAAGGAGAAAGAATTTCTTTCTCGGCCTTATTCCCTCCAGAACAGAGCTGGACCGTTAGATCCAGTATCAGAGAAATAAACGGCAAAAAAAAACTGAAAAAGTCGATTTTTGGCCCTGTCACGCCTTGTGACACGCCCGTGTCACAGGGCGTGTACCTTAAGCGGCGCAGACGCCAACACTTTCCAGCTTATCCACAAGGTACACGGCCGAGTACACGCCCGTGACCGGTAGGTCACGCCCGTGACCTACGGCGTGTAACCCGTGTCTCGACATCTCGTCGACCAAAAGTGTCGACACTTCGACAAAGCTGGACACGCCCTGTGACACGCCCGTGTCACAGGCCGTGTCCCCTCTCTCGACACCCGACACTCGACACTCGACACTCGACACTCGACACTCGACACTCGACATAGCGGGACACGGCCCGTGACACGCCCGTGTCACGGGGCGTGTACCCCATTCGTCGAGCTCAACTCGACGCAAGAAAATTCGTTGAGTCAAGTAGGTCACGCCCCAGGTCACGCCCCGACACGCCCGTGTCGGGGGGCGTGTTCCTCCCGCAAATTCATCGAACGAAGTTCGACGACCACAAAGCCAAACCGCATCCCGAGTTATACACGCCCGTGTCCCAGGCCGTGTCATGCTCAAAAATGACCATTTTTCACTGTTTTGAAAAGTGTTTCTGTTTCGTCCTAGACCATTTCTTCCTTAAGAACTTTTTACCTCTTTTTGTTTTCTGTACACATCGTCCATACAATCAACCCGTTTTGTGCAACCTTACCAGGGCTCAAAAAAGTGCAAGCATTCCCTAAGTGGCCTCACCGAGTCCCCAAAATTGGACTCCGGCTTGCTGGGGAATCGTGCAACTAGGCTACCAAAACAGCCACTCGAAAGCCCGCAGGAAAACCATGCTCGAACAACGGTCAAAGCCAACGTAACGCCCATCAAGCATATGCAATCATTAAACGAAAAAAAATACGGGGCGTTACACTCTTGCAGTCCAAGGTTGTAGACTCTAGGCTGGGCTGGAGCATGATGGGACGCGGTTGACTCCACTGCCTTCCCTTTCTCCTCATAAGTCGCTCCAGGCTTCCTCTCGGACTTTGAACGTCCGCTCCAACACTCACAAGCAAAATTCCCCGTCTTCACACAGTTGTAGCAAGCTCCTGGGACTCGACTTGTAGTTGCCCCCGACGCACCAGACTGAGGGGCTAAGTTCGAAGTCCTTTGTTTCTTGTTCCACCTGCGGAAACTTGACTAGGCATTTGGCACCTTGAACACAGACTTCTTTTCTCTTGGGTCCTTCTTCTCTTGAACTTTCTTAACGACCTTCTCCAACGAACGGGCCGAATTGACCAAGGCTAGGAAGCCTTGCACCTTAGGCCCGACAAGTAGTAACTGTAGGTCGCCACGTAGACCCTCATAGAATCGGTTGGTCTTCCTCTCTTCTTCCATAAACGTAGCACCCGCATAACGACCCAACCGTGTGAACTCATGAAGATACTCGTCCACGCTTCTGCCTCCCTGAGTCAACCCAAGAAATTGGTTCTCCATCTCGAGCTTCTGAGCAGATGGTACAAATCTGGCTAGGAACAATCTTGAAAATTCCTCCATAGGCACATCGGCAAGCTGCCTACCCACTAAGAGATGAAACTCCAATTCATCCCACCACAGCCTCGCTTCACCCACCAAAAGAAAAGTCGCTATGGTGGTCTTCTGCCACTCCCCAGTTAACGTGGCTGTCAACACCCTCTTTATCGAAAAGAGCCAGTCTTCAGCTTGAGCTGGCGTTCCAACCCCATCGAACCTCGAGGGATTAAAGCCCATTACATGCTTTAGTTGCTTCTCCGCAGCTCTCCTCGGCTCTACCAAATCGACTGTTGCGCGCTCCACCACTCTCAGCTCTGTCGCCCTAACCGGTTCTTGCTCATTCGCAGGAGGTGCGCGATGCGTTTGCCCTGCAGGTTGGGCATTTATCATCGCAAATACGGCTTCAGCCACCATCCTGATGGTTTCCGCTGAAGGAGGACTAGTAGGCATGTATCTCGGTGCACTATTTTCCGCCGATTGCAGACGCTCTGACTGACCAGCACCGCTCCTAGCTGCTTATAGTAGCAAAGACACACAATTAGACGATAAACAAATTGTTGAAAGCAATCATTGGAACACTCAGATTCCACAAAACAAGTGTATTTTTCATTCCTAAGTAGATATTCATGGGTTCTTTTTGATGTTATAACGATGACACACACATGTGCTCACCACCCCTTAAAAGAATTCGCCCACGAATTCATTTAAGCCTGACCGTAACCAGAAGTTTGATACCAAATTGTAACACCCACATCCGTCGCATGGCATATAATAGAAGGTCCAGCTGGAACCCGACGCCATATACCACAAACAGTCGGAAGGGTTACATAGGAATATTCAAACTATCCAATTAAGACTACTCGTACTACACAGAGCATTCTAGCGGAAGGTTTAAAAGTTGAAAGAACCCAAAAATTGAATCCATTAAACATGAATGTCCACAACCACACCACTAGAATGAAAACCAAATACACTAAAAAGGGGACATGACCTTTATGACCTTACAATTGTTCACTTAATAAATAGTGATTTCCATACATCGGCACGCAGGCTGGCCACACATGACAAAAGTAAAGTACAACTATTCTTTACGGCCTTCAAGGGCCAGCACGACAACATGGGCTCCAGCCAGCTATTTTGCACTTGGCTCCGCAGCACCTGCAAGAAACATTCCACCGCACGGTGGCAAACAAGGCAAAGGTCAGATAAAAGCCGACCAAATTATAACGACCCCGCCCCTTACTCGGGACGGCGGTGCTCTTTCCCTGCATAATATTAGTCCAGTAAAACAATAAAGCACAACTATACTACGCCACAGGTGTAGGCTCGCACGGTCAAACACCCCGTGCACTCAGGGCACATTAACGGTGAATCCGGTCAATTCTGTGGCTTCACCACCATCCCAAAGATGGCAACCATGTGAGCATTTAGCCTTTCTGACCACCGTCTAAGGCTCCCGAATATGCCAACGGCCAGTCCCTTTTCGGGTCTCTCGCACCAAACCACATAGCCTAGGCCTGATTCCACTTGCCCGTTGCTCATGCCGCCTAGTCAATTTAAGTCCTACGCGCGGGCCAAGCTTCTCTCGGATCCTAAAATTTCCAAACAATCACATAACCCAGTTATGTTCAAGGCCGGTTCCCTGACCGCCAAGTTAGCATAATAACGATTCTGCTCAGTTTTCCGGGTGCGCCTTGGAGCTAACCTCCAAGGATCCCTGCTGCAATCTATCGCGTAGAAACCCGAAAAAACCAAAGCATGGAGTCTTCTCCTGCAAAACATATCAAATGCAACATCACCGATCTAGACAATACACGTCCGGGTAGGCTCCACACACAATGCCTATGTTCGTACTTATGATTCCGGACTCTATATGCAACACAAGGGGGACTATTCACATCAACCCCAAGGAACACCACGCACTCTGTTGAAATTTGTGAAGTGGAAGTGGTTGACGGGACAGGCCGGGCGGCCGGCCAGCCTAGCGGACAGCATTGGCGGACTGGGCGGACTGTGATATGCGGCCTGGTGAAAAGTCTGGTGGAAGCCGGCTGTCTTCTGAGCGGGTTGTTTGCATGGAGTCCGCGGACTGTGCGGCCTAGTATCTGCGGATAGAGAGGCTTGCGGACTGGTGCATTGCTCAGTGGTCGTGGTGCAAGTTTGTGCTGTTAGGCGGGTTGGCTTGTGTCCGTGGGAAGCTTGCGTACTGATGTGTCTGCGGTGTTGGCTGTTGCGGACTGGACTTAGAGCTTGGCTGAGGCCTTGTCGAGCTCTGGTGTTATAGCAGGTGTTTGTTGTGGAGATCGTTTGGCGACCTGTTTTTGGAGTCCGGGAGATGGCTGCTGCGATGGGGCAGAAGTGCGAGGAGCTCGCGGACTGCTGGCGGTCTGTGCTTTGGTGTTTGGCGGACGGGGGTTTGCGTCCGCCATGCTCGCATTGGCCTTTGATGGTTTTGGACTTGGTCACACTTTGTGCCAGGACCATGGTGTCCGCGGTATCCGCCAAGTCCGCTGTGACCGGGCGGTCTGTTGCTAGCTGCCTTTGGTCGTGGACTTGTGGCGGATTGAGGTGTGAGTCTTGCGGACTGCCTCGGGTTGGTGCGGACAACCATTGAAGGGGGATTGCTGTCCTGCAGTGGTTGGAGCTTTGCGGGTTGATGCCTTGTCCGCATAGCTTGGGCGGACTGGAGAGGGTTCGCCAATGGTTGCCTTGCTCCTGGCAGTTTTCCTTGGTAGCCGGCTAAGTCCTTGCGGACTCGGCGGACTGTGTTTTGCTAACGCGCGGGCTGGGGCAGTGTCTCTATCTCTAGGGCGGTGACCACACTCCTCACCTCGCCTATAAATAGGACCCTCTGGCAGGTCTACAGTAACCTAAGTAACTTGAGTGAACAGTAAGTTGGGTTGTGCAAGGAGCTGCGGTCTCTGTTTGTCAGTCCGCGCGGATTATTTCAGTGCTGACGTTTGCTGTGTGCAGGTCGCGCGGTTTGCTTCAAGGAGCCAGGAGTTTGGCTGTGACTTCGGTCAAATGCTTGGAAGTGTGCGGTCTCTGCGGACTCAGCAGGAGGTCGCTCTGCGGCTTGTCAGTTCTGTTTCATCTTTGCCAGCTTCAATAACCTGTCTGTCGGCTTCAGGCGGGTAGGGGGTGTTCCTCAGTTCAGGTTCAGCAGGAGACGAATAACGATGTGTCCGAGCAGCCTCGCAGCTTCGGCGGACTCCGTGGCTATTCGGCGAATTGCAGCTTAAGTTCGGGCGACTTCGGCGACCTCGGCGGTCTCGGCGGACTCCGGTTCTGTCCGCCCGGCTTGAATTTTTTGGTGCTTTCAGTTTACAGCTGTTATACTAGCGAAGTCATGTCTCGCTATGTATGCCTCGTGATGTAAAGAAGTGAATGAATAATAGATCTGCTTGTGCGTCCATTGTTTGTTGGGTGTAACCCTTGTTCCTTGGTTTCCGCTGGTTCAACGTGAGAACTGGGTAGTTCCGAAGATATTAATTTGGCGTTTGGGCTATCTTGCTGACCACGTTGAGAAAATTTAACATGGTATCAGAGCTAGGTTCAGTTGCGTGAGCGGAATTCAGCCAGTGTTGTAACTCAGTGATTGAGTGGTGATCAACCTGTGTTGTTGCTCGGAGCTTCTGAAAGGGTGCCAACAGGTGTTGCAATGGAAGGGAGTTTTGCAAGAGGTCTGGGCATTGAACTCTTAACGCCGACTAACTTCAAGAAGTGGAAGTCGTGCATGAAGAGTTATCTTCTTGGCGAGGAGCTGTGGGAAGTCGTCGGTGGTGACGACAGACAGGAAGTGACTGCTGCTTTTGGTACTGCTGAGCAGGTGAGGCTCTGGAGAAGAACAAATGCTAAGGCGGAGTTCATTTTGAAGAGATCCGTGTCTCCGGAACTATTTGATCACATCGTTGGGTGTGAGTCGGCTGCTGATATTTGGACAACCATTGATGAGTTGTTCAATAGGAATAATGTGGCGCGGCTTCAGTTCCTGGAGAATGAGTTGGCCAGGGCAACTCAGGGAGACCTTTCCATCTCCAAGTACTTCTTAAAGATGAAGAGCTTGTGTGCTGAGCTATCGGCACTGGATCCTGATGAGCCTATCTCTGAGGCTAAGATGAAAAGGCACATTATCTGCGGCTTGCGGAAGGAGTATGTGGCCTTTGTCACATCTGTTCAAGGGTGGGCTACTCAGCCATCTTTGCTGGAGCTGGAGAATCTGCTTGCTTCGCAGGATAGCTTGGCAAGGCAGATGGCTGGAGAGAACCTAAATCGGGAAGGCAGCGAAGCTCTCTTCTCAGGCAAGAAGAAAGGATGGGAAGGGAAGAAGAAGAAGAAGGTGCAGGCCGCTGGTGAGAAGGAGACTTCAACTTCATATCCACCAGAGAGGAGCAATGCTCCTAAGGACTGGAAGAAGAACCTGAAGTGCTACCGGTGTCATCAGTGAGGGCACTTCAAGCGGGACTGCAAGGTCAAACTGCAGCCTGGGCATGCTGCGGGAAAGGAGGAAGCTTGCTCGAGAAGTGAAGAAGCAGAATGGGGCGGAGCTTTTATGACGGACACTTGTGTCCGGGCCTTGTCTGCTGAGGACTTCAACGGCGAGTGGATCGTGGACTCCGGGTGTGGTCATCACCTCACCGGAGACAAGTCGAAGTTCACCTCCATGCAGGCATACTCAGGTAATGAAGCTATTATCACTGCTAAAATACTGTTTATGCAGTAGAGAAAGAGGGGGTCGTGTCTTTGGGTAGTGATCAGGGGCCACTCACGTTAAGGAGTGTGTATCACATGCCGGGCATGAAGAAGAACCTCTTTTCGGTGACCAATGCGGTGGACGCTGGGTATCACGTTCTGTTTGGGCCAACAGACGTGAGGTTCCTTCACAACGTATCAGCAGTTAAGGTTGATGTTGCTCATGTTGGGAGGAGGGTGAAGAACTTGTTTGTTCTTTCTGAAAGTGCAACTAGATCTGATATACTCTAGAGGGGGGTGAATAGAGTATATGGTGCTTAAAAAACTTTTACAACTATTGTTGTAATATGTGTGAGCAGGGAAGCAATAATAAATCTAATCACAGCACAAGGTTAAACAAAAACTAAACACAGGAAAAATCAAGGCCAGAAACAAACATAAAAGCAAGCAAAACCAGAAGACACAAGGAAATATAGTGGTTCCCCAAACTTGGGTACATCCACTCTTCTACCACCCTAGGTAGGAATCCACTGCAGGATAAGTTGATCAGGTGTCCTGGGCACCAATGAGCTTTTGATAAGGTGCTCAAAAACCAAAGCAGATTTTTTGATCAGGTGTCTTGCCACCAATGAGCTTTTGACAAGGTGCTCAAAAACCAAGCTCAAACTTTTGAAGGGAGTTTGAGGAACCCTTTACAGAGTGGGGGTGAGAGAGTGATGGAAGTCTTCTCTTTCTCAAAAAACTGAGAAGACTATGTGGATTGATGTCAAAGCTCCCCCTGAATCCTTGAGATCTTCAGGAAGAAAAGCTTTGCTGAGGGTGATAGGCCTTCAAAGGTTGAACTCCAGCAATAGATGATTTCAGCAATTATTGAAATGTTGAGTGTCTGGAGTCTGGAAATATGTTGGCCTGAACACTTTGAAAACTACAGAGATCTGAAGATTTTGAGAAAGCTTGATCTCCTTGGATGAGTGTTCTTGAGAATTCTTTGTGACAGAAGATTTTTGAATGTTTCTCTGTAATCAGTATTCTCTCTCTGTATTGTGTGTGTTCTGTTTTTAGATTCAAGAAAATCCTTGTCTTTTATTCTCTGGTACAGAATAGAATAACATTCTCTGTCAAGGATAGCCGTTAGCCTGCATTGATTGCATCCTTAATTACATAATCTCTTTTTGGAGGAAAGTCCACAGAATTATTCCTTTAAAAAATCCCTTGAAACTTGGTCCAGAATTGAATGCAAACGGCTAGCAAATCTCTGAATTAATTGCAGAATAACTCCTAACTGATTTTGAATTTGAATTCTGGAAGTTATCTGAAATCGTCAAACTGAGCTCTGCTATCGTCGAGTTGAGCTCAGCGATCTGGAAACATGCAGCAGCAAAATATCGTCGATCTGAGCTCAAAGATCGTCGAACTGAGCTCAGAGATAAGGATCCAAAGCAGAGTCAAAATCGTCGACCTAAGCTCACCGATCGTCGAATGGAGTTCGACGATATTATGGAGTTGAGCTCAGCGATCGTCGAATGGAGTTCGACGATCTGTCGAAGTTGAGCTCAGCGATCGTCGATCGGAGTTCGACGAATCGTCGTGCTGAGCTCGACGATATGACTTGGTCTTCAGACAGAGAATCCTGGTCTTTCAGGGCATCTTCCAAACCTAGACTTCTAACCCTTGGACTCAATTCTAATTGACCTATTAAGCTATACAGGAGGTCAAGCAAAGGTTCCTAGAGACATAGTGATCCTGACCCAAATTAGTAATAGGGTGTTCCAACAATCTCCCCCTATTTGGGTTAGGATTACTATTTACAGACTTTGGAAAAACTTAAATAACAACATACAAGTATTAAAGCAGAAAAACAACAGCTAGACAAGCAGAAACATAGAGATATATATCATCCAGATATCAATCAGAAATCACAGAAAATGTCACCTTACAATATCATTTCTTCTCTTTGCCTTTGACAAGTTTAATTTCTCTGTTTGGATTGAGGGCTTCTTTGTTGGACCTGGTGTCATCTGCTGCACCCAAATAAGTTTGCTTTGTAGGCCTGGGAACCACAGCTGCAGGATGTAATTCCATGTATCTCTCAGCATCAAAGAATTTTCTGGAAGCATATTTCTCTAATTCTTTCTGTCTTTGCTCAGACATTGTAGAAATGTTGGAAGAATCTATTCCTTGTTCTCTGGCTTTCTTAATCTGATCCAGTGCAGCCAATTCCTTCATCCTGGCAGTCCAAGCAGATGGATTATTTTCAGGGTCCTCAAAAGGTATAGGTGGCTCATACCTGTTGGAAGGATTGCCTTGAGGAGGCCTGGCAAACATAGTCTCTTTCAGCTTGTAAGGGAAAGGACCTGAAGTTGTATCAGAAGAACTATGTCCTCCCCTAGAATATGGGTGCTGCCTGGAGTACCCTTTAGAATATACTTGAATATCTCTCTGATTGCCCCTGTATCCTCCTCTCCTAGAATGAGAGCCCCTGGATTGGCTTTCCTTGTGGTGAGATCTGGCATGAGGTTGATAGGGAGCCTGAATTCTGGCTGGGAGTTGACTTGCAGAGCTTCCACCTGCACCTGCATCAGGAGGAGGTGGTGGAGGAGGATGAGAGTGCTGAAATTGGGATGAACCCTTCTCATATTTTCTCTTTTTCTTCATGGCTTTCAGCTGGTTCTTGGAATACTGCATCCAGTGTTCAGTGATTGGGCAATCATGTAGAATATAATAAGAGATATCATTGTTGTCTTTGACTTTAGCAGGAGGTACCCTTTTCATTGCCTTGCTCCTTGCCTTCCTTTTCCTGGCAATGGTAGCAGAAGAATCATCAGAGTCTGTTTTAAATTCATCAGATTCAGAAGTCTGATCATCATATAGAGCATCTATTTTCTTCATTAAATCCTTCTTAAGTTGTTCAGAAGCAGATGAGGCACAAGTTGAAACAGCAGCAGCAGATGGAGAGGGTGAAGCAGTAACAGCAGCAGCAGCAGCAGACTCTGGACAGGTGACAACAACAGCAACTGTCTCACTAACATCAGCAGAAACTTCACTAACAACAATAGAGGCAGAAGGAAAAACATCAAGGACTGCAGAAGGCTCAAATACAGTGGCCTCTGACATCAGAAAGTCCTTGGAGGATGGATCAGTAGAGACAGTAGGAACTTCAGCAGCAGTATCAGTAATCTCAGAAGCAAAATCAGTCCTTTCTTCAGAAGCAGCAGCAATGACTGAATTTACAAAGGAAGAGAGGATGCTAGGGTCACAGCCAGAAAAAGGCACAAGTGCCTTGGATAAGTCTTCTGGAGGCTGGACAGCATGAACCTCTGGCAGACAGCTAAAGTAGGCAGAATCAAAAACAGATAGCAAAGACCTGAGGTCTATTGCAAGAACTGCAGTAGGAGGCACAGCAGCAGCAAGAGGAGGAGCAGCAGTTACAGAAACAGCAGCAACAATAGCATGAAGGCTTTCTTCATATGGCATCTCCCCCTGCCTAGATGCAGATACATCTGGATCAAGGCACACTACTGTAGGTGCTGTCTGAGGGAAGAGGGAAGAGAGCCTGGCAAAAAGGGCTGCCACTGACATGTGGAGTGGAGCCAAAGAGGTCTCCAACAGCAGAGTTAGCCTGGGGGAAAGTAACTCATACAGCCTGTCAGCTAGGGCTGAGAGGTCTACTTACTCAAGAGCTGGAGCAGAGGTAGAAGGTATGGAAGCAGCTGAGGGTTCTAGAAGGGAAGGGCTGGAGAATTGTGGAAGGGATGGCTCAGGTGTTGGGAGGGTGGATATGGAGGACAGGGGAATTGATATGGATGGAGTGAATGTTGGCTGGTTTATGATGTGGTGGAGGAGGTCTTGGAATGAAGTGGAGGAGGAAGGTAACTCAGGAGGAGATGATGGGGAATCATCCATGAAGGAATCATCCAGTAGGGTGAAGGATGGAATGGATGGTGAGGAGGTGATATCTGGTGGAGGGTAGGAGAATAGTGGTTGGAATTGGTCTGCTGGTGGAGGTAGAATGGGTTCTGGAGATGGAGTTGATGTTGGAGATGGGCTAGATATGGTGATGGTGGAGGGAGCTGGAATGGTGGATGGTAAGGGAAGGGATGGAATTGGAGGAGGAGGAGAGGCAGTAACTGTAACGCCCCGAAACTCAAAAGAGCAAAGGGGGACGTTTTGGGCCAGTTTTGGTTTCTGGCTGAAGGCACACGGCCTGGGACACGGGCGTGTCCCGGGGCGTGTCAAGCGTGTGCCGACACTTAGCCGCGAAGTCGTCGAGTTATACTCGATGATTCGTCGAGAATGGGCACACGGCCTGCGACACGGGCGTGTCGCAGGGCGTGTCGACCCGTGTCGACACTTAGCCGTGAAATCGTCGAGTTATACTCGATGATTCGTCGAGATTGGGCACACGGCCTGCGACACGGGCGTGTCGCAGGGCATGTCGACCCGTGTCGACGATCGTCCCGGGGAGTCGTCGAGATTCACTCGACGATCGTCGAGACAAGGCACACGGCCTAGGACACGGGCGTGTCCAAGGCCGTGTCATCGAGTCGTCGATCTTCCCTCGACGAAATGTCCCGTGTACACGGCCTGGGGGCCCAGCCGTGTCAAGTTGACACGGGCAAGGACACGGGCGTGTCCTAGAACCCGTGCAGTGCTCGGGTTGAAAACGGGAGAAAATCATGGTGTACACGGCCGGCTACACGGCCGTGTCAGCTGGAACACGGGCGTGTCAACTCGAACACGGGCGTGTTCGATACCCGTGTGCGGGTTCTGAAGATTCGATTTTGACGGAGAATGCGGCACACGGCCCTGGACACGGGCGTGTGCCAGGCCGTGTTCGGTCCAGTTTGAGCATTAAGCCCCGAATCAAAGCCGCTCGTTTTCTTAGGTTGAGATCCGACGGCTGGGGATGGTTCCTGAGAGGATATACCCGGGGTTTGACTTAGAAAAATCCATTCTTTCTTACCTTTTTCATCTCTCCAAACCCTTGGAGAAAGAGGAGAGCCCTTGGAGGAAGAAGAGCTAGATCCGCCATTGGAGGAGCTTCGGAGCTCCGAATCGCAAGCCGACTCCGGATCCACGGAGGCAACGCAAGTGCGGTGATTTCTATCCGATTACTTTTCGATGGCGCCAAAGAGGAACGCAAGGGTAACGATCCTCATCATGAGCACTAATAGCTCTCTTTCTTAGCATAGGAAGCCCCCTCTCGCGAGTTTGCGGAGAGTTGGAGGTGTTCCTTCGGGTAGATATGTAAAGTCCCCGTTGTTTAGAGTCCGTATGCGAGAACGGACATAGGCATTTTGGTTGAAGCCTACCCGGACATGTTAGTTCGGATCGGTGATGTTGCATTGCATAAGGCCGGAGAAGACTCCGTGCTATTGGGTGTTTTTCGGGTTTTCTACGCGGTAGATTGCAGCAGGGAGCCTAGGGGACTAACCCAAAGGTGCACCCGGAAAACTGGGCGGACACGAGGTCTTGCCAACTTGATGGCCTGAGCGCCAACTTGAACATAACGGGGTTATGTGTCTTGCGGTAGAATGGGACTCGGTGAAAGTTTGACCCGCGCAAATGGCTTAAATTACCGTTGCGATGTGAGCACGGGTTAGATAGAGCCGTACCCGCTCTATGTCATTCGGGTTAGAGAGACCTAAAGTTACATGGCACTCGCCGTTGGCATAGATGTGAGTCTTCGGCGGTCAATGGCTTAAATTGACGTGACCAATGCCAGGAAGACGAATTGCTCATAGGTTTGGCCGTCTAAGTGGCGGTGGTGAGTCCGGAATGTTAATGGCTTTAATTGACGTGACATCGACCGGTTCACCGAGAATGTGCCCTGAGTGCACGGGGCGTGTGGCCGTGCAAGCCAACGCCTGTGATGAAATGGCTATGGTTATAAATTGCTCGCTTATGCTAATGAAATGCAGGGAAGGAGCATCGCCGCCCCGAGTTGGGGGCGGGATCGTTATAATTTGGTCAGCATTGCTGACCGTTGCCTTGTTTTGCC
This sequence comes from Platanthera guangdongensis, assembly GCA_039583875.1. Lineage (NCBI taxonomy): Eukaryota > Viridiplantae > Streptophyta > Magnoliopsida > Asparagales > Orchidaceae > Platanthera > Platanthera guangdongensis. The sequence goes on from CM077166.1 coordinate 51,289,730, forward strand.
ACCGTGCGGTGGATTATTGCTTGCAGGTGCAGCTGGACCAAGCGGTCAATAGCGGGCTAAAGCCCTTTTTGCGAAGCTGGCCCTCGAAGGCCCAAGTGGAAATGTTTTCTATTTTATTCATGTATGGCCGGCCTGCGTGCCGAGGTTGGTAAATCATGTAGCAGACAAGTGAAACATTTTGTAAGGCCTTAAGGCCGATTCTGGGTATTTTGTATACATTCCTTCATGTTGTATTAGTGGACATTCATGCTTGTTGCTGGGTTCTTGTTTACAACTTATATAAACTGCTTCCGCTAGAATGCTCTGTGTAGGACATTGAGATTGGTTGGATGGTTTCCATAAGTAACCACCCGGTCTATCTGTGGTATATGGCGTCGGGCCCCGGCCGGACCTACTGCTATATGCTATGCGACGGATAGGGGGTGTTACAATTTGGTATCAGAGGTCGAATTCTTTTTAAGGGGTGGTGAGCACATTGTGTGCGTCATCGTTATAATGGTAAAAGAACCCATGAATGTCCACTTAGGAATGAAAATACTCGTGTTTGAGGAACCTGCGTGTTACTATAATTGCTATTTGCATTGTTATTTGGTCACTTAACGGTGTTTTGTACCACTATAGGTGACCAGAAGTGGTGTTGGGCCGTCAGAACGCCGAGGTTCTGAGGCCAGTAGTGCACCGGAAGTTGCTCCCGCAACACCTCTATCGGCTGAAAATATACGATTAGTGGCTGAAGCGGTGTTGGTCGTGATTAATGCGCAGCCTGGAAGGCAAGCGCAGCAGCCCGCTCCTGTGATGGAGCAAGTACCTCTTCAAGAGGCTGAGCCGAGGAGGATGGAGCAAGTGGTTGTAGAACCAATAGTGCCAAGGAGGGCGACTGAGAGGCAGTTGAAGCATGTAATGAGCTTTAACCCTCCGTTATTCTCGGGGTTGGGAACCCCATCGCAGGCTGAAGACTGGCTCTCTAGGGTGAAGAGAGTCATGACAGCGACGGAGACGGAGGAGTGGCAAATGACCACCATCGCTACGTTCCTTCTGGACGGGGAAGCGAGGATGTGGTGGGAAGGAGTGGAGCTGCATCATTTGAGAGGTAGACAACTGATAGACGTTCCGATGGAAGAGTTCTCGGGATTGTTCTTAGCAAGATACCTCCCTTCTACTCAGAGGATTTCAATGGAGAATGAGTTCCTGAAATTGGTGCAGGGTGAGAGGAGCGTGGATGAATATCTCCACGAGTTTACGCGGTTGAGTCGTTATGCTAGCTCCATCATCATGGATGAGGAGCGCAAGACTAATCGTTTTTATGAAGGCTTGAGGGATGAGCTGAGACTGTTACTGTCGGGGCCGATGACGCAGGGTTTCTTAACCTTGGTCAATACTGCCCGGTCCTTGGAGAAGGACATGAAGAGCGTGCAAGCGAAGAAAAGCCTGAGTGAAAAGAAATCTGAGTTCAGAGTGCCGACTGTTTCAAAGTCAGGCTATCGGAGGACTTTTAAGAAGCATAGGACTTCGGGTCCAGCTCCTTCTGGCGCTTCTGGGGCGACTACGGGTCGGACCCCGGGTGCGTGTTTTACATGTGGAAAGACAGGGCATTTCGCCCGTGATTGTTGGAGCGGACGTCCTAAGTCCGAGAGGAGGCCGGGAGCTACCTACGAAGAGAAGGGAAAGGCGGTGGAGTCGACCGCATCCCACTATGCTCCGGCCCAACCAAGGGTCTACAATCTTGGCCAACAGGAGGCCATTAAACAAGCCTGATGTGGTGACAGGTACGGTTTAATTTATAGCAAGTTAATTTCTTTAAATACTTGTTATGTATATGTTACCTTACCACTGCTTGTTTAGGATTTGTATTGATTTGTGAAAATCCCGCTCGAGCACTCTTCGATACGGGAGCTTCGCACTCCTTCTTGTCCGAAGGATTTATATCACGCATCGGAGTCCCTTCTTCGATGGCGAAGGATAAGTTGGATGTGTTGTTGCCCAATGGGTGTTCGATGCGAGCGGTTAGGATCTGCGATGTTAAGACTCGTATTGGAGAGCAGGAGTTCGACCTGCGGGCGTCTTTACTTCCGTTAGTGGAGTTCGACGTCATATTTGGCATGGACTGGCTCTCGGAGCAGCAGGCCCATATAGATTGCGGTAGCAAGGAAGTCAAGCTGGGAGCGAGTCGTGAGACGACTTTTAAGGGCTTAAAGGGGTCGAGCAAGACGTTGATGTCTGCTCTTCAGGTGGTGAAGGCGGTTCGTGCCGGAGCAGAACTGTTCTTTACTCTGGTGGTGGTTACAAAGCCGAAGCCTGCTTTGGATTGTATTTCAGTGGTATCGGAATACCCTGATGTGTTCCCCGCGGATCTTCCTGGAGCCCCGCCTCAACGGGAGATAGATTTTACGATCGAGCTAGTGCCAGGTGCAAAGCCTGTGTCACGATCTCCGTATCGGCTAGCGCCTAAGGAAATGGCAGAGCTGAAAGTACAATTGCAAGAGTTGTTGGAGCAAGGGTATGTGCGCCCGAGTTCTTTGCCTTGGAGCGCACCGGTCCTCTTTGTTAAGAAGAAGGACGGAAGTTTGAGATTATGTATTGATTATCGGGAGCTAAACAAGCTGACTGAGAAGAACAAGTACCCGATCCCCCGGATTGATGATCTCTTTGATCAGTTAGTCGGGTCGACGGTGTACTCGAAGTTAGATCTCAAGTCTGGGTACTATCAGCTGCGGATAAGGGAGAGTGATATCCCGAAGACAGCGTTTAGTACGAGATACGGGCATTATGAGTTTACGGTCATGCCGTTTGGGCTGACTAATGCGCCGTCAGTATTCATGGATTTGATGAACAGGACGTTTAGGGAGTACCTGGACCATTTCGTGATCGTCTTCATCGACGATATTTTGGTGTACTCGCAAAGTGAGGAGGATCACTTCAAGCATCTCCATTTGGTGTTGGAGACACTCAGGAGAAACCAGTTGTATGCCAAGTTCTCGAAGTGCGAGTTTTGGCTATTCTCAGTGGCGTTCCTCGGGCATATAGTGAGTGGAGAGGGTATTGCTGTGGATCCGGCGAAGATTGTTGCGATACGGGAGTGGCCTGAGCTTGCTACGGTAGCAGAAGTCCGGAGCTTTTTGGGGCTTGCCGGCTATTATAGGCGCTTCGTAGAGAACTTCTCGCGGATAGCGTTACCTCTCACTACTTTGACGAGGAAGGATCATAAGTTCGTTTGGACGCCGGAGTGCGCGCGAGCCTTTGAGGAATTGAAGTGTCGGTTGACCACGGCGCCTGTGCTGAGTTCGCCGGTTGGAACCGAAGGCTATGAGATATATAGCGATGCTTCGGGCAGCGGTTTGGGTTGCGTGCTATTGCAGCACGGCAGCGTGATAGCTTATGGCTCGAGACAGCTAAAAGTGCACGAGAGGAATTATCCGGTCCACGACTTGGAGTTGGCGGCCGCGATTTTTGCCTTGAAGCTGTGGAGGCACTATTTGTACGGTGTGAAGATTGATATCTACACCGATCACAAGAGCCTAAAGTATCTAATAGATCAGAAAGATCTGAATATGCGGCAGCGTAGGTGGATGGAGTTCCTGGGGGACTATACATTCAAGATCCACTACGTGCCTGGCAAAGGGAATGCGGTTGCGGACGCGTTGAGTCGCCGAGCCCCAGCTCAAGCCAATTGGCTATCGGTGCATGATGAGCGGTTGGTGCGTGAGTTGGAGGCGTTGGAGATTGTTTGTGTGGATAAGCAATCAAGTGCTGAAGCAGTGCTGAATTGGACTGAAGTCCAATATGACCTGGCTGATCGGATTCGGCAGGCTTTGGATATGGATGCTCATATGAAGCAGTTCATGATAGAGGCTCTGGATGGGTCAAATTCCCAATTCGTCGTGGAGGACGGATTGCTGTGGAAAGACGGTCGTTTGTGCGTCCCAAGTGTGGGCAATTTACGGGTGGAGTTGTTGTACGAGGCACACCATACCAAGTACTCGATTCACCCGGGGAGCACGAAGATGTACCGCGACGTCAAGAAATTGTTTTGGTGGCCGGGTTTGAAAAAGGATGTGGCGCTATACGTAGCGAAGTGCCAAACTTGCGCCTTGGTGAAGGCGGAGTGCCAAAAGCCGGGAGGATTTCTTAAGTCCTTGCCTATTCCGGAGTGGAAATTTGACGACATCTCTATGGACTTTGTGCACGGTTTGCCAAGGTCGCAAAAGGGGAACGACGCCATCTGGGTGGTTGTTGATCGATTAACGAAGGTGTCGCATTTTATTCCGCATAGGAAGGATGATCCGGTGGAGAAGCTGGCAAAGCTATATGTGGATAACATAGTACGGCTTCATGGTGTGCCCCGCAGCATCGTGAGTGACCGTGATGGGCGGTTCACGTCCAATGATTGGAGGCTGGTGCAGCAAATGTTGGGAACAAAGCTGAAGTTTAGCACAGCCTTCCATCCGCAAACGGATGGGCAGACCGAGAGGGTCAATAGAACGATGGAAGACATGCTTCGCATGTGTGTCTTGGACTTTGGAAAGCAATGGGAGGACCACCTTTATTTGGTGGAGTTCGCATACAACAACAGCTACCAAGCAAGTATTCAGATGGCGCCTTTCGAGGCCCTTTATGGTAGAAAATGTCGCACGTCGTTGTCTTGGTTAGAAACGGGCGAGTCAAAGTTGTATAAGCGATCGGAAGTGGAGGATGCTACTTCCTTGGTAAGAACCATTCGGGAGAGGTTGCTCGTCGCTCAGGACCGGCAAGCAAAGTACTATAATGCCAAGCACAGGAACGTGGAGTTCGCTGTGGGCGATTATGTATACTTAAAGATCAAGCCGTTCAAGGGTGTCTCGCGGGTGCGACGATTGAAAAAGCTAAGCCCGAGGTACCTTGGACCGTTCGAGGTTCTGGAGCGAGTGGGAGAAGCGGCCTATAGGTTGAAGCTTTCAGTGGAGCTAAGTGGTTTACACGATGTATTCCACATTTCGGTACTTCGGAAGGCGGTGCAAGAGCCTACACAAGTGATCGCGGTCGATCAAGTGCCGGTGGATAGTGGGCTAACAACAAAGGTCAAGCCCGTGCGGATTGAGGACTCGGAGGTCAAGCGGCTACGCAATAAAGAGATCAGGATGGTCAAAGTCCGGTGGGACAATTGCGGTCGTGAGGAGCTCTCTTGGGAGCGAGAGCAGACTATGCTTGACGAGTATCCGGAGTTGTTCCACTCAGGTACAAATGTTGTTTTGTATATCTTTCCTTTATGTAATTTCGTGGGCGAAATTCTTTTAAGAGGGGGAGAGTTGTAACGCCCCGAAACTCAAAAGAGCAAAGGGGGACGTTTTGGGCCAGTTTTGGTTTCTGGCTGAAGGCACACGGCCTGGGACACGGGCGTGTCCCAGGGCGTGTCAAGCGTGTGCCGACACTTAGCCGCGAAGTCGTCGAGTTATACTCGACGATTCGTCGGGAATGGGCACACGGCCTGCGACACGGGCGTGTCGCAGGGCGTGTCGACCCGTGTCGACACTTAGCCGTGAAATCGTCGAGTTATACTCGACGATTCGTCGAGATTGGGCACACGGCCTGCGACACGGGCGTGTCGCAGGGCGTGTCGACCCGTGTCAACGATCGTCCCGGGGAGTCGTCGAGATTCACTCGACGATCGTCGAGACAAGGCACACGGCCTAGGACACGGGCGTGTCCAAGGCCGTGTCATCGAGTCGTCGATCTTCCCTCGACGAAATGTCCCGTGTACACGGCCTGGGGCCCAGCCGTGTCAAGTTGACACGGGCAAGGACACGGGCGTGTCCTAGAACCCGTGCAGTGCTCGGGTTGAAAACGGGAGAAAATCATGGTGTACACGGCCGGCTACACGGCCGTGTCAGCTGGAACACGGGCGTGTCAACTCGAACACGGGCGTGTTCGATACCCGTGTGCGGGTTCTGAAGATTCGATTTTGACGGCGAATGCGGCACACGGGCGTGTGCCAGGCCGTGTTCGGTCCAGTTTGAGCATTCAGCCCCGAATCAAAGCCGCTCGTTTTCTTAGGTTGAGATCTGACGGCTGGGGATGGTTCCTGAGAGGATATACCCGGGGTTTGACTTAGAAAAATCCATTCTTTCTTACCTTTTTCATCTCTCCAAACCCTTGGAGAAAGAGGAGAGCCCTTGGAGGAAGAAGAGCTAGATCCGCCATTGGAGGAGCTTCGGAGCTCCGAATCGCAAGCCGACTCCGGATCCACGGAGGCAACGCAAGTGCGGTGATTTCTATCCGATTACTTTTCGATGGCGCCAAAGAGGAACGCAAGGGTAACGATCCTCATCATGAGCACTAATAGCTCTCTTTCTTAGCATAGGAAGCCCCCTCTCGCGAGTTTGCGGAGAGTTGGAGGTGTTCCTTCGGGTAGATATGTAAAGTCCCCGTTGTTTAGAGTCCGTATGCGAGAACGGACATAGGCATTTTGGTTGAAGCCTACCCGGACATGTTAGTTCGGATCGGTGATGTTGCATTGCATAAGGCCGGAGAAGACTCCGTGCTATTGGGTGTTTTTCGGGTTTTCTACGCGGTAGATTGCAGCAGGGAGCCTAGGGGACTAACCCAAAGGTGCACCCGGAAAACTGGGCGGACACGAGGTCTTGCCAACTTGATGGCCTGAGCGCCAACTTGAACATAACGAGGTTATGTGTCTTGCGGTAGAATGGGACTCGGTGAAAGTTTGACCCGTGCAAATGGCTTAAATTGTCGTTGCGATGTGAGCACGGGTTAGATGGAGCCGTACCCGCTCTATGTCGTTCGGGTTAGAGAGACCTAAAGTTACATAGCACTCGCCGTTGGCATAGATGTGAGTCTTCGGCGGTCAATGGCTTAAATTGACGTGACCAATGCCAGGAAGACGAATTGCTCATAGGTTTGGCCGTCTAAGTGGCAGTGGTGAGTCCGGAATGTTAATGGCTTTAATTGACGTGACATCGACCGGTTCACCGAGAATGTGCCCTAAGTGCACGGGGCGTGTGGCCGTGCGAGCCAACGCCTGTGATGAAATGGCTATGGTTATAAATTGCTCGCTTATGCTAATGAAATGCAGGGAAGGAGCATCGCCGACCCGAGTTGGGGGCGGGATCGTTATAATTTGGTCAGCATTGCTGACCGTTGCCTTGTTTTGCCACCGTGCGGTGGATTATTGCTTGCAGGTGCAGCTGGACCAAGCGGTCAATAGCGGGCTAAAGCCCTTTTTGCGAAGCTGGCCCTCGAAGGCCCAAGTGGAAATGTTTTCTATTTTATTCATGTATGGCCGGCCTGCGTGCCGAGGTTGGTAAATCATGTAACAGACAAGTGAAACATTTTGTAAGGCCTTAAGGCCGATTCTGGGTATTTTGTATACATTCCTTCATGTTGTATTAGTGGACATTCATGCTTGTTGCTGGGTTCTTGTTTACAACTTATATAAACTGCTTCCGCTAGAATGCTCTGTGTAGGACGTTGAGATTGGTTGGATGGTTTCCATAAGTAACCACCCGGTCTGACTGTGGTATATGGCGTCGGGCCCCGGCCGGACCTACTGCTATATGCTATGCGACGGATAGGGGGTGTTACAGTAACAGCAGCAGCCAGGTCATCTGCAGGGGCAAAGACCTGTGGAGGAGTGACTCGTTGAGTCCTTGTGCCTGAAGGAGCACTGGAGGAGGGCCTGCTAGGCTTGCTTATTTGCCTATCCCACTTTCCAAAGAGGGCACAGGTCAGTCTCTTGGAGGCATTGATATGAAGTCCAGAGGAGACCAGCAAGGCAGGGCACCTGTGCTGCAGGAAGACTCCAATAATTCTTCCAAAATTGACAAAACTTTTGTTTATTTTATTTTTGATGAGGTCAAAGAAAACCTCTCCCCAGTTCAAATTCTTCTTATCCACAAGAGCTCCCATGAGGCAGAGCTGGTATCTTGATATAGTATCATGGGCAGAGTGCTTTGCCAGCAGCACTTTCCCTACCACATCTGCCAGGAACCTATATTCAACAGACAGATTCCTCTTGTAGAGCTTGCTAGGGTTTCCCTCTGGATGACCCATTCTGGCAAGCAGTTCAGAAAACTCATCTCCAGATAATTCAGCAGAGTCTTCTCCATTTCTCAATCCAAAAACTTCTGTTAAAATTGTGGGGGTCAAGGGTACCTGATTTCCAGCTATTGACCCAACTATAGTGATGTTATCTTGATTATGAGCAGTATAAACCCACTCCTTGATTTCATCAGAAGCCAACTTGATCCTGGTGGTCATTAATGCTGCCAGATTCTGATCCTTGAACAAACCCAGTATGTCTTGAAAAACCTGGTCAGTGGTGCTGAAGGATTCCAGATCAATGTCAAACCCGACATCGAACTTCATGGTAGCAAGAACACCCACTGACACAGCCATTGTACCTGAAAAAACTCAACAAACAAAATGACCAAGAGTAGAACTGTTTGGAGGGAAAGAAGATTCTTGTAGAGAAATCGAAAGCGCAAATGAGAATGACGGCGAAAAAAGAGTTTTATATTAGGGTTCTACGCAGAATTGGAAAGATCGTTGAACTCAGTTCGACGATCAAGGCTTCTAAGGAATCTGAAGGGACTTCAACATCGTCGATCTCCGTTCGACGATATTGGAGAGCGTCGAGCTCCGTTCGATGATCGTTCAGAGAACAAAATCATCGGGCGTCGTTCGACGATCGTTGACCGGAAGAGATAGTTCATACTATCTGAGAGGCGCTGAACTCAGTTCGACGATTTTTGGAAATCGTCGATCTCCGTTCGACGATCTTAGGGCAAATCGTCGAGCGCAGTTCAGAGATCAGAAAAATTCTAGACACTAAGAAAAATCAGAATGTTTGCCTAGTCTTGGTCAAATTTTAAGCTTTCAAAATCTTGGATATTATTTAAGGCTTCCTCCATCTAACATTCCTAACTGATTTAGGAAGAAGGTGTGTTTCTTTTCATCCAAAGGCTTGGTGAAAATATCTCCCCTTTGTAAATCAGTTGGGATATATTGTAATTCAATTTTATTCTTTTCAACATTATCCCTTAAGAAGTGATGCCTAATCTCTATGTGTTTTGTCCTACTATGGAGGACTGGATTTTGAGCTATGGAAATAGCACTTGTGTTGTCACAAAAGATTTTAGACTTCTCTAAGTTGTAGCCATAGTCTAGGAGTTGGTTTTGGATCCACAAGATTTGTGAACAACAACTGCCTACAGCCATATATTCAGCTTCAGCAGTTGAAGTTGACACAGATGTTTGTTTCTTGCAAAACCAAGAGACAAGTCTGTCACCAAGGAACTGACAAGTTCCACTGGTGCTTTTCCTGTCAATCCTGCATCCAGCATAATCAGCATCTGAGAATCCAGTTAAATCAAATGCTGAATCTTTTGGATACCAGAGACCTAGATTTGGACAACTTTTAACATACCTGAGAATCCTCTTTACTAAAGTTAGGTGTGACTCTCTAGGGCTTACTTGGAACCTAGCACATATACATGTAGCAAACATTATATCTGGTCTACTAGCTGTAAGGTACAGTAAAGAGCCAATCATTGCTCTATATATTGTCTGATCAACAGATTTCCCATGTTCATCAGCATCCAATACAGCATTAGTAGGCATGAGTGTTTTCATACAAGATGCCTCAAACATCCCAAATTTCTTAACCAATTCATTTGCATACTTGGTTTGAGAAATGAAGATGCCTTCAGCATGTTGCTTGACTTGCAATCTTAGGAAGAAGGATAGCTCACCCATGCTACTCATCTCAAATTTAGAATGCATCAGGTTAGAAAACCTTCTGCACAATTTTGAGTCAGTAGAACCAAAAATGATATCGTCTACATAAATTTGTACTAGTAGGGTATGAGACTTATGGGTTCTAATAAAAAGAGTTTGGTCTACTCTACCCCTTATAAAACCATTTTCCAAGAGAAAGCATGCTAAGGTCTCATACCATGCTCTAGGAGCTTGCTTGAGACCATATAATGCTTTATTTAATCTAAAAACATAATCAGGATAAGTTGGAGAGATAAAACCTGGAGGTTGTCTGACATAAATTTCCTCTTTGATGTCTCCATTTAAGAAAGCACTCTTGACATCCATCTGATATACTTTGAAGCCTTTGTGGGATGCATAAGCTAGAAATATTCTGATGGCTTCTAATCTTGCAACAGGTGCAAAAGTCTGGTCGTAGTCGATTCCTTCTTCTTGAGAATATCCCTGAGCAACTAGCCTTGCCTTGTTCCTTATAATTACTCCTTGATCATCCATTTTGTTTCTGAATACCCATTTTGTTCCAACAATGGAATGATCCTTAGGCTTTGGCACTAGTTCCCATACTTTGTTTCTCTCAAATTGATGCAACTCCTCTTGCATTGCAATGATCCAATGTGGATCTTGCTCTGCATCTTGAATGGACTGAGGTTCAATTTGAGATAGGAAGCAGGTGTGCAACAAGTTTTAGTTGACCTGATTTCTGGTTTGCACACCAGCTGAGATTTCTCCAATTATTTGGGAAATTGGATGGTCTCTTGATGTTACTAAATCAACAGGGGGTGTTGATTGTTCACCAACCTGTGTTGTTGTTTCCTCTTGTGGTACAACAACTGGCTCTTCAAGTTGTGCTTCAATGTGTTAAGCATTTTCTTCATCTTCACTGCTTTCATCCCTTTGAGTAACTTGTAACTTGTTCAAGTCTTCAACTAGAGAATGTTCCTGCAAAGGTTCTATGGTAGAAGAATTCTTCTCCTTGAAAGACATGTTAGTTTCATCAAATGAAATGTAAACAGATTCCTCAATTTTCAAAGATGATTTATTATAGACCCTATAGGCCTTGCTGATTATGGAGTATCCCAGAAACACTCCTTCATCAGCTTTGGCTTGAAATTTTGCTAGATATTTCTTATCATTATTATGAATATAGCAAATACAACCAAAGACTCTAAAATAGTCAACTTTAGGTTTCTTCCCTTTGAGTAATTCATAGGGAGTCTTTCCCTTTAGTTTATGTATCAGACTTCTATTCAGCACATAGTTGGAGGTGTTCACTGCCTCTGCCCAGAAGGATAGAGGTAGATGAGCATCTGACAACAATGTAGTGGCAGATTCAATACGAGTTCTATTTTTCCTTTCAGCTACCCCATTTTGTTGAGGAGTTCTAGGAGCTGAGAAAGTGTGCCTGATCCCTTCACTCTGACAGAACTCTTGCATAAGAAGAGAATCAAACTCTGTCCCATGATCACTTCTGATCAGGGCAATGTGAGTATTGAACTCAATCTGTATATATTTGAGAAACTCTGTCAGACACTTAAAGTTATCAGACTTCTTCCTTAGAAAGAACACTCAAGTGAAGCTAGAGAAGTCATCTACAATTACTAAAGTGTAGGATTTCCCTCCTAGGCTTTGTACTGTGATGGGTCCAAAGAGATCCATGTGTAACAGATACAATATCCTAGGTGAATCACTCTTATTAAGTGACTTAAAACTGTTTTTAGTTTGCTTGCCTAATTGACAAGCCCTGCAGAGTCCTTCCTTCTTGTAGGGGCCAGAAGGTAGTCCTCTAACAAGGTTGTCCTTGGATAGCCTAGCAATAGTTCTAAGGTTTAGGTGTCCTAATCTCTTATGCCATAAAACATTTGGTTTACAGACAGAGTTAAACAAGCAAATATCTACATCAGTTGAAAGAAAATCTACTAGGTAGATGTTACCTTTCCTTTTACCTGTCAACACAGTTGTGTTGTCCTCTGACTTGATTTTGCATAAGGCTTTGCTGAAGATCACCTGGTAGCCTTCATCACACAGCTGACTGATGCTAATTAGGTTGTGCTTCAGTCCTTCCACATAAGCTACCTTCTTGAAAGTTACTGAACCAATCTGGACTACACCATATCCCTTAGTCTGTCCAAAGTTTGAATCACCAAAGATAACTTTGGGTCCAAGTTTGGCTCTGAAGGATGTGAGGTTGTCCTTGTTCCCTGTCATGTGCTTAGAGCACCCACTATCCAAATACCATTGCTGGTTAGATGTTGGATAGGTCTTCACCTGCACATAAGATAATTCATTTGTTTTTGACCCAGTTTACCTTGGGCCTAGGTTGATAGCCTTTAAATTCTGAAATGAAAGACATCCCAGGTTGACTCTTATATCCTTCAGGATGATATCTCCTTGGAGGTATAATCTATTCAGTATAAGGGTTAAAGATTTGGGATGAAGAACCCTTAGGATTCAATTTTGATTTGCCTTTGAAAAATTTTCCAGAGTTCTGACCTCTGTTCGACGATCTTGGAGCTGCGTTCGACGATCTTGGGTCAGATCGCCGAGCTCCGTTCGACGGTCGACTATGGGTGAGGTCAGGTATATGAGATCGTCGACCTGCGTTCGACGACTTTGGCTGAGATCGTCGATCTGCGTTCGACGATTGTGCCTGAGATCGTCGAGCTGCGTTCGGCGATCGTCGATCTTCATTCGGCGATCGTCGATCTCCATTCGACGATTTCTGCTGGGACTTAGTTTTCTAAGGCAGATCAGAATTTTTCCTAGCAACCTCTACAACTCCCTTTCCTTTGTCAGAAATGAATTTGATGGGAGTTGTTAGGACTATAGGTTGGCTAGATGAAGCACCCAAGCCCAGTGTACTGTTAAATCTAGAGTTCACTGTGCTTGTGATGTCCATCAGCTTGATGCTTCTCCCATTGAGAGATTCTTCAAGCTTCTTGGCCTCAGAGAGCTCACTTTCCAGTGAAGCTATCTGTTCCCTACAGCACTCCAACTCCTGAGAGAGTTTGAGGTTTTCTGACTTTAGAGTATTGTGTTCAGATAATTGATTTCTGAGAGAGATAATCTCTTTCTCAGACTTTAGCAGGTCTAAACATAGTGCTTTAAATTCAGATTTAAAATCTTCTGAACTAAAATCAAAAGAGCCAATTACCCGATCTTCTTCAGGTTGAGTCTCTGAGTCTGACTCTGACTCCTCTTCTTCTGAGTTATGCTGTTAGGCATTGATTGCCATCATGCAGAACTCCTTTTCTTCTGCATCATCCTCATCATTACTGGAGCTGGATGAGGCTTGTGACTCCTCTTCTATCTCACTCCAGGATTCAGCAACAAACCCTTTTCTTGTATGCTTATTTTTGCTTGAAGAAGGTTTGCCATTTCCATTCCTTTTGGAGTCTTTCTCCTTTCTTCTTTCTTTTTTTCCCTTCTGTCCTTGTTCTTGTTCTCTGGACAGTCAGGAACTATGTGCCCTGGTTTCCTGCAACCAAAGCAAATAATGTCTTTGTTATTACCAATGGACTTGTCATACCTTGGCTTATCCTGCTCCTTGTATGATCTTCTTCTGAAGTCCTTTCTGGCCATCTTGTAGAATCTTTTGGCCAACAAGCTGAGTAGTTCATCATTGCCTGTGGCTTTATCTTCAGGCAGATCCTCAATTGCCTTGAAAGTTATGGTCTTCTCTTTTCTTGTGGCTGGTGAGGCATCCTTCTGTTCTTCCTCTCTATTTTTGATGAGTAGCTCATAAGATTTGAGCTTACCCAATAGAGCTTCAGTGGTGATCTCATTTAGACTTCTGGCATCCTTAATTGGCCAGATTCTTGAATCCCAAGTGCTGGGGAAGCACATTAGGATCTTGTCATTAAGTTCAGTTAGAGAGATCTCTTTGTCCAATGTCCTTAGTTCACTGACAATTAGACTTAGTCTGTTGTACATGTCTCCCACTGACTCAGTCTCTCCCTTCTTGAAATTCTCATATTGGGAGATGAGATGGGATCTTCTATCCTTTCTCTCATCAGCTGAGCCTGAGACTATTTCTGAGAGTTTATCCCAAATTTCCTTGGCTGAATTACATTCAGCTACCTTTTGAAATATGTCATCTGACATTGTCTGGGCTAGGATGTTCATAGCCTTAGCATCAGCTACCTTCCATTTCTTGACATCAGCATCTGTTCCTGATGGAGGTGGAACAGCATTTGTACTTGTATTCTCTGGGGGTCTTGGACACACTGTCAAAACAGAATTAAAGATATCTTCGTCAATAGAATTCATGTAAAGTTTGATCCTTGCTTTCCAGAGTGCAAACTTGGATAGATTGCACACGGGAGGTCTGGTGCTTGCATAATCTTTGTTTTGGGCCATGATTTGTGCAAACAAAATCTAATAATACACTACAAAAGAAGAACAGATCTAGTTTGGGATATTTGGGTTCAGGTGTTAGCCTGTACAACCAATCAGGTATGGTAAGTTTAACCAACCTCGCTCTGATACCAATTGAAAGTGCAACTAGATCTGATATACTCTAGAGGGGGGGTGAATAGAGTATATGGTGCTTTAAAAACTTTTACAACTATTGTTGTAATATGTGTGAGCAGGGAAGCAATAATAAATCTAATCACAGCACAAGGTTAAACAAAAACTAAACACAGGAAAAATCAAGGCCAGAAACAAACATAAAAGCAAGCAAAACCAGAAGACACAAGTAAATATAGTGGTTCCCCAAACTTGGGTACATCCACTCTTCTACCACCCTAGGTAGGAATCCACTGCAGGATAAGTTGATCAGGTGTCCTGGGCACCAATGAGCTTTTGATAAAGTGCTCAAAAACCAAAGAAGATTTTTTGATCAGGTGTATTGCCACCAATGAGCTTTTGACAAGGTGCTCAAAAACCAAGCTCAAACTTTTGAAGGGAGTTTGAGGAACCCTTTATAGAGTGGGGGTGAGAGAGTGATGGAAGTCTTCTCTTTCTCAAACAACTAAGAAGACTATGTGGATTGAGGTCAAAGCTCCCCCTGAATCCTTGAGATCTTCAGGAAGAAAAGCTTTGCTGAGGGTGATAGGCCTTCAAAGGTTGAACTCCAGCAATAGATGATTTCAACAATTGTTGAAATGTTGAGTGTCTGGAGTCTGGAAATATGTTGGCCTTAACACTTTGAAAACTACAGAGATCTGAAGATTTTGAGAAAGCTTGATCTCCTTGGATGAGTGTTCTTGAGAATTCTTTGTGACAAAAGATTTTTGAATGTTTCTCTGTAATCAGTATTCTCTCTCTGTATTGTGTGTGTTCTGTTTTTAGATTCAAGAAAATCCTTGTCTTTTATTCTCTGGTACAGAATAGAATAACATTCTCTGTCAAGGATAGTCGTTAGCCTGCATTGATTGCATCCTTAATTGCATAATCTCTTTTTGGAGGAAAGTCCACAGAATTATTCCTTTAAAAAATCCCTTGAAACTTGGTCCAGAATTGAATGCAAACGGCTAGCAAATCTCTGAATTAATTGCAGAATAACTCCTAACTGATTTTGAATTTGAATTCTGGAAGTTATCTGAAATCGTCGAACTGAGCTCTGCTATCGTCGAGCTGAGCTCAGCGATCTGGAAACATACAACAGCAAAATATCGTCGATCTGAGCTCAAAGATCGTCGAACTGAGCTCAGAGATAAGGATCCAAAGCAGAGTCAAAATCGTCGACCTGAGCTCACCGATCGTCGAATGGAGTTCGACGATATTATGGAGTTGAGCTCAGCGATCGTCGAATGGAGTTCGACGATCTGTCGAAGTTGAGCTCAGCGATCGTCGATCGGAGTTCGACGAATCGTCGTGCTGAGCTCGACGATATGACTTGGTCTTCAGACAGAGAATCCTGGTCTTTCAGGGCAGCTTCCAAACCTAGACTTCTAACCCTTGGACTCTATTCTAATTGACCTATTAAGCTATACAGGAGGTCAAGCAAAGGTTCCTAGAGACATAGTGATCCTGACCCAAATTAGTAATAGGGTGTTCCAACACTTTCCACCAATGCTTACGTTGATAGAATGAGAGTCAATGATAGTGCTGCTATCTGGCATGAGAGGTTGGGGCATGTTGGCATGGATAAGCTGAAGGCGATGGCGAGTAGAAGTCTGGTGAAGGGGTTGGCGAAGTTGTCCTCCTTTGGTGATGGGCATGTTTGTGCGGCCTGTCAATATGGTAAGGCACATCGCCTTCCATTTGATAAATCACAAACAAGGAGCAAGAAACCTTTGGAGTGTATTCATGGCGACCTGATGGGACCGACGGTTACTGCCAGCCTTGGTGGAAGCAGATATATGCTTGTCTTGGTTGATGACTACTCAAGGTATACTTGGGTGTACTTCTTAAAGGAGAAGTCGGAAGCATTCCGTTTGTTTGTGGAGTTTAAGGAGTTGGTAGAAGGCCGGCTTGGCTTGCGGATTAAGAAGCTTAGAACTGATAACGAGGGTGAGTTTGTCTCCTCCGAGTTTTCTAACTTCTGCAGGAAGCACGGGATCCAACAGGAGCTTACTTGTGCCCACACTCCACAACAAAATGGGGTAGCGGAGCGGAAGATCCGTCATCTGACGGAGACCTGCAAATGCTGGCTTCATGCGAAAGATATCCCAAGGTCCTTTTGGGCGGAGGGAATGTCTTATGCTGCTTATGTTATCAACCAGATGCCACTCAGCCCTATCAACATGAAGACTCCAGTTGAGCTGTTGCTGAAGGAGAAGCCGAGTGTGGGACACCTTAGAGTGTTCGGTTCAACTTGCTACGTGCATGTCCCGGATGCTTCACGGACAAAGTGGATGCGAAGGCAAGGAAACTTATCTTTGTTGGCTACGATGAGCGGAAGAAGGGATGGAAATGCATGGACCCTGTGATGAAGAAGTTCGTGGTATCAAGAGACATTGTCTTTGACGAGCTGACATCATATGGAGGTGGCTCGGTGGAGCTAACCGGAAGTAGCAAAGTTGAGGAAGCACCGGTGGTGGCTGCTAAAGGCTTGGAAAAGGAGCTTGCTGTTTCACCAGCAGCTCCTATTGCTTCGAACTCCGAGGCTGAGCCTTCTGGCTCAGGAAGCAGGGGGAGCACTGCTCAATGCTTTCCCCAGGTAGGAGTGGAGCCTGAAGAAGCAACGCAAGCCGTGAGCAAGGAGCCAATTCTTCGGAGATCGAAGAGGGTGGTTAAGCCACCGGCTCGGTACTGTGATGGGAATGTAGTGAGCTTTGTCTCCTGCTTCTTTGTAGGTCCTCTAGATGAGCGAGAGCCTGCAAGCTTCAACGAGGCCACTGGAGTGAAGGAGTGGGAAGGTGCCATGAAGGAAGAGATTGATGCTCTGAAGAAGAATGAAACCTGGGATCTTGTGCCCAAGGTTGATGTCATTACTCCGGTTACTTGCAAGTGGGTGTATAAGTTGAAGAAGAAGGCTGATGGGAGCATTGATCGTTTCAAGGCTCACCTGGTCGCTATAGGATTCTCACAGCAGTATGGAGAAGACTATGAGGAGACATTCAGTACAGTTGTGAAGATGACTTCAGTAAGAGTGGTGATCACCTTGGCTGCTAGCAAGGGATGGAGGTTGTGGCAACTCGATGTGAAGAATGCTTTTCTTTACGGAGAGATTGACAAGGACATCTTCATGGATCAGCCGCTTGGTTTTGTCTCTGAAAAGCATTCGGACTATGTCTGCAAACTCAGGAAGGCTCTCTATGGGTTGAAGCAAGCTCCTAGAGCGTGGTATGGGAAGATTGCAGAGTACTTGCAATTCTGTGGATACCTTGCTTCTAACTCGGATTCAAGCTTGTTCGTCAAGAAGAAGGGAGAGCTACGAGTCTTGGTCCTGCTGTATGTGGATGACATGATCATCACAGGGAATTCAGAGGGGGAAGTAGCAAGGCTCAGGGCTGAGCTTGCTATACGCTTAGAGATGAAAGACTTGGGAGAGTTGCATCACTTTCTCGGTCTGGAAGTGGAGAGGAAGGAGTGCGGGATTCTCATTAGCCAGAAAGGGTATGTTGATCGCATTGTGAAGTGGTTCGGCATGGGCGAAGGGAAGAAGTGCTCTACTCCACTGGAACCTGGGCTAAAGCTTCGACGAGATGATGGAAGGGTTCTTCTTGATTCCTTGGTGTTCAGGGATCTTGTTGGGAGCTTGATTTATCTGACGATTACAAGGCCGGATATAGCTTATGTTGTTGGCCGAGTAAGTCGGTTTATGGCTGAACCAAGGCAATCTCATCTAGTGGCGGCAAAGGGAATTCTGAAGTATATCAAAGTGACTTCTGACATGGGACTCCTCTATGGAAGGGATTCAGAGTTTGCGTTGCTCGGGTACACGGATGCTGACTATGGCGGTGATTCGGATGATCGAAGGTCTACTTCAGGTTATGTGTTCACTTGCGGTTCAGCTAGCATCTCGTGGTGTAGCAAGAAGCAAGACTCGGTGTCGGTTTCAACCACGGAGGCGGAGTATAAGGCTTCGGCCTTGGCTGCTCGGGAAGCCATTTGGTTGAGGACACTTATAGAGGATGTTCATGAAGAAGTGCAAGGGCCTACTTTACTCCGGTGTGACAATGAGAGTGCTCTTAAACTGGTTAACAATCCAGTGTGTCACGCCAGAACCAAGCATATAGAGATTGATCATCATTTCATCAGGGAGAAGGTGTTGGAAGGATCTCTGCTGGTCGGGCATGTTCAGAGTGAAGATAATCTTGATGACATCTTCACGAAGCCACTGTCCAAGGGGCCCTTTGAACGCTTGCGCAGTTTGCTGGGCTTGGTCACCACTTCTCACTTCAAGGGGGAGTGTTGAAATTTGTGAAGTGGAAGTGGTTGACGGGACAGGCCGGGCGGCCTGGCGAACAGCATTAGCAGACTGGGCGGACTGGGCGGACTGTGATATGCGGCCTGGTGAAAAGTCTGGTGGAAGCCGGCTGTCTTCTGAGCAGGTTGTTTGCATGGAGTCCGCGGACTGTGCGGCCTGGTATCTGCGGATAGAGAGGCTTGCGGACTGGTGCATTGCTCAGTGGCCGTGGTGCAAGTTTGTGCTGTTAGGCGGGTTCGCTTGTGTCTACGGGAAGCTTGCGGACTGATGTGTCTGCTGTGTTGGCTGTTGCGGGCTGAACTTAGAGCTTGGCTGAGGCCTTGTCGAGCTCTGGTGTTACAGCAGGTGTTTGCTGTGGAGATCATTTGGCGGCCTATTTTTGGAGTCTGGGAGATGGCTGCTGCGATGGGGCAGAAGTGCGAGGAGCTCGCAGACTGCTGGCGGTCTGTGCTTTGGTGTTTGGCAGACGGGGGTTTGCGTCCGCCATGCTCGCATTGGCCTTTGATGGTTTTGGACTTGGTCACACTTTGTGCCAGGACCATGGTGTCCGCGGTATCCGCCAAGTCTGCTGTGACCGGGAGGTCTGTTGCTAGCTGCCTTTGGTCGTGGACTTGTGGCGGATTGAGGTGTGAGTCTTGCGGACTGCCTCGGGTTGGTGCGGATAACCATTGAAGGGGGATTGATGTCCTGCAGTGGTTGCAGCTTTGCGGGCTGATGCCTTGTCCGCATAGCTTGGGCGGACTGGAGAGGGTTCGCCAATGGTTGCCTTCCCCCTAGCGGTTTTCCTTGGTAGCCGGTTAAGTCCTTGCGGACTCGGCGGACGGTGTTTTGCTAACGCGTGGGCTGGGGCGGTGTCTCTATCTCTAGGGCGGTGACCACACTCCTCACCTCGCCTATAAATAGGACCCCCCTGGCAGGTCTACAGTAATCTAAGTAACTTGAGTGAACAGTAAGTTGGGTTGTGCAAGGAGCTGCGGTCTCTGTTTGTCAGTCCGCGCGGATTGTTTCAGTGCTGACGTTTGCTGTGTGCAGGTCGCGCGGTTTGCTTCAAGGAGCCAGGAGTTTGGCTGCGACTTCGGTCAAGTGCTTGGAAGTGTGCGGTCTCTGCGGACTCAGCAGGAGGTCGCTCTGCGGCTTGTCAGTTCTGTTTCATCTTTGCCAGCTTCAATAACCTGTCCGTCGGCTTCAGGCGGGTAGGGGGTGTTCCTCAGTTCAGGTTCAGCAGGAGACGAATAACGGTGTGTCCGCGCGGCCTCGCGGCTTCGGCAGACTCCGTGGCTATTCGGCGGATTGCAGCTTAAGTTCGGGCGACTTCGGCGACCTCGGCGGTCTTGGCAGACTCCGGTTCTGTCCGCCCGGCTTGAATTTTTTGGTGCTTTCTATTTACAGCTGTTATACTAGCGAAATCATGTCTCGCTATGTATGCCTCGTGATGTAAAGAAGTGAATGAATAATAGACCTGCTTGTGCGTCCATTGTTTGTTGGGTGTAACCCTTGTTCCTTGGTTTCCGCTGGTTCAACGTGAGAACTGGGTAGTTCCGAAGATATTAATTTGGCGTTTGGGCTATCTTGCTGACCACGTTGGGAAAATTTAACACACTCACCCGTACACTCGCGGGAGCGGGATTCCCTATGCAAAAAGGAAGAGTTTCACATACTCAAGTAGAGAATCGTTACCCTTGTAGTCCGCTTTGGCGCCATGGAAAAACTACACGGACAGAACTCTTCGCAACGACCTTTCCTCCACGGATCCGCTCTCAAATATCAAAACGGTGCTCCGATGCTCCGCCGGCGGCCGAAATCCCTTCCTTCTTCCTCCTCTTTCCAACTCCTTGAGAGAGAGAATGGTTGGAGAGAAATGAAGGATTAACTCCCCTATTCCCGGCCTTAACAGAGCAGGAAACCATCTGGACCATTGGATCCTATTTAGAGAAAACGAACGGCTCAGATCCGCTCAAAAATCCCCAAACCTGGGCCGAACACGGCTTGGCACACGACCGTGTCCCAGGTCGTGTGCCTCGATCTAGGCACGATCGTCGAACGAAGGAAAGACACACGGGCAAAGACACACCCGTGTCTCACCTGACGCGCCCGTGTCGGGTCTCTCGACACGCCCGCGTCCGGGGGCGTGTTACCCATAACTGCCACGCCAACAGACACGACCCAACTGAACACGGGTACTGACACGGGTAGGCACACGCCCGTGTCAAATGACACGCCCGTGTCATTCAGCCGTGTTCCTGGCCATGTCCTTCTCGGGATAAAAACGGCCAAAAGTCACCAGCCAGACATGACCTTGGACACGCCCGTGTCCTAGGCCGTGTACCCCTATACAGGCACCAAAAATCCCTTTTCACGCGACCGACTCAAATACAACTTTCGCGGCGTTACAGCTATGTTGCCCACTTTCACCCTCCTTTGAGACCCACTACTCTTTAGGTGGTGCCTTACTCGTACTTAGTTCAGTCATCTTTGGTTGTGGAATGGAAGCTTTTTTAAGTTTTCGGGTACATGGCGTGACCTCCCTACTGCAGCGCCTGAGATACTTAGTGCCTCTCTCTCCTATTTTGTATTCAGAGCCAAGCTAGCCGAATCGCTGGGTTAGTAGCATTAGGCTGCATTTAGATCGGAACATTTGAATTAGGAATTTTCTCGGCTTCAACAAAAACTATGTTATTATTATGTATATATCTTTTCTACTTTGTATGCATGTTTAGGCTTTGGCTTCATTTGGTTTAGCGGTGACGGTCGATCCGGCGGGTGGAAACGGAATGTTCGAATCGAAGGTGGGAGGTGGCTGCTCCAAACAGAGCTTTTTGAGGCATTTTTCAAGGCGGGTGGGTGGAAATGGAGCAAACGCCACCAGAGATTCATTTGTTTATCCTCCTTCCGGCGGCGTTTGCCCAAAACGGAGGAGCGAAACGCTAAACCAATTGAAGCCTTCATTTGGTTCGGCGGTGATGGGTCGATCCAGCGGGTGGAAACAGAGTGTTCGAAACGGAGGGGGAGGTGGCTGCTTCAAACGAAGCTTTTTTGGGGCGTTTCTCAAGGCGGGCGGGTGAAAACAGAGCAAACGCCGCCGGAGGTTCATTTGTTTACCCTCATTCCGGCGGCGTTTGCCCAAAACAGTGCAACGAAACGCATAAACAAATAGAGCCTTAGTTTTGAGAATATTTCAGAAGAATACATTCATGCTCAGTTTTACACAGTGGTCATAGTCAAGAACATGAGTGTTAAGTTGTCATTCGTTAATGCCCACCTAAAGAACTTCATCCACTTTTATGTTCAAACGAATGATGTTTGTTAGATGATCCTTAACTGAGTTCATGACCGCCACCACCGTGCGTAACAGAACCTAAATATTTTGGTGTACAAATAGTTAATATCGATGTGCGGTTAACAATTCCATAAAAAAGTGGTAATATAAACACACTTATTGCTCTATTTGGTTCAGCGTTTTGCTGCTCCGTTTGGAGCAAACGCCGCCGGAAGGCGGGTAAACAAATGAACCTCCAACGGCGTTTGCTCCATTTCCACCCCCCCCTGCCCGCCTTGAGAAACGCCTAAAAAAATTCCGTTTGGAGCAGCCACCTCCCCCCTCCGGTTCGAACAATCCATGATCCAAAATGGCGGGTCGATCCGGCGGGTGGAAACAGAGTGTTCGAACCGGAGGGGGGAGGTGACTGCTCCAAACGGAACTGTTTTGGGCATTTCTCAAGGCGGGCGGGTGGAAACGGAGCAAACGCCGCCGGATGTTCATTTGTTTAGGCTTCATTTGTTTTAGCGGTGGCAGATCGATCCGACAGGTGGAGACAGAGAGTTCGAACCAGAGGGAGGAGATGACTGCTCCAAACGGAGCTGTTTGGGGCGTTTCTCAAGGCGGACGGGTGGAAACAAAGCAAACGCCGCCGGAGATTCATTTGTTTACTCTCTTTCCGACGGCATTTGCCCAAAACCGAAGCAGCGAAATGCCCAAACAAATAGATTCTTTCTTATCACTGGACACCAAATTTATTTAGGTCGATTCGGGACCCAAAGTTTTCCGCCGATCGGCTAAAAGTGCACCCGCCGCAGGGAAACCGCTTCGGAAGACAGACGGCGGCTAGCGAGTGGCGATGGAGGCGACCGGCGGCCAGATCGCGAAGGAGACGCTGGAGCTTGCATTCCAGATATCAAACATGCTCGAGACCGGCCTCGACCGCCACACCCTCTCCCTTCTCATCGCTCTCATCGACCGCGGCATCAACCCCGAGCCGCTCTCCGCCGTCGTCCGTGAGCTCTCTTCCCCACCTTCTCGAACGCAGCCCCCGTCTGCATTTTCTTCTTCCGCGAAACCCTAGATTCTGGTTTGCTCCTCTCCGGCTGAAAATACTTGCTTACTGATTGAATTTTGTGAGACTTTTTTGTTTTGTCTTTAGATTGGATATTTCCTTTTCTTCTACTGAATTCTCTCAAATTGTTTGCATTTTGTTAGTGAGGATTTCAAATCTAGAGTTCATTTGGCTTCTTAGCAATAAAAAATGATGATTTTTTTAGTTTTTTGTCTGTGGAAAAAATAACTATCTTTAATCAGATATTGAAGGATTAAGTAGGATACAGAATCAATTCATTTGCCACATATTCTAAAATTAATGTGTAAAATATTTAGCTGCATCTTAAGAAACTTTTGATCATGTGCAGTGTCAATTTTTTGTTTTGAGAAATAAATGTACAAACACTATTACATTGAGAACATTAAAGATCAATGAATACATTAAACAACAATCAATCAAACAATAAATTGTTAAATAAATAGACAACTCACACACGATGAGAATCAAACTCATGACCTCCTTATCATGGGGCCTTAGCTTACCCAACTAGTTCAAGCCTCATTGGCGTGCAATGTCAACTTTCAATTGAAGTGGTTTAATATTTTTCACATTTACAATTACAAACTAGAACTATCTTAAGATGTTATTTAAAGTAGTTAAAATATTCAAATTATATTAAAATGTTTTAATAAATATATTAAAAAAACCTACAACTATTGATTGTACTAATAAGGTTTTATATTTAATTTTTTAACACTTCTATATTAACAAAAAGCTTCAGCTATTATATGACATTTTTTTTATATTTATACATTTTAATTATACAAAGCATTACTAGCTGCAGCCTTTATTGTTTTGGGAACGTGAGCTCCCTTCAACGTTTCAAAAACAACAACATGCAGTTGTTTTGGGAGGGAGCAACGGCTGCAACGCCCTGCAAAAAAACTATTTGGAAAAAAAGCGGTGTGCAACTCCTGCAAAATCGCTCAAAAGGGAGTCTAAAGTGGTGCCACTCCTACAAAATCGTTGACTTCGGCTTCTCCTTTCTATCTTTGGAGGCTCGCTTCTCTTATACTTGTGAAGACTTGATGGAATCATATCAAGTTGATACAAAGGCCGAGACTTATTGGCAACAATAGATAGCAGAATTCTAACCGAGTTGAGTTTAGCTGCAGGCGCAAGCGTCTCATGGAAGTTAATCCCATCAATTTGGGTAAAGGCTTTAGCGACAAGTCTTGCTTTATATCTATCAAGAGTGTCATCCTGAAGGTATTTGTTAGTATATATACATTTACATCCAACAATATGACACCCATGTGAGATATGAACAATTTCCTAAGTATTTTCATGTTGGCTCTACCTCCATAGCTTTCTTCCCGTGAGGATTAGACAAAGCATCTGGAAATTTTTTAGGGATAGAAATAGAGGAAACTAATGCAAAATAAGATTTCAGTGACGGTGAGATAGAGTGATACCCAACATATTTATCAATAGGATATCTGACACGTCCACTATAAAAAAAGAATACTAACTATATCGTCTGGTTTCTAGTTGAAAGTATGTGCGATGGTACCATGGACATAAACGTGGTCGAGCATATCTTTCATGATCTCAAACTAAAGAAAGCATACCTCAAGTTGCATCTCCATGGTTCTCAATTTTTGGATCTGGCAGAGTGGTGGTGGGTGGTGGAACATGAATATAACTCTCTTGCTCAATTCTTCTTACATGCTTTATTTGGTAGACTTGAAGATTCTTTTTTCTGTTGTAGACATGCAGATCATTTGTAGACACTTCCCTTTCAACTAGAACATTCGAGCTACAAGGAGATAGAACCTCCATGAGAGCTTGGAGAGGTGGCATCATACAACAGTCATATTCATATTTTTCTTGATATGTAATATTTTTTCCTTCTTTCGAATAATATAAAGTATGCTCAAAGCAAGTAACATATTTAGATATAATCCTTTTTTGCAACAAATGTGAGTAACATATACACTCCTTTTGGTTAACAACATATCCAACAAAAACACATTTAATAGCTAGATGACCCAATTTATCCTTATGTGATCCCACAATATGCACAAAGGCAACACATCCAAAAACTTTAGGAGGGAGATTAAATAACGTAAGATTTGGACAGAGAAGTTTTAGAGGATACCTCCCCTTTAAAGTATCATACATCTTCTTATTGATTAGGTAGACAGAAGTGAGAACTCCTTCATCTCACAGCCTCTTAAGATCATGCATCTCTTGTAATAAACAACTAGTAGTTTCAGTAATATGACGATTTTTTTCTTTCTGCAACTCCATTTTGTTGAGGAGTTCCAGGGTATGAAATTTGAAAAATAATGTCATGATCATCAAGGGACCGTAGAAGTTTCCCACCTGTAAATTCACCTCCATTGCCACTCCTAAGAATTTTAATTAGATTACTAAACTGAGTTTGCGCATAGTGGTAAAGTAATCAAAATATATCACGCAGACACATCATTTTTCTTTTTCATAAGAAAATCTCAAGTAAAACGAGAATAATCGTCGATATCTTCAAACTGATCAAATATGAGAGGTCCAAACATCATAATGCATCAAATCAAAACATTTAACACTCCGACAACTACTGGGAATATACTTGGTTCTATAATATTTTCTAAATTCACAAGATTGACAATCAATCCTGGTTTCAACCACATCAAAAGAGTTAGGGAAAGCAGACTTCGAAGTCTTCAAACTGGCATTCCCAAATCTTTTGTGCCACAACATCAATCGATTAGTACTTGAGGATTTCTGTGCATCAAATGCAAGACTAGTGTCCATAACATAAACACCACTTGAATCATGTCCACCACCAATCGTCTCCCCGCTCGCCAGATCCTGGAAAACACAATGATAAGAAAAGTAAGTAATAACACTATTCAGTTGTTTAGGTAAACTGCTCATAGAAAACAAGTTGGTAGGAAATGAATGAACAATAACTACATATTTGAGGGAGATATAATGTGAGATTTGGATAATCCCCTTACCAGTCACCAATACATAAAACTCATCCGCAAGTTTAACATTGCTAGATGCAGCAAAGACATAAGTAATCCCACTAGAAGATCTTGTCATATGATCAGAAGCTCTCGAGTAAATGATCCATGGTGTAGTCGATTTTATATCAGATAGAAAAGTAGTTTGAACATGAGCAGCAGTACCAGACATATCTGTAATCGGAGGTCTACCAACACTGACCTTCAGGGCATTTAGCTCCCTAATTAAACTTTCATTTTCCACTATAAGATGGTTTGTACTCTCCAATGTGTCGTGCATAGCCATTGGTGATCTAATTTACCTCCCATCAATGCCACGACTCCAACATGGAGGAACCAAGTCCCAACACTTATCCTTGCCGCATCCCTTCTTCCTACAGTGGGGACACTTCATCTTGTTTTATGTTTCTAGAATTCCACTTCCTTTGTTCAACTACAAGGACAGAATTATCACATCCCACGTACACATCTGTACAAAGAGAGTTCATACGACTACTCCTCAAATGTAATAGACAAAGGTCTCCAAATCAGGAACATAATCTCTTCCTGACTTCTGAACTTGTTGGAATTCAAGTATTGAAGGAAGTCTAGAGAACATTTCAAATACCCTTCGTGGATTTGTTGCATCATAAGTTCAATCTTGTAATCTTCAATGGTTTGAATAGTTGAGTACTGATCAATTTCTGCCCACTTATGAATAAGCTTATTATAATGCTCCTCAAAGCCATTCATACCCGTATATATTTGTTCTGTTTGAAGTTGATAGATCCTTGCCAAGTCCTTTTTCTTTGAATAATTTTGTTCAATTAATCCTCACATTTCCTTGACAGTCTGACAGAATAAGAATTGACTGACAATCTTGTGTTTCATAGAGTTGACAAGCCAATCGATCACGATAAGGTTCTCACCTTCCCATTCCTCATAAGAGGGGTTGGCCTTGCTTGGAACAAGTTTTGATCCAGTAATAAACCCCAGTCTTCGATAGCTCACAATGAATATTCGTGTAGACTGCGCCCATAGGTGGTAGTTTCTTCTATTCAGTTTGATATGAGTCACGCCAGGAGTGAAATCCACATTTGAACTTCCTCCGCCACAGTATTTAGGTTGAACAACAACCCCAAAGACATTAATACTTCTTGATTTGTCCTCCATAAGAATACACAAGAAGAACTCTCTTTAGGAAGCTCAGGGCCCAAGCAATTGGAAGCAACAACAAAACTTGAAGAACAACAACAGGCTGATCCCATATATGGATCCTAAATACGCACAACCTGTTAAAGCGGGGATTTGGGAAACAGGAAGATCCTTCGGCAGGCAAATGATCTACAGGGAGAACCGCAGCAGCACGACGACCATGGAAGACTGGAACGAGCGCGAAACAGGGTCGATGAAGAGGCGTAGAGAATGATCAAACAAACGCAGAGGTCGTTGGATCGAACACAAAGAGCAATCAAGGAGGGCAAAGAATCAGAGGCGCTGCCGACATGGTTGTCAGGATCGCGATCCGGATCATAGGATCTTACAATCCTGCAATCCAGATTTTGTAAATCGATCCTGATTTTATAAAGCGATCCTCGATCCGACCCTACTATCTGATTCGATCCTACCTCAAAATGATCTCATCTAGGATTTTGATCCTGACAACCTTGGCCGTTGAACGAATGAAACAACATAGGCAGTGGTATCAAGCCCTCAAGTCAACGTCGATGGGGGATTTACCCCCGGTGATACCATGTTGAAGAACGCACCTTTAGGTTACAAAATTCTCCTCCACATTATGCTCCTTTCCGATAGACTCATTGTAATAATACACCAAAGCAAGAGACCCCACCACTCCTCAATGAATTTAAGGTAGCTTGACTTTCAACATATTTTGTGTCTTCTCCTTTACGTGTTGTGTGACTAAGGTTTCTAGTTTGCACATCCTCATCTGTTCAGCGCTAGGGTTTGTAGAATTTCTTGTGTTTTTCCCATTTTTTGTTGGTTCCTACTTTGTTCTCATTTTTCTCGTGTTACTACTTCACATAAAATTACTGAAAGGTTCTGTCTCCACCATCTCTAGTCTCTCTCCTAAATCTTGATTAGAAAATGAAATATTGTACTATCTGTAAGTCTTTCTCCATTCCCATTCGCCTTTTGCAAAAACTGTTACACGATCTTATGCATTTTCAGTATATATATATTTTTAAGTTAGTGTTTTGAATTTGCATAAAATGATTGTGAAATTTCTCTTCACATGCATGAATAGAACTAGGGGGTTGTTGAAGCATTCTAAATTTAAATGCGAGAAAGTATCATGTTCATGACACTTCTTATAAAATAGACTGTTTTGCCACATCAATAAATCTGTGTATTTTTATGCACATAATAATGAGGAAAATATTATATATCAAATATTGGATGAGCATGAAGATAAATAAAATCTTGTTAGAAGACCTTATTTAATGGAGATTCATATTATTTTGTGCGTGATTCTTGTGCCGAATATTTTATATTATTATTATTTATAGATATTGTTCACTTGTTTGATTGTATATATTGCCATGTTTAATTTAATAAACACTATGCATAGTTAAGTCATTCCAAGTTAAACTGAGATCACATTGTCTTCTACCAAACGAACAAAAATGCTTTCCCATTCATAACTACAAATGACAATGCAGCTCATCCAAACAGTCTACTGTGCTCATGGCTAGATGGAATTCAAGCAAATATTCCTGGGATATATGACATGGCTGGTTTGGATGGAATTCAAGACAACCGTAATAAGATTCAACCTCTCACGAACACCAACTTTTTATAACCTTTTAGTGCAGGATGCTGGTTAGAAAGTACTTATTTACATTGGAGTCGTGGACTCATTAGTGAGCCCAATGTTTACCAGAGAGTTCGAGGGGGATCCAAAGACTGATATGCTTTGAGAGCAAAACCCTTAACGATCTCAAAAATAATTATTCATCCTCGGATAAATTACCCTTAGAATATTGTATTGAATTTGGTCATTGGTGTTGAGGCCAAGAGTATCCTCAACTCCCACACTCATCCACAGACCTTTTGAGAGCGGGGGAATCAGGGTCTGCAAGCAACTGGTTACTAGCCACAGGGGGGCGAGGCGAACAGAGAGGGGGAAAGAGTTTGTCGTGTGCAGGAGGCCGACACCAGATTTCTTACAACCACGAACTACACTTGTTGTAGGTGATTTGATTACTATAGGTGAGGTTCTGGCTCAAGTTCAGTGTCTCCCTTCTTGGCACCCTTGACCCTCAATTTATACTGATAGAGGGCTGCCTGAACGGGCAGGTGCAATAAATTCTAGTTGCCCGGGATACATGACAATCTGGGCAGGAGAGAGAAAGAGAGAGGGCACACATGGTTACAACAGGCTGTAACCGCACTGACTAACACGAACTAGGGGGAGAGGAACTAGGGTGGACACTCAGAGTATTCAGCCGGATTTCTCGGGACTAGGATTGCTGCTAGTGCTGGCCGAGCCAAAGGATGTTGAGAACGAAGGAGGGGGTGCGGTTACACAGACTATAACCGCACGCGCTGTTGGATCGATGCGACCACTTGGATTGTAACCGCGATCACATTTGGAGACTGATGACCGACTCTTTCTGTTGTTGTAGAACTTCAAAAAAGTACATTGGTAACCGTCGATACTGCGACCCGATTTTTGCGCTGCTAAAAGCTATAAATAGCCCGGTGATGGGCCAAGGAGGATCACCCTTGAATTGTTCTTTATTGCCTGCTGCAAATACACTTCTGAACGATGACTGACCACAACAAGTTCATTCCGGAGATGTTGGCTAATAGGAATCCCTTGATTCCAGGGGCTAAAGAGTTGGCGGGCACCTCCAAGGCTCCAACTTTGCCAATGAAGAGAAGAGGGACGTGCGATCCACCCGCGATGACCCGCTGTTGTGATTACCTCGAAGGTACCTGCTACTTCTGTGGTGGGCGCACTGGTCCCTGCACAACAACAGGTGTCCTCAAACCTAACTGTCACCTTGTCAGAGATCGACTGACTTCACACACGATTTCACCTCCATTGTGGCTCTCATCCGAGAACGTGACGGAGCCACAATGGGCTCCCGTGGTCACTCCCGTAAAGAGACAGAAGACAAAGGTCCTGAAGAAGACGACAAGGTTGTCAGGATCGAAATCCTAGATACGATCGTTTCGAGGTTGGATCGGATCCCAGGATTGGATTGAGTATCACTTTACAAAATCTGGATCGATTTACAAAATTCAGATCTTAGGATCATAAGATCCTATGATCTATATCCGTATCGCGATCCTGACTACCATCAAGATGGAAGCTAAGTAAGCGACAAGCGAGGCTGCTGGGGGAGGAGAGAGCCTACCTTCGAAAATTGTCGATTTGGAGAAGCTAAAGAGTTGGTGGGCACCTCCAAGGCTCCAACTCTGCCAATGAAGGGAAGAGGCATGAGCGGTCCACCCGCGACAACACCCGCTATTGTGATTACCCCGAAGGTACCTATTACTCCTAAGGTGGGCGCACTGGTCTCTACACAACAACAGGTGTACTCAAACCTAACTGTCACTTTGTCAGAGATCGACCAACTTCTTGTAGAGGATCTCTAAAGAGCCGGAGAGGGAAGTCACGCGTCCGAGAAGGTGACGGAGCCACAATCGGCTCTTGCAGTCACTCCCGCGAAGAGACAAAAGACAAAGATCCTGAAGAAGACGGTGGCTAAAGAAGGCGATAAGCGAGGCTGCTGGGGAGGAGAGAGCCTCCCTTCATAAATTTTCGATCCGAAGAAGCTGGACGAGATCGTGCAGACACCAATGGTTGAAGACTTGCCTACGACGCAAATTCGGACCAAGCTGGAGGTGGCGGTGGTTGTCGAGAACGTCTTTCGAGCTTATGCGGGCATTCCAACGAGCTTTCATGAGGTCGAGAATCTGGATGAGAATCCCGGGGGCAGAGCGGTCGAGGACCTCACTGCCGACTCCACCGCTCACACTAATATGCAAGGTGATGAGATCGCGCAAACTGTGCTGGGGGATGGAGAGACGACAACAACTGTTAGAATGAATGAATCAATTAAATTTCTCAATAATAGGATATACATATATAGATACAAGAGCGGGTGATCGCAACACCCGAAGTGAGTCTAAGCTATATCTACCATATACAATGTCTGTAAAACCTCCCGCTCAAATTCACGGGAGATCATACACCGAGAGTTTGCATAATAGATAAGTATGTTGGGTTCATGTCTGTGGCTTAGTCATCAAATCTGCAAGCCGCTGCTCAGAAGGAACAAGGTAAAGGGCAAGGGTGTCACAGCCATACTGCTCAGGTAGGAATAAAGCATCCACTTTGATATGCTTGAAAAGAGAGTGTCTCACCGAGTTCAGAATAATCTGAATGACACTAGTGTTATCACAGTCGAGTGGAGTGAGATCTGAAAAAGTGACATCATACCGTGGTTCTCAAGAAGCCAGCAAAGCCAAATAATGTCCTCAACGGTGGTAGTTATGATCTGAAGCTCAGCCTCAGTGCTGGAACGAGAAACACCAATCTGCTTCTTGGATTTCCATGCAATAAGTGAAGAACCCAAGAACAGACAGGATCTAGTGACAAATCGACGGTCAACAGGGTCACTGGCCCAGGTAGCATCAGAGTAAACATGAAGTTGTAGAGAACTTCAACTAAAGAAGAAGAGATCACGTGAAGTCGTCATCCGGAGATAGCGTTGGGCCGCAGTTGGTGACCATAATGCACATAGGTAGGCACACCAACAATCTGGTTCAACACATGAACAACATGAGCAATGTCAAGCAAAGTAATAGTGAGGTAGATGAGACTCCCAACAAGATGACGATGACGAGTAGGATCAGAGAGTGGAACTCCGTCATCCGGACGTAGCTGAAGGTGAAGCTCCATAGATGTATTCACGATTCGAGAGTCAGAGAAAGTAGCCCGAGCTAAGAGATTTGATGTGTAGCGCCGCTGAGAGAGCTAAAAACCACGGTTTGTATATGTGACCTCAGAGCCCAAGAAGTAGCTCAGCTGTCCAAGGTCAGTCATTTGAAACTACTGCTGAAGGTGATACTTGATGAAAGACACATGAGAAGAATCATCACCAGTAATAATCATATCATCCACATAAAGTAATGGAATGATCCGACCACCAGAGGAGTATACAAACATGGCTGGATTATGTGGACTCGACTGAAAACTGTCGTCTGTAATGGCTGAGCTGAAACGTGCGAATCACGTGCATGGCGCCTGTTTAAGCCCGTAAAGAGCTCGTTGTAAGTGGCAGATAAGACATGGAGCAGAGGAAAGACTGGGAGGAGGAAGGATGTACACCTCCTACTGAAGGTCGCTGTGAAGAAAGACATTCTTCACGTCGAGCTAAAACAGAGACCAGTGGCGAACAACTGTAACTGCAATAAGAATACGAACCGTAGTCATGTGGGCGATCGGAGCAAAAGTCTCGTCCCTGATCTTACTGAAAACCACAAGCCATATGTTGAGCCTTGTACCTCTCCACAGAACCATCTGAGCGAGTCTTGACCTTAAAGACACACTTGCAAGTAATAGACACAACACTGGGTGGAAGAGGAGGGACAAACTCCCAAGTATGAGTGTGCTCGAGTGTCCCCAACTCTGCAGACATGGCAGTCTGCCACTCAGGTATTTGGGCAGTCTCACGGTAAGAAATCGTCTTTGGAGTACCAAAGGTAGTAGTAGGAAGGGTAGGCAGGTTCAACGGTAGCGTAGCAAGGATAAGGCGGTCGAGAGGATGTCTCTCACAAAGTGGGTAGTGACGCGCATGAGGATCATCCACAGGATACTCGTTGGAGGAGAGAGACACTAAGTCTAAGGGTACTGGAGGCGAGGGAGCAAAAAGGGAACGACGAGTGTAGTGATCTGGACTGGGGATGATGAGTTCGTCAGAGGGAGATGTGAGTGGCGAAGGGGAGGAGTGAGGTGTGAATTGATAGGTCAGAGGTGGTGTATACTACGACAAGAGAATAAGAGGTGGTGTATACTACGACAAGAGAATAGGAGGTGGACATACCAGAGGAGAGGATACATGAGGTGGGGAGATGAGAAGGGTGAAAAGGTGCACGTCATATGGAATAACCAATGAGTGTGAGGTTGAAGGGACAGATGACACAAAGAAAGGGTGAGACTTGTCAAAGGTCATAGCATCGATAGCTTTTACGCTCAATACTGTATTCAAGAAAAGCACAAGGAACAAACTGAGCAAAGAGCTTGGTACGCTCACGTGGAGGGAGCAGAACATACCACCAACAACCAAAACACGAAGATGAGTGTAACGTGGGGGTCGAGAGTACAGGTATACACCGGGACTATGACCTTGATAGAAAGTGGAAGGTTGCGGATTAATGAGGTAGACAATAGTGGTAACAGCCTCAACCCAAAATGAGGAGGAACATGAGAGGAGATGAAGAGGGTACAAGTTGTCTCAATAATGTGGTGATACTTCCTTTCGACGACACCATTTCGAGCGTGAGAACCGAGACATGCAAGCTGAGGGGAAGAGTGACGTGGGTAGCTAACAGATAACAAAAAACATGAGAGAGGTAAGAACAAAAAATATGTATGGAGGCAGAAAATCGGGTGTCCACCATATCAAAAAAAAAGCATACATCTTAAAGAATTTAGAACAAGAATCCATAAAGTAGACCCAACAACGTGAATAGTTATCATCAAAAAGAACATAGTACTGATGTCCGCCCTTGGATATAAAAAGTGCGGGACCCCATACATGATACATTAGAATGAACTAAATCAAAAGAACGCTGAGACCTAGACTTACTAGACTGATATGAGAGTTGTAGTTGTTTACCAAGCTTACAACCCGTACAAGAGTGAGACACAACCAAGAAATCCATGAGTGATAAGAGACGTTAGACGCGAACCACTAGGATGACCGAGATGGTGATGCCACTATGAGAAGCCCACCGAAGGAAGGCAAAGAGTAGAAGTTTTTGGTGATGATAGAGTGGATGGAAGATGGAGACGATCAAGGACGTACACCCCACTACGACGACGACCAACTGCAAGGAGTGTCTCTGTCAGACGATCCTGCGCACACGACATGTAAACTCATCAAAAAGAACATGCCAACCATGAGATGTGAG
The DNA here is from genome assembly GCA_039583875.1 of Platanthera guangdongensis. Taxonomy (NCBI): domain Eukaryota; kingdom Viridiplantae; phylum Streptophyta; class Magnoliopsida; order Asparagales; family Orchidaceae; genus Platanthera; species Platanthera guangdongensis. The sequence goes on from CM077166.1 coordinate 51,323,809, forward strand.
ATGGCGGACAAATATAAGGTCTATGGATACTTTGGGTATTTGCTATTATGATGTTAATTGCAAAAGAGACAGGCTGAGAAGACAACAGGCGAGTGACATCATAGGTCATGTGAAAGGAGGCTCCAAAGTCAAGCAACTAGTCAGAGGGAGAGATACCTGCAGCGGCGGAGGCAACAGGCTGAGAGGCTAAGGCGTCAGAAGCATTCGGTGGAAGCACAGAGGCAGAGGAGCGAGGCAGGGAATACTGAGAGAGCTGCTAGGCAATATCAGATATAGAGGTTGACTGTGTCGGAGCAGTCAAATGAGCGGAAGGTGTACCATGAGCACACTGCTGACCAGACTGTTGTGCCCTCTGAAGATTGCAACACTCATATTTGACGTGACTAAGACACTGACAGTAGTGGCATCAAACAGGAGGACGACGAGGAGCATCGGACTGTGCAACAGAGAACGCCAGAGGAGGACGAGGAACGTAAGGTTGTCAGGATCGCGATACAGATCATAGGATCTTATGATCCTACGATCCAGATTTTGTAAATCGATTCTGATTTTGTAAAACGATCCTCAATCCAACCCTACTAACACATCCGATCCTACCTTGAAACGATCTCATCTAGGATCTCGATCCTGACAACCTTACGAGGAACATGACGAACCAGAGCACTCCCAAGAGAAAACTGTGGTGGAAGCAATGCCATCGAACCAATGGAGGACGGAGGTGACCTGCTAGATCAAGAGTGCACTCGAAAGGGGATGGAAGAGGCCGACGGGATCCGGCGGGCTGCAGGAGGCAACACAAAAGGCTGGTAGTGTTAGGCGGGTTGCGGGAGGTAGTAGACAGGCTCTGCGAGACGAGCGGGAGTGGCGAACGGGCTCGACGAGATAAGCATGAGCGAAACACTGACGACAATTGAAGGGCAGGCCGTAGAAACGCAGTAGCTGTAGACGTCGAGAATAGGACACTACTGTCTAGAGCTCGTCGAACAGCTACATTGACGGATCACTACATGAGGGAGTTGCAGTTGAGGAATAAGATCGTGAGCAGTCGGGGAAAGAGTTCAGCCGAGGAGGCCACAGATCAAGGCTCTGTCGTCAATCGAGACAGATCGCATATCGAAGCAGGTGTTCACAGATAAGTGCTCTGTCGTCGACGAGGCAGATGTCAGATCGAAGCGCGGAAGATGCGAAGAAGATCAGGGTTCTGTTGTCGACGATGCAGATCAAAGCGTGGAAGACATGCCAGAACGAAGCCAGAAGAAGTGGCAGATGAAAGGGAAGTGGAACGAGGCCAAACCGAATGGTGAGCAGAATAGGGGAATCTAATCCTCTGATACCGTTATAGAATGAATGAATCAATTAAATTTCTCAAATATATAGATAGAAGAGAGGGTGATTGCAACACCCGAGGCGAGCCTAAGCTATATCTACCATATATAGTATATGTAACAACAACAACTAAGGTTGACCCGGGGCAGTCTGGCGAGGGAAATCAAGAGAAGGCCCGGGAGGAGATCAAGGAATCGGACCCTAAAGGGGCGAAGTGGGTCGAGGCAAACATGGCTGAGATAGATAAACTGGCTCAGACCATAGTTCATGCGGTCACTGAGGAAGAGCTGAAGGGCTATGAGAAGCTGATAGAGAAGAAGAAGAGGGAAAGTGGACGTCTGAGGAGAGGCGGTCGAGGATGGAGGTCGGGAAAGAAAAGGCTACTGACGAAACCGCGCGGTGCGCTGCCAAAGGTAAGTCTGTCATCGGTCTCAAAATTATGGTGATGTTGGCTTAGTTTAGTGCTGATGTTGCTGAATTTCTTGGTGAGCGCGAAGGCTTTGGGCAGTAAGGTACATGAGAGTGGAGGGGTTGCGGGCACTGCCGCTTGTTTGCAGCGACCTATTGGGTGATTCCTTGTTCCGCTTGGATCCGAATCGGTAGTCATCCCTCTTTGGTGGGAGCGGGCACTAGCAGGCAACCTCTGGCCCACAAACAATTACACGAGCGGCGAGTACGGGAGGATGCGTGAGCTCTACACGTGTTCGGTGCGCAACTGAACAAGGGCTGGCTATTGCTCATAAGGCATATATCGACATCTCTGAAGGCTTGGCACACTTGGGTGTATGACGAAACGGCTCTCTGCAATTAGAAATTCTCTAGGATTTGAACATTTTCATGTCTGTAATAATTCCAACAATTCTGTGATCTTTAATACGTGCGGTTACGCGCTAAATATCTTTCATTACCCGCAACCATTGCTTTGTGTTTTCCTTATCTGACTCAAAGTGTTTTGAATATCCGTGCTTTGGCGAATGATATTGGTCTTCGTGAATGCTTGTGCTGCTCTTCACTTTTTTTGCAGGAGAATTTTTTTGGAGGCGGCGGTTACTGGGGTGTGACCTATCGAGCTCGCTACTGCTGACCTTTCAGCTTTCGAGGCCAATTACCATACTTTGTATAAAATAGGGGATGCCTTCCATTCATTTCTTACTTGACCCACACGAGAAAACTAGAATAAGATGGTGCGAGCACAAACAGGGACCTCCTGACGGGTTAACCGTGCGGTCACCTTCTTGATCTACGAACCTGTCCTTCCCGCTATTTCTAACTTGAACTATTCTAATTTATTGTCACGACAACCAATTGATAGCAGATACGAGGTGCGGTTGCCTCTGGGGGAAGAGCGATTTACTACTGCGTTTGAGGATGAGATTGTGGTGTCGTTCGACCACATTGGCGTCGGCTCGACACCTTCCCATCTTCCCATGGCGAAAATACTGAATTTTTTTTCGATGCAGTGCTTGCATAGCTCCCACGAAATGCGATTGCGAGTTAAGAGTCAATTGACTATACTCGTTACTCACTACTGTCTGGTAGAGTTTTCTATAGGGAACACATCAGGATAGGGTGTTATGTCATGTCGCCGTCATGAATGTCTATCACATCCTATTAGACGATCTTGGCAGCACGACCGACATGTCATGAACGACACGAGGAATTGTCATTCCTTCGAGCACCATGAACACATGATTGTTCTTCTTTCCCATAAAAATTGCCTCTTATTCCAAGGGCTCCCTAAAGGACCTATCTGCCTTCTAGTTCACCTCTCGTTGACTCCACCACGTTACTACTTACCACACTCCCCCCTGAACCCCCACACTATGAATTAAGCCGCCATCCGGATGTTTCACTCACCCCCACATGACCTAGGCTCAATTCCTCATTTATCAGTTGCTGATATACCACCTAATATCTCTCAGTTTTCCCATACTACATCTGATGACCACTTATCCCTTACACTTCACTATGTTGATTTCATATTTGGAGATCATGTTTTTTTTTAATCACACTATCATTTGGAAATAGGTAGACATGTCGAGTTGCAAGTTGCAACCATATATTAGATGTTTTAGGGGGTATTTTTGGAAGACATAGAGGTCGACTGAGAACCAAACTTAAGTTTAGTGTCATTTATCACCCTCGGACCGATGAACAAACTTAGTTAATAGGAGTTTGGGGGACCTTAGATGTTTAACTAGGGACAATCCAATGCAATGAGATTTTGTACTTTCGCAAGCTAAATTCACATTCAATGATGTAGACCAAATCATGGGTTTTGAAAATGTGATAGTTATTATGCGATTGATTTTAACTTGAAGGCCGAGCGGGGAAATTCGAATTTATGCATGCAAATCACTTTCTAATGTTGGATTTTCTTAAAGATCGTTAATCGTTTTTTGGAGAGAAATCGTCAAGCTTTTAAAGATTCGATTCAAAACGAGACTTCATGACTTTCGACAAACTTTATCACGACAACAATTTATGTATAATGACAATAAAAATAGTTTAAACGTTTGTGGCAAGCTTTACTAATTAATTAATTTTCCTATGATTAAGCCAATAAAGAGAGCAAGGAAAAGGGGCGGAGTTTACCTGTGCATATGTAAAACTACGACGAGGAGCCACTTCAAAATCAACTGCACATGGAGGCCATAGTGGTTGATTAAGGGCTCGAGCTGCACGATTACTGTTGAACTGTAGTCTTCTCGCTAACGTCAGACCGACATGATCAAACAATATACCGGAGGAACTCAGGAGAAACCTGAACCAAGGAACTAGGTCGCCGGAGTCGGGCGTGGAGTCGACGACGACATGTGGGGAGGATGTCGACATTCGTCGAGTCGAGTAGCTTTGAAAGATCGCTGAAGGGATGCATCATTGGATTCGTTGGGTGGGCGCACTGTTCTTATCATCTGGGAACTTGCCGTAGACTGGGCAGAGAGAACGTAGAAGGCGCTAGAGTACTGGAGCTTCTTCACGAGGCTGATTGTGATCTTAGTTATTAAAGGCACAAGACACACCAAGGCACAAAGGTGCCTTGTAGCCTAGGCGCAACCGCACAAGGCTCAAAGCGCAGGTTCGTGCCTGACGAAGGCAAGACGCAACCACATACATTTTAAATAATCAGCATCAAACATCATTTCAACTTCTCGATTAAATTCTTCATCTAGTATACTAATTAATTATTCATTACTATCATTTATATCTCTTAAAATAGAATCAATGTGGTCACTTGCATTATATCTAAATCTCAACGCACAATAATATTTCACAAACACTAAATCAAAAAAAAAATATTGAGTTCTTATATTATTTTTTTCTTAATTTTTGAAGAAAAAATTTACAACAAAAATCTAACTCAGACACGCATTTTATATTCTAAAGGCGCAAATAAGACGTACGGAGGCACAAACCTCTGAGCCTGGTGAACCCGGAGCTTTAGGCTCGCCTTTAATAACATAGGGTGTGATGATCACACTGGATGGAGGTTTCGTCCAGCAGAGGGAAACAAGATTTTGGTTTAGTTGAGAGATACTTATTAGTATTTACAAGCCGAGTATTTACTGTTATTATTATTATTACGAGTGTTAATATGCGTCAGTGGGTTTTAGTCCCACATCGCGTGTTAAAGTGAGTTCATTGTAATATTATAAATAACACTCTATGGATGAATAATAGACACACAATTGTTTTTCCCACCTCATTCAACTTGGTATCAGAGCAATAAGAGAAACCCTAACTGCACCCCGTTCCCCTACTTCCCCTCGTTTTGCCTCGATCGACCGCTTCTCCCCGCGTTAGGCTTTGCTCGCGACTTTCGCCTCTCCGATGGGGTCTCCGGGCGGATTGGAGGCCGCCACCGGCTGCTGAAGTAGTTGACGTCGCCGCCCCCTATTGATGCCGTCGATTTTGCGCCATCCGCCTCTGCTGTGTTCTAGCCTGCTGCTGCTGCGATTGATGCCGACGATGGATTCACATCTAACCTGCTTCCCGCGTGTCTAGCCTGCTGCTGTTTTTTCTCTTGTGGTTGCTCAATCCTGTAGCCTTTGACTGGTTTTTTATGGCCAGCCGTAACATCTCCATGTCGGTTTACCGTGTTCTGCCTCCACCCGGTTTCCTGATGCCTCCATGCTCCTGATCTACGCTTTCTGGCTTTACCCGGCGATCTCTCTACTTGCTTGTTGACCTATGGTGCCAGTCGTCATGAGTGACTCTTCATTGTCGTCTCCGGGTGTGATTTGACCTCAGATGAGTGACCCTCAGCGGTCCCATGGCTACTCCGGCTCCCTGAAGATTACCACGGTCCCGTTAGATGACACAAACTATCTTGAATGGTCCCGGGCTGCGCAACATCTCATTCACTACCATCAAATGTTTGGTTACATTGACGGAATAGTTAAGGAGCCCCCAAAACTGATCCCTCCTAGAAGCGGTGAGACTCAGAACTCCCGAGTCGTTTCATGACTTTTTCACTCTGTCTCTGAAGGTCTATCAGAGTTACATGCTGATGGACCCCGCCTTTGAAATCTGGACCCGTGCCCGTGAGACATACTCTCAAATTGGCAGTTATATACAGGTTTATGAACTCACTCGCCGCATTTTGGAATTGCGGAAAGGCTCTATGACGGTGTCGTCCTTTTTTCGGAGTTCGAGCGCCTGTATCGGGAATTAGACTTTTTTTCGCATTTCACTCCAGCATGCACTATGAATGTTGTTCAGTTACAACAACGGGAGGACCACTTTCGTCTCCATGTCTTCTTGATGGAGCTGAACATGGAGTTCGACATGGTGCATACACATCCTTCACCATTCCCCTCTCCCGTCCCTTTGTGAGGCCTTCAGCATGGTCTTTGGTGATGGAGACCGTCGGAAGTCCCTTAGCATTGGTGCTCCTCCCGAGCGCTCTGCTCTGACTAGCGTTGGCCGTGGTCATGCTCTCAACCCTAGCTGGTCTGCTCCTTGTGATTATTGTGTCCGCAAAGGCCACACTCGGGAGGTGTGTTACAAACTCCCCCTCATCTTGCCCCACGTGGTCGTAGACGTGGTCGGGGACCAGGACGTGGGAGCCATCGCCAGGGTGGCCCCAAGCCTCATGATGCTGCTTACTCTACAAACATCTACGACGAGACCTCCAGTGCAGTTGCCAGGCACCCGCAACTTACTGCCTATGAATTGGATGCTTTCCGCCACCTGCTGCACTATCAGCCTGATTTGTCTCTGAGTGCCCATGCTTCCATTGCTTCTATTGCTATGTCGAGTCCTCATGCAGCCACTGCTTCGCCTTCTGAATGGGTGATTGTTTCGGGTATCACTCACCACTTGACTGGCTCCTCAGGTTTTCTCTCTTATACTCCTTTGTCTGGTAAGGACAAAGTCATTTCTACTAATGGCTTATTGTCTCCTATTGCTGACAAATGCCATATTTCATGTTCCCCCTCTATTTCTCTATCATTTGCCTTCATGTTCCTTCTTTTCTTCGCAATTTACTTTTCATAAGTAATATTACTCAATTCTTTAATTGCTCTGTGACTTTTTTCCCGATTCTTGTGCTTTTTAAGAACTGGGTACGAAGCGGAACATTGACAATAGTAGGAATCACGGTGGACTATATTACTTGGATCTCCAGTCTTCTTCTCGGGTTCTCTCCTGCACTATTGTTACAGCTGATGATGATCGTCACTGGCACTTGCGGCTTGGACAACCGTCTCCTACGTATCTTCAAAAATTGTTTTCTATTTTTTACCGTTTTTACAAACTTTTGTCTGTGATGTATGTAATATGTTTAAACACGTGAGACATAATTCATCACATTTATCTTCTCCCAGTACCACTCCGTTTGATGTTGTTCATTCTGATGTATGAGGTTCATTCCCCGTTTTATCTATATCCGGCTTTCGTTGAGTTGTCACTTTTATTAATTGTTTTTCTCGCATAACTTGGATGTATTTGTTGAAAAAAGAGTGAAGTTTTTTTCTGCTTTCAGATTTTCCATAGAATGGTTTAGACCCAATTTAAGGGCTCTGTTCGTGTCCTTCGAAGTGATAATGAGGGGAGGGGAGTGAATATGACGATCGGGGAGCGTTTGACTCATACCTTACCAGTCATGGAATCATCCACCAGATCACGTGTGTCCACACTTCTACCCAAAATGGAGTTGTCGAACGGAAAAATCGGCATCTTTTGGATGTTGCTTGTTGTCTTCTTGCTACTATACACCTTCCCAAATCCTATTGGGGTGATGTTGTTCTTACCACTGCTCACCTTATCAATCGGTTTCTCATGAGTTCTTGGCTATGCTACTCCCCTAGCCCGACTGTCTACCATCGCTGTTGTTTTATACTTCCCATCTGCCCCCTCCTGTCTTTGGATGTGTCTGTTTTGTGCATATTCACCGAGACAAGCTGGACCCTCGGGCTCATATGTGTGTGTTCCTTGACTACTATTCTATGACAAAAGGGTATCGGTGTTACCCCCCCCCCTCCAGGCGTATGTTCTGCACTATGGATGCTACTTTCCGGGAAGGGGAATCCTATTTTTCAACTTGACCCACTGTCTTCGTCAGGGGGAGAGTAGTGGTGATACTGATATTCCTTTCACTCTTCTTCCTCCTTTGCCACCGCAGCTTCCTCCTCAGGAACCGGGTCCTTCCACCCATTTTCTTCTACTTGGTACCCCGATCTCTCCTTTTCCTCATGGGTACCACAAACGCACGTCAGGTATACAAGCTACTAAGGTTCCTCCTTTATCACTGTCCGCTTCTGTCTCAGATTCTGATGATGCAACTATGCATATTCCGCTAGCGTTGCTAAAAGTAAGGCTGCATGTACTAAACATCCTATTTCTAATCATGTGACTTACCATCATCTTACCCCGGCCCATTAGGACTTTGTCTCCTCTCTTTCTTCAGTTGTTATTCCTAAGACATGACAGGAAGCTTTGGGCATCCCGACCTGGACTCGGGCTATGAAAGAGGAGATGTCAGTCTTGGACAAGAATCATTCCTGGGATGTCGCTTCCCTTCCTCCTGGCAAGAAAGCTATTAGCTCGAGATGAGTGTTTTCGGTCAAACAGAATCAAGAAGGGAAAGTCGAACGATACAAGACATGGCTGGTCGCCCAGGGGTATACTCAAACTCAAGGAGTTGACTGTCAGGAGAATTTCTCTCTTGTGGCTAAGATAAACTCTATTCGAGTATTGTTGTCATGCGCGTCTTGCATGGACTGGGATCTTCACCAATTGGATGTTAAGAATGCGTTTCTCCATGGTGAGCTTGATGAAGAGATATACATGAAATTCTCTCCCGATTTCATGAAAAGGGGAGCTGAAGGTCTTGTCTGTCGTCTAAGGAGGTCCTTTTATGGCTTGAAACAGTCTCCTAGAGCATGGTTTGACAGATTCCTCCCGGCTATACTCAAATTTGTGTACAAACAGACACAGTCTGATCATACTATGTTTATTCAGAGACATGATCAGGGTATTGTTGTCCTTATTGTTTGTGCGGATGACATTGTAATCAATGGTAACGATTTGGAAGAGATTGCGAATCTTAAGTCTCTCTTATCTGCTGAGTTTAAGGTGAAAGATTTGGGAAGATTACGATACTTTCAGGGTATTAAGGTGATTAGATCTGATCTGGGTATCTTTATATCTCAGCGGAAGTACATTCTAGATCTGTTGCAGGAGACCGGGAATCCAGGATGCTTGGCTGTGTTCCTGCGAACACCCCGATGGAAGAAAATCATGGAATTAGTAAAGATGGTGACAATGATCAGGTAGATGTCTTTTATGGTCCTCCGTCAGTTATCCAATTAATTATTATTTCTATGTATTTGTAGTAAGTCCTTTTGAGTCGAGTCGTTATGTATTCTTTTTTATATATTTAGTAGTTTGTGTTTTTAGTTGTGTCGAGTATTTACACCCGTGCCCTTGGCACCTTATTTAAGGAGGCCTTGTCTTGTAATTAGGGGCAAGCAATGAAATATGAAATTTCCTTTCTCCTTCTAAATTCCTCTCTCTAAACCCTCTTCTTCTACTCTAGGATTTCCTCTTCCTCTTTTCCCAACTTCGTCTCCTTTCTCAAGCTCTAGGGTTTCAATGCCCTTGTATCATCGTTGTCCATAACATCTTGGTATCAGAGCTTATCTTTCCTCGGCTCCACACTTCCGCTGTCCTCTCGGTTTCACCAAGCAGGGTATCCTCCAGCGCCGCTGCATGCCCATGCCATGAACGACCGCAACGGATTTCTGCTTCTCTGACGGCTGCATCTGCTTCAAATCTGTAGCCGACAACCCCGTCGGCTTCCAGCAACACAGACCAGCAGAAAAAATCTCTCGTCCTCTTCTGACGAAGCCAGCAACCACAACCTTCTTGCTTCCCTAAGCCGCATGCTGCTGGCGTCAAGTCGCCGTCGTCGCCTGCATCTGGGAGCGGATTCCGCTTCCACCACTGCTGTACTCGCCCAAGCCGCGCGCTCCTGACATCCAGTTGCCATCGTCGCCTGCACGTCGGACTCGAATCCCGCTTCCCCCCTTCTCTGCGCGCCACTCTTTCTCTGTTCTCGAGCCGGGCATGCCCTGTCTTCTCAAGCATCCAACCTTTCAAGTCCTGAGCCACAACTTCAGGGAACTGTACAGACCTCCTCCCAACCTAATTCATCTGGCTTTCACGGAATTGATTTTTAATTTATTCCTTGTGAATTAATTAATTCCCCTTGAATTAATTAAATCTCCTTTGAACTCATTATTTCTTCAATTAATCATGATGGACAGACAACCATGCCACAAAAAACTTAGTGCCACAAAAGAAGCTGCCGTTTGTTCCACGTTGTGGAAGATGTTGAAGACATTTTAGGCTTCCACATCTCGCCTCAACACCACCTCGACAAATTGGTGACTTTAGAACACTTCGGCGTTCCGCCTCTTCCAGTGTCGGAGCCCTGCCAACCCACATGAGTTGTGCCGCAACCACCAGCTGAGCTGCCTCCGCCTGTCATAGTTGCCGCCATTCAACCGCTCTCATCATCGTCTCCTCCACCGGCTCTTTTGGAAGACTCGCCGCAGCCTCTGCTGGAACCTGCTCTGCTAAGTTCCGCTCTGCCGCTTCCGTACACATCCCTGCCTATGCTGCAAGCCACTGCGTGGCCACTGCGGCCGCATTATTGTTGCTACCTCGCACCGCACTGCCGTTACCATCGGTCCTGTTCCTTCGGCCGGCCATGGTTTCACCGACCACCTTCCAACCATTGTTCTCCGCCGCATCGCCGGTTCCACGGGACCCCGTTATTCTTCCAGCTGCTGTTCCCTCGACCATCCTTCCATTTCTGCCTCCTGCTCCTCCGTCGGTCCATCCAGTTCCCTCGCTTCAACTGCCCGTCCTTCCGACGGCGCCGCCACTAGACCTCGTTGCCAACGCCACCGTGACACGCTACAAGGCGCTATTTTGGCGCGAGATCAAGGAGCTAGAAGTGCCAAACATCATACTAAGAGTTTGAGCTTGAGGACAAGCTCAAATTGAAGGACGGGGGAGAGTGTTATGGTCCTCCGTCAGTTATCTAGTTAATTATTATTTCTATGTATTTGTAGTAAGTCATTTTGAGTCGAGTCGTTATGTATTCTTTTTTATATGTTTAGTATTCCGTGTTTTTAGTTGTATCGGGTATTTACACCTGTGCCTTTGGCGCCTTATTTAAGGAGGCTTTGTCTTGTAATTGGGGGCAAGCAATGAAATATGAAATTTCCTTCTCCTTCTAAATTGCCCCCTCTCTCTCTAAAACCTCTCTCCTCCTGTAGGGTTTCCTCTTCCTCTTTCCCCAACTTCATCTCCTTTCTCAAGCTCTAGGGTTTCAACGCCCTTGTATCACCGTTGTCCATAACAATGTCTCATGCTAGCAGAGATTAGTTGGAAAACTAATATATCTCATACTCGTCCCGATATTACTTATGCAGTTAGCATTATGAGTAGATAGATGCATGCTCCCATGATCAGACATCAAGAAGCAACATACCGTGTGTTATGGTATTTGAAGAAAGCCTCTGATCGTGGTCTTCTGTTCTCCAAGAACGACCACTTGAGGATTGACGTTTTCACTGATGCTGATTGGACAGGATGTCACGATGATCGAAAATCTACAACAGGTTATTGTTCCTTTGTTGGAGGAAACCTAGTGACATGGCGCAATAAGAAATAGAATGTGGTGGCCAGATCGAGCGTTGAGGCAAAATACCGTGCAATATCACAAGGCTGTGTGAGGGCCTATGGTTGCACACCGTTCTACATGACTTGGGGTTTTCCGTGAAGTCTCCCTTTTTCTTGTTTTGCGACAACAAAACAACGATTAACATAGCTCACAATCCAGTTCAACATGACAAGACCAAACACGTTAAGGTGGACCGACACTTTATCAAAGATAACTTGGATAAAAAAACTGTGGTCACACCATTTGTCTACTCTAAAGATCAACTGGCAGGTGTGTTCACTAAAAGCTTGAGAAGTGATGCATTCATTGACGACATCAAAAGACTTGAAATGATCGACATCTTCCGTCCGACTTGAGAGGGAGAGTTGAGAGATACTTATTAGTATTTACAAGTTGAGTATTTACTGTCATTATTATTATTACGATTGCTTATATGCGTGAGTGGGTTTTAGTCCTCACATCGTGTGTTAAAGTCCGCAAGTCCATTGTAATATTATAAATAGTCCTCTATGAATGAATAATAGACACCCAATTGTTTTTCCCACCTCATTCAACTGGTTTTCCTCTGTTATAAATAGTCCTCTATGAATGAATAATAGACACCCAATTGTTTTTCCGACCTCATTCAACTGGTTTTCCTCTATTTTCATTGCTAAGGGCCTATTTATGTAGATTTCAGATTTTCAATTTCCTTCCAAAAGAAATTCTGACGCCCTTGTAATTGTTTTTTCCCTAAAATATAGTTAGCTAATTTTTCTCCTCCTAAATACATCAAATCTTGTATTTAGAAATATTGCTACCTTAGTCCTCTGCATCCTTAATTAATAAAGGTTGCCTTTTACGTACTAGCTACTCAAATTTCCAGATCATTTATTCAAGGTCCCACCGGATGGTCAAACCGATGAGCTGGAATTCCAAATAACATGAGTGCGTGTCAAAAATGACAGATAAACTAACACATAAAAATAACATGTAAAAATATAACTAGCGCGTGGTGACATCACACGTCCTTGGATGCAGCGACGATTGCATCATTCAATAATTCTAAAATTTGCTCAACTAATAAATCTCATTTCGAGATTATCTATGAATTCGCCATCCTACACTTGCTTGATCGCCACTCTCTGCTATCTCATGGACGCATTTCTTTTGATGCACAATCTCATATTGATTATTTAAAAAATCGCGTAAAATTATTACTAATAAATTGTGAGCATTTTCTAAAAATTATAAACCCATGCCAGATCGGCATCGCCAGGAGTTTTACTTTTCAGGAGGAGATTCAGTGTTTATTCATTTCAGGAAGATTTACTTCGGGGACATATCATAAACTACAAAGGAGGTTTGGTTCATTTCAAATTCGGAAGTGCATCGAGTCTCCTAGTTCTAGGCTCAGTCCACCTGTTGCGGCCCCAAACATACCACCCAACTTAGCACTCGTGTTGACGCCCACCACTACGGAGATAAACTAGATTTTTTATGTACAAGAATTTCACACTCGCCACGGGACGTACCAACATTACTTGGTCTCTTGGTAGGAGCGAGACATTATTGATAGTTAATGGGTTAACACCGCCGAGTTGCGACGACAACGCCCAGATCTCTCCGTTGCCAGTTTTTGTGAGTTCTCACTGGGTTCGAGCTCTGTCAACCCCGGGGAATTGACGCAATCGTCGTCGTATCCGAGGACGCTTGATATCATCACGCGACAAATGTTTTTTTTATTATTTGTTATTTTATTTTTTGTCATCTTATTTTTCTGCATACTGCTTTTATTTGGTTACAACTCATCAGTTTGACTACTCGGTGAGACCATGAATAAATGAGTCGGCAATTTGAATGGCTAGAATGCAAAAGACAAGTTTTAACTAATGAAGGATTCATACGAATAAGACTGAAATATCTCTAATTAGAAGATTTGACTTTATTCGGAGGATAAAATTACGACATTATATTTTGGAATAAACTTCTAGAAAGATATAAAATATTTGGTATCATTGTAAATAAAAGAAAAGGATTTTGATGGCCCTCTCTATACAAAGGACCCTCCTGTTGTCATCTACAGGGGGCGGCTATTAACCGAGGAAAACCAAACCTTTGTTTTCCCTCTGTCGGTTAAAAATTCACTGTTTACGAGAGTCCCATGATCTTCCCCTCCATCCTACGCGACGAGTCTCTAGGCGCCTCCCGCGCGAGCTTCTGCCCTCGTCCAATCAACGACGTCTTCAAAATTAAATGACGGTCGGCGCGTCGATATCCTTTACCCGGCACTGTCGTCGTTCAACGTCACTCCTCGGCCAACTTGATGAAGGTTTCCGACCTCTTCCCAAGTCGCCGTCGACATCGACAACCTACTCCGGTAACCTAGATTTCCTCGGTTCAATCTCTTCCAGAGCTCACCCATTGCAATCTCCCTACCATGCTGGACCGACGATAATAAGAAGACGATAATAAGAAGCCCGCAATCCGTCACTAGCAGATGCAACCCGAGCTCGATAGCAGTCATTGTTAACATCCTCGTGCAACTGACTTTGAGGTCGTCTCCTCCTCGCTATAGTTTTACGTATGCTTAGGTATACTCCGGGCCTTTTGTTTCTCCCATTTATTAGCTTAGTCGTATGCGGTTCAATTAATTGGCAAAAGCTTGTCGGAATTTGCAATTACTGTTTTGAGGCGAACTTTAAAACATGTGAACTTTTCTCCAAATAACGATTAACTAACTTCGAAGTTCAAACGTCAAGAGAGATTCACGTGCAAAATTTGACTTAGCCCGCACGGCCTACATCAAAATCCCATTCTGCTATTTGATAGGTTGTTTCCTCTCGACCCTTGTGTAATAACAGATATTATTCATAGTTCAGCGCTAGGGCTCTTGCTTCTTCGGAAATGACATCAACATTCTTTCCTCCTGCTTTTGCAATCTCTATTAGTCTAATTGTTGGAAATGTCGCAATGTCGGTCTATTTGTGTTAATGTTATTGGTATTGAGTCTTTATGTGTGTATAAGGTTTAGTCCCACATTGTATGTCAAGTTGTAAGTGTCCATGTATTTTCTATTTAAAGCCCCTATGTGGATGAATGAAATTAACAACTACTTTCATTTCTATCTTCCAACATGGTATTAGAGCTAGGTTCTGAAACAGTGAAACCCTAAAAATAAAAAATTCTTCCCGTGTCCGCTACTTTCCCGTTTTTTCCTTCCGCCCCGCTCTCAAGCCGTTTCGCCAGTCCTGCCGGGAGATTTCTCTCCCGCTACCGTCGACGGTCTCTGATCCATTCGACGAGAGCGTCATCCCGGCTTAATCAGCCTGTCGGCTTCTCCGCCTGCGCTCAGTCCCATCGACCTCTACTCCAGCCCCGCGATTTCAATCCCGTCTCTGTTGACTCTTCCCCCATCTGCTCCGGATGTTTCTTCTGCCATCATCGACTGCTCCGGGCCAGTCATTGCTGCCTCCCGATTTCTCTCTTGTTGTTGCCTCCCGATGCCGATCCCGCATGTTTTTCTGGCCGCAGATCGCATCATCCGTCGGCTTCTTCCTTCGGCGCCTCCACCTGCGTCAGATCTTCGTGTCTCCTCCAGATCTGCTGCTCTAGATCTATCGTGCCTCCAGATCTGCCGTGGCGTGCCTACTGTTGACCCAGCGAAAGTTGATGTTCTTGGATTCGAGCAAGAGACCTGCAACGATTTGGCTTGGAACATATGAGACCTGCGAGACAGAAGCTGATTGCATATTCTTCCGATATATTCACATGATGCAAAAGGATATTAAACTCATTTAGCTATTGCTAAAGTGAAACTTGTTGTCGTAGATTCTTCAATTCCCCCATTATATCAACAAAAAAAATGATCCAAATCGATTTTGCAGTGCTGAGCTATAATCCTTCTTACCGGGTCAATGACGCATTAATGAAAGCATGGTGCCACCAATTTGACCTTCAGATCGTTTGGGGTAGCATCAATTTCAAAGAACTGCTCACACTTGTACACCCATTCTTGTAAGGAATCACAAAAGAAAAGAGGAAACTCGATGCGTTGTAATCTTGTTGCCCAATTAGAAGTGATAGTATCATTAGCTCGTATCGCTGATGTCGATGATGGTCCGGCAGCATCTGAAAGCTTCTCTGCAGCCCGATGTGTGTGCTCATCGACCCATCTCTCTGATCGCAAAAAGAGTAAACATATTTCTCACCTCATCCATGGATCGATTGTGCTGCTCATTCAAAGATTGTAAAGAATGGGGCCTCAATTCTTGATTAAGCTTCAATTCCTCCATATCACGTTGTCTATCCTTAGATCCGGTACCCCCACTTGCGGACATGATCAAAACGCCAAAATTGATGGCTCTGATACCCTTGATAAGATCCATAATATATTTACCAAATCAAAAATGACCTCAGAATCTAATACATCATTCAGTTTACAATTGACAAAGAATTCACAATAGAGCACAAAGAAAACATAACAAGCAAGTCAAACCAACCTAAGGTGATCCTCTGAATGGAAGGAACAAGGAGCAGAGGAATGCTCCTCTTACTCACGACCACGGAACAAACTTAGAAACTTAGCTGCCTTCCATCCCAGTCCTAGATCATTTTATAGTACAATTAGCCGGTGGAGAGAATTACAAAACTACCCCTAAAAGTATTCAAACACGAACTTTTCTGAGCTTAAAAGCCATGCTGTTTTTCCAATAAAAAACAGCCTCCTCCTAAGATTGCCGCCATGTCTCTCAGATTTCTATGTAATCTGGATTACCATCATTCATTTTCCGTAGCACCGGATGACTCCTTGTTTAGAACCTTTCTATACACCATGCTCAGTCCCGCTTCTTGCATCACCAACTATTGCTTCTGCCTCTTGTTGATCCGACGAGGAGCTTCCAGCCTCTGTTTCCTTGTTGATCCACGAAGAACTTTGTGCTTCTGTTTCCCTGTTGATCCGACGTGAGATTCGAGCTTCTGCCTTCAACTGACGTGCTCTCCTGTCTCCTGCCTCACTCAACGAGCTTCTACCTTCTTGTGGATCCAACGAAGAGCTTCGAGCTCCAGCTTTGCTATTGATCTGACGAGATATTCATGCCTACAAGAGCCTCGAGCTTCTACTTCTCCAGCCGATGAGAACCCATGCTCTGAGCATGGTTCCCAGCGATCTCTGAAAACCATGATCAAAATCTTCAAGAAACCTAAATCTGCCTGAACTAGTGTCTGACTGTACATATTTCTACCATTCAAATGGAGAAACCGGAAGTTTCAGATTCGTTCACTGCCATTTTGTTCGAAGAGATGAGACGGTTTGATAAAATTCCGTGAACGGAAGCAGCTCTCTCAACTACTTGCTTCAAAACTCAAGTCCCAATTAAAAAAATTGTCGTCAATCAGATCATAATTTTTTCAAATTTCCAATTGTTGAACGCCAAAACAAGTGGGAGCAAACACCAAACCAAAGGGATTCCTGTACTTCTCTTCTTGCTGCTGCCACTAGTGATGCAATTCATTATTCATACAACCACCACCATAAATGACATTGAAGCTCTACTCAAGCAGGTTGTATCTTCAATGTCCATCACACCTAAAGCTATGCCTGTAACCCCAAGAAAAACCTCTTGGCTCTTTGATTCCTCTTGTTGTAATAATTTGACATGCGATCCCTTTGTGTTGTCAAACGAAAACCCCACTTATTACCTACCTCATATTTCCATTGCAAATGGTGCCAAAATGAGTATCACTCATGTAGGACATGTAGGGGTGTGCATAAGTAACCGAAGAACCGAGAACCGAACCGAAACCGACTCGAACCGGACGGTCCAGGTCGGTTCTCTAATGGTTTGGTTCGGGTACGGTTCTTTAAAACATAGAACCGGCGGTTCGGTTCTCGAGTCTTATGGTTGGGTACCGAGAACCGACCCGAACCGATTTTTTAAAAAAGTTTAATTTATAATATATAATTTAATGTCTGTTTTCCTGAAAAAGTACTGTCAAAATCTATATTTCCGCGGCAATTATATATAAAAAACACCGACAATGTTCTTATCGAGTATTGACCACATTGTTTTCAAAAAAATGCCGCAAAATCAAAACACTACGGTGACGTTTTAAAAAGCTTCGCAAAAAAATATCGTTGTAAACCTAATTTGTTGTAGTAGAAGGCTCTCCCGTTTATTTTAAATCTAGTGAAATGTGAATGACTCTCCTCTCCCGTTCATTTATTTTAAATTCCATGAAATCTTGAATGACTCGCCTCTCTCGTAGTCCCGTGAAAAGCCCTTCTGAACCCTATCCACACCCATGGCCATCTCGCTGGCTTGTTATAGATGACGATGCATCTTGCTCTAGGTCTCAGTTTGTTTGATTGTCATGCAAGTGGGAACCGGGAACCGAACCGATACCGAAGCGACATTTCCGGTTCGGTTTCGGTTCTACAATTTAGAACCGTTGGTCGGTTCCGGTTCCAAAAATTGAGAATCGAACCTACACGGGTCGGTTCCTGCTTCTAAGTGGAACCGAACCGAACCGATACGAGTTAGCACCCCTAAGGACATGCATCGGCAAGTCTAATCTGCCTATTACATATTGCGCCCCCAACTTAGCCCTAAATCTTATCTCTGTTGCACAACATTTGAGCTTGGTGTCAGTGTCATTTTTTTGTATGTTGGATGTCAGGTACATGATCTACAGACAGACCATATTTTTGGGACGAGACATGTAGTAGGGAGATTATTTGAGCTCGCATTGCTTTAGATCCTTTAAATATTTGTGTTTGTTGCTACTATATCTATTCCTTGTATCACTGACATCTTTGTTTGGGTCATGCATAAAAGGGCAGCCCAGAGCACAAAGGCATCCCCGTGTAGGGAGGGTTCGGGTTTGGGTCATGCATGTGCAAATAAAATCCACCCTCTTATTTCCCAGAGGGTTGTTTGGGTCTACTAAATTCGAGTCATTTTTCTGCCTACAATGTCAACTTGCAAAACAACCTACATTATCCTTGAATAATAATGTTTCTGTTTCTACTCTTCACTTTTCCATTATTCACCATGAGATATGGGGACTTCACGTATTGCATCTATTGCCTATAAACTATCATTAATTTGATCTATTTATTGACGACTATTCTCGTTCTATTTTGATTTATTTTTTAAAACACATATTTGAGTTATCACATACAATTTACTAGAATGATTAAAAACTCAATTTTCTTATACCATCAAAATTCTTCGCAGTGATAATGTCATGGAATATAAAGACTCATCTCTAATTCATTTCCTTAAGGTGTCATTGTTCACACGCTCCTGTCCACGCAACTCAAAACAAAATGGTCAAGCTGAGCGCAAGCATTGCTATTTGCTTGACTCGTTCAAGCTTTCTTCTTGAATCCATTATTAACCCCCTTTGACAATAATTAAGCAATGCAAGAAGAACTTCAGGCCTTGGAGAAAACTCACATTGGTGGTTCCCTCTAGGAAAATTTCATGCCGGATGCAAATGAGTTTACAAAATTAAAACCCACTCTCGTGGATCTGTTCAACGGTACAATGCTTGTTTGTTAGCTAAAGGATGTACAAAGGAGGATAAAACTGAACTCATGTTCGCCGGCAGCTATTTAGCAAATCGTATTAATCGAATTGTATTCAACATATGTCAAATTGTATTCGACGGACGAGTACTAACATTATGATTTATACGATGGTCGATTTGAACTCGGACGTTCATTGATTTCTATTCGATGATCGCGCATGATTTTATATACGTGTTTTTATGTGTGCGTCTTTTCTAATTGAAAAGTGCTTTTATATTTGTTGGGATTGCCGGATTACATTGTCTATTTTAACATTGGAAAAACGTGTTTCTCTATATGATGATTTTACTTATTATAATCATTGCAAATTTAATATATGATTAATATTGAGCGTTGTTAAACGCAGGCCCCTTTAGGCTATTTGCAGGCCATGTTTTCAAAATAATACTTCCTTATTCTCATTTCTACATGTAGGCCAGCCCATTCCCAACACCACAACTCGCAGTCCTGAAACCCTAGCCCTCTCGTGCTGCTCTGAACTCGCCCTCTCTGTTGCGCCGCTCGTCGTCGGCTCCTCCGCCCGCCGTCATCTCCTCCACCCGTAGTTGGCTTCTCCGCCGCCGTCGGCTCCTCTGTCCGCCATTGGCTTCTCCGCCGCCGTCAGCTCCTTCGCCCACCGTCGGCTTCTCTGCTCGGTATGCCGTTGATTCTCTCACACCTCATCCCCAACTAATCCTAATTAAACATGCAACAAATTTCATTCTTCATTCTTCATGCCCCAACCAACTTTGGGCAATGTTGGGAATGATTGTTGTCGACAAGGTGTTCGATTGAATGCCCCAACCAAATCTGCTCTTCATTTTTCATGCATGCATATTATCAATTTTGTTAATGTTCTTAGTGTATGATTTTTTGGTCATTAACTAGGATTATCGCTTTTATTTGCAGGTTTAATTCACATTTTTTGCTGCTACCCTCAGTGTTTTTTGTTGCAACAGTGGATCATTTCCTGCTTCATGATTAATGTTATAACAGTGCACCATGCTATTCTCAAGCATAATTTTGTAATTTCTTTTGTCTTCTCGATAAATGTGGATTGACCTAGGTTGTTTATTTTGATGTTTTAATTGAGACTATAAGTATTTAACTTTTGATAAACATGTTTAAAGCCAAGTTTTAATTTGAGTTGTTATAGGTGATTTGATGTGCTTAGTTGTATGATAAAATTATTCTATTTGATTTGATTGATTATAAAAGAAATGATATTGATTTTTGAATTTGGCCTGCATATGTGAAATTTGGCCTGCATGAATAATTATTTGGCATGCATATATCCGTGGCCTGCATAAAGCCAAAAGTGATCTGAATATAACATTGCTCTTAATATTTGCTGCTTACTTAAGAGACTCCTTTTATGAAAAACAATTTCCTAGAAGGTATGCTATATGAGTTTTCTATCTTCTCAATCACTTTCAACTTTGTTATTACCAGTACATTTGTTTCATCAAGTGGAAGTAGAAGTTGGAATGATCTGCATTTCTTTTGGATCCGCACATCGGAGTTTTCATAATCTAGGATGTTGTATCTTGGAGAAGTGAGCTCAGCTGAAAGCGCTGCCGAATAATAATGCAACTTTAGATTTTCGATCACACTTTAACCAAGCTCAATCTCTTCATAATCGATTATTACTGCATCTTTCGATTTCTTATTGGTGATTGTTAACCGCAACCCGTAATTGGCTAGTCGCACCCCAAAATCTCCCAATTTTTTTCGTCTTTTCAAAATACGTCTTGTACATGCAATTTCAGGAAAAGTGTTCAACATGAAAGTTGTAGATATCGACGAGATCTACAACTTTTGTGATGACCACATTTCCTAAAATTGCATGTACAAGGCGTATTTCGAAAAGGCGTAAAACCTGTGCATATATTCAAAATACGTCTTGTACATGCTTTTTTAGGAAAAGTGATCAACACGAAAGTTGTAGATATCGACGATATCTACAATTTTCGTGTTGAACACTTTTCCTGATATTGCATGTACAAGGCGTATTTCGAAAATGCGTGAAAAATTAAAAGATTTTGGGGTGCGACTAGCAAAACAATTGGTTGCGGTTAACGATCACCTTCTTATTACAAAGATCCAGCTATCACGACATCTTTAAAATGAGAAAAAATATATATTATTTAATTTATACATATTGATAATATTCAAAGAGATTTAGTTTATACATATTGAAAATTCGCGCCCGGGCGGAAAATTTGCGCCGGGGCGAAAAATTCGAGCCCGGGCGAAAAATTCGCGTCCGGGAGAAAAAGCGCGGCCGGACGAAAAATTCGCGTCGGGGCGAAAAATTCCGTGCCCGGGAGAAAAATTCCGCGCCCAGGCCAAAAATTTCGCGCCCGGGCGAAAAAATCGAGCCCGAGCAAAATATTCGTCTAGAGAAAGGCTAGTGTTTTTGCAGTGTTGTCGAACTGGATCCGGTGGGGAATTGTTTTCGTAGCATCAACCCGGGGCGGATCTAAGTATAGTCCAGGGTGGGCAGCTGCCCACCCTGAATTTTGCGAAATGTTCCATAAATTATGGGTTCTTAGAAAGCATAGACTGCGGTTCTTAGAAAGAACCACAGTCTATGCATATATATATATATAGACGGACAAGTGAATTGGGGGTCAAGATGGTCTCAAAATGAAAAGTGATCAACATGAAAGTTGTAGATCTCGGCGAGACGAACAACTTTCATGTTGATCACTTTTTGATTTGAAGTCTTCTTGGACTTCGATTTGGGCCCCGAAATCGGGGGAGGCGGAACGGTTTACTGTAGCAGTTCCGCCGCACCCTATTTCGGGGCCCAAATCGAGGTCCAAATCGGCTCTAAATCAAAAAATGGTCAACATGAAAGTTGTTCGTCTCGCCTACATCTACAACTTTCATGTTGATCACTTTTCATTTTGAGACAATCTTGACCCCCCAAATTTAATTGCCCGTACGCCCGTACCTGAAAGTTGTCCGCAGAATATACGAAGTATAGACTGCGGTTCTTAGAAAGAACCGCAGTCTATGGACTATGAATATATATATATATATATATATATATATATATATATATATATATATATATATATATATATATATATATATGGGTTACTCTAGTGCGGACGTACGGGCAAGGGTCAAGGAGGCTTCAAATCGAAAAGTGATCAACATGAAAGTTGTAGACCTCGGCGAGACGAACAACTTTTATGTTGATCACTTTTTGATTTGGAGCCGTCTTGGAACTCGATTTGGGCCCCGAAAACTGGGGCGGCGGAACTGCTACAGTAAAGCGTCCGCCGACCCAGTTTTCGGGGCTCAAATCGAGATCCAAGACGGCTCCAAATCGAAAAGTGATCAACATGAAAGTTGTTCGTCTCGCCGAGGTCTACAACTTTCATGTTGACCACTTTTCGATTTGAAGCCATCTTGACCCCCAAAAAGGCCTGCCCGTACGCCCGCACCTAAGCTTGCCCGCATTTGAGATATCCCCATATATATATATATATATATATATATATAATATATATATATATATATATATATATATATATATATATATATATATATATATATATATATATATATATATATATATATATATATATATCTTTATACTATAAGCAAAGAACAAAAGAGTCATGGTGTAACATTTGGATGCCAAAAATACCCTTCATAATGGTGTAATATTTATTCGCTAAATACCCCTCATATAATCAACTCTCCTTTTCATTTATTTGGGTCTTTTTGTATGTGAAAACATATGTTTTTTACAAAGTAAAAAAAAATATAATCGTGATTTAGATTTTTTTACGGTCATTTTGAGTACTCATATGTATATGTTGCGGGCGTAGCCCGCAGCGACACATATAGCACGGACGAAGCCCGTGCGGAGGCGGGCGAAGCGCGCCTAGATGAGTCCGAAGACCACCCAAGAGCTCTCCCCTCCTTTTTATTTGTTTGGGCCGGATCTTGAGTGGTCTTTTTAGTCATTTCTTCTTATACTTTGAGAACTCTTCTTATAGATGCGGTCGAAGATCACCCAACTCGCAGACGACAAAAATGATTCAGTTTGATTTAGCCACCCTGTTCGACAGATGGTAGATTTTGAGAACGAATGTCGCTCCCACGACAAATGTCTCCCTCAAGATAAATGTCGCTCCCACGACAAATGTCGCCCCCTCAACAAATGTTGCCTCCTCAGCCAAATGTCGTCCCCTCGACAAATGGTGCACCCTTGACAAATGTCGCACCCACGACGAATGTTGCCCGCACGGGGTCCCCCGTGCACGACTGCTTGTATATATATATATAAATATATATATATGTATATATATATATATATATAAATATATATATTAATATATATAAAACATAGACTGCAGTTCTTAGAAAGAACCGCAGTCTATGCATATATATAGATATATATGTATAGACGCAGGGGCGGATCTAAGTATAGTTCAGAGTGGGCAGCTGCCCACCCTGAATTTTGCGAAATGTTCCATAAATTATGGGTTCTTAGAAAGCATAGACTGCGGTTCTTAGAAAGAACCGCAGTCTATGCATATATATATATATAGACGGACAAGTGAATTGGGGGGTAAAGATGGTCTCAAAATGAAAAGTGATCAACATGAAAGTTGTAGATCTCGGCGAGACGAACAACTTTCATGTTGATCACTTTTTGATTTGAAGTCTTCTTGGACTTCGATTTGGGCCCCGAAATCGGGGGAGGCGGAACGGTTTACTGTAGCAGTTCCGCCGCACCCGATTTCGGGGCCCAAATCGAGGTCCAAATCGGCTCTAAATCAAAAAATGGTCAACATGAAAGTTGTTCGTCTCGCCTAGATCTACAACTTTCATGTCGATCACTTTTCATTTTGAGACAATCTTGACCCCCAAATTTAATTGCCCGTACGCCCGTACCTGAAAGTTGTCCGCAGAGTATACGAAGCATAGACTGCGGTTCTTAGAAAGAACCGCAGTCTATGGACTATGAATATATATATATATATATATATATATATATATATATATATATATATATATATAGGGGGTTACTCTAGTGCGGGCGTACGGGCGTACGGGCAAGGGTCAAGGAGGCTTCAAATCGAAAAGTGATCAACATGAAAGTTGTAGACCTCGGCGAGACGAACAACTTTTATGTTGATCACTTTTTGATTTGGAGCCGTCTTGGACCTCGATTTGGGCCCCGAAAACTGGGGCGGCGGAACTGCTACAGTAAAGCGTCCGCCGACCCAGTTTTCGGGGCTCAAATCGAGATCCAAGACGGCTCCAAATCGAAAAGTGATCACATGAAAGTTGTTCGTCTCGCCGAGGTCTAAAACTTTCATGTTGACCACTTTTCGATTTGAAGCCATCTTGACCCCCAAAAAGGCCTGCCCGTACGCCCGCACCTAAGCTTGCCGCATTTGAGATATCCCTATATATAATATATATATATATATCTATATATATATATATATATAAATATATATATATATATATATATATATATATATATATATATATATATATATATACACTAGCATCTTCGAACGGGCTCCGCCCGTTCTCGATGCGTCGCTGCGGGCTTCGCCCGCAACCAAGCGGCTTCGCCCGATTGGCATTCCGGCGGGCTTCGCCCGCCCGGCATAAAATTTAAAAAATTTAAAGTAAAAAATTTAAATTTTCTGATTTTTAAAATAATTATTTAATTATTTATTAATAATATAAATTATTTAAATATAAAAAAATCAAAAAAAACAAAAATCACGCACGACAGCCTCCGCCTGCCGCCGCCGGCAAGCCGCCGCCGGCCTGCCCGGCGCCCACCGGCGGGTTCGCCGGCCTCCGGCGAACCCGCCGGGGTTGTCCGGAGGCGAGCGGGCAGGGCCACCGCCGGCGGTGGCCTTGCCCGGTCGCCGCCGGACAACCCCCGGCGGGTTCGCCGGAGGGCGGCGACCGCGCCGGTGGGCGCCGGCAGGCCGCCGCGGCTCCGCCGCCGGCGGCGGGGTGAGGGGGCGGGATGCGGGATGTGGGATGCGGAGGGGGGGATGCGGGATTTCCAGCATGGTGAACAGTAACGTTTTTTAGGATTTAGATAAATGTAGCCCTTCTATGTTGAATCCAACGGCCATGACATGTTTGATGGAGCTTGATCGGACGGTCCAGATCTATTTCATGATGTAATTTGAGATAGGTATATTGGTTTATATGATAAAGATATATATATATATATATATATATATATATATATATATATTATATATATATATATATATATATAAAAAATATAAAACATAGACTGCGGTTCTTAGAAAGAACCGCAGTCTATGCATATATATAGATATATATGTATAGACGGATAGGTAAATTTGGGGGTCAAGATGGTCTCAAAATACAAATTGATCAACATGAAAGTTGTAGATCTTGGCGATACGAACAACTTTCATGTTGATCACTTTTTGATTTGAAGTCTTCTTGGACCTCGATTTGGGCCCCGAAATCGGGGGAGGCGGAACGGTTTACTGTAGCAGTTCCGCCGCCCCCGATTTCGGGGCCCAAATCGAGGTCCAAATCGGCTCTAAATCAAAACGTGATCAACATGAAAGTTGTTCGTATCGCCTAGATCTACAACTTTCATGTTGATCACTTTTCGTTTTGAGACCATCTTGACCCCCAAAATCACTTGCCCGTACCTAAAAATTACCCGCAGAGTATACGAAGCATAGACTGCGGTTCTTAGATAGAACCGCAGTCTATGGACTATGAATATATATATATATATTAATATATATAAAACATAGACTGCGATTCTTAGAAAAAACCGCAGTCTATGTTCTATATATATTAATAAATAAATATACGGGCATGGTTAAAATGGGGGCTGTACATCCTAATTTTTATATATATATAAAAGAATAGACTGCGGTTTTTAGAAAGAACCGCAGTCTATTCTTTTATATATATGTATACTTATATCCGCTCCAGCCTCCAGCCGGCCCTAAATCTCGGCGAGTGGCGACTGCTCCTCTTCTCCCGATTCCTGCTTGCCTGCTCCCCTTTCCATCCTTTCGGAATTCCGATCGATGCTCGCTGGTCGCCGCCCGCCTCGCCGAGTCGTCGTCGATTCCGATCAAGGCTCGTCGGTGCTCCTCTTCTCCCGATTCCTGATTGAAAGCTGGTAACTTAACAGATTTTTCTTCCTTGCCGAGTGGAATTTTCATGTCTTTCAGTTCTTTTTGCAGCATCTGAAGTTTTGATTATTTCCCTCTGATCCCTTGAGGGGCTTCTGTTGTTCTTTAACAGTGTCCACTGCAAGCTTTAAAAGCTTGTGGCTGAGCTGGTTCTTTAACATATTACATTAACTTATGTTAATATTACAATTTATAAGATACCTAACAAATACCATCCGTTTATTTTCTTGATAGCGGTCATAAACTTTGATGATTTCTGCAGGAGAGATTTTCTATAGGAGAAATTGGAGTGAAATTGTAGCTGACGAACGGTCCAGATCTTTCTGCAGGAGAAAGTTCTTTGATTGTTGTGCGACGACCATAATCTCTTGGTTTTGGTAACGATGTTCCTCCACTTTCATCTTGTGCAATTTGTCTATGTTTGTGTTGATTTTCTGTGGCGTTAATTTTTTGCTTTAAAAAAAATACGCTCGAGAAGGCTTGGTGAACCTCGTTGTTCTTTGTTCGGAGAGACCACCCCCTTGCGAAATCTTTGTTTTGGGTGGTTCTCTTTTGGTACAACATCACTCATTCGGATCGTGTGGGTCCCTTTCGCTTGATCGAACATTGGTTTTATAGCCCTTGAGAGATCTAAAGAGGCATAGCGAACCTTCGTTTGGGCAAGTGTTTCTGTCTTGCCCATCATTTTCGTTGTGTAGACATTTGAGCTAATTGTTACGGGCTATGGTCATTGTATAGGGAATCCGATCACAACGAGCACACTGAAAGGGGTTTTTTAATTACAAAAATGGATAAGTATTTTAAGAAACTTCCAATTTCTGAATCAGCTATTAAGAAAAAACGAATTTGTCAAGATTATTTGGAATCAAATTCAAAGAGGGGTCTGATTGAAACTAATCTGGACAACATAATAGCCGATCCAGGGTTACGAGTTAGATTATCAGATTATAATGTTAATGATAGAGATGAAATTAAAAGAAAATATCTATTGAAAGGGCCATGCCAACCACGACATCATCAATTTCCACAGACAATGTTTGTGATAGATATGCAGCTTCAAGAATTGAATACCCGATTTACGGAGAGAAATACAGAACTACTTCTTTGTGTTGCATGTTTGAGTCAGAATAATTCATTTTCTGCATTTGATAAGCAAAAATTAAGACGACTTGCTGAGTTTTATCCATCAGAATTTTCAAATTTAGATATTATGGAACTGAATTGTCAGTTGGAAACTTATGTTTATGATGTTCGGGCTGATAGTGATTTTGCACAAGTAAATGGAATTGGTGATCTTGCAGTAAAGATGGTTGAGAAAAAGAAGGATATTTTATATCCCTTGGTTTATTTGCTCCTGAAATTATCATTGGTTTTACCAGTTGCAACAGCTACAGTTGAGAGGTGCATTTTCTGCAATGAATATCGTGAAAAACCGTCTGCGTAATCGGATGGGAGACTTAATGATGAATGATTGCTTGGTTACATATATTGAAAGAGATATATTCAAAAGTATTGATAATGAGACTATCATCAAACGCTTTCAAAATATGAAAAGTCGACGTGGTCAACTATGAAAGGTAATGTTATGTGTTTTTAATTTTAATTTAGTTGAAATATTCTTAAATATTCATATGTTATTTTTCTTGTATTAATACAGTTATTTGAATAATTTAAGTTAATTTTTTTAACTACATTATGAAATGACTCTGCCCACCCTGACATTATTTTCTGGCTCCGTCACTGTATAGACGGATAGGTAAATTTGGGGGTCAAGATGGTTTCAAAATAAAAAGTGATCAACATGAAAGTTGTAGATCTTGGCGATACGAACAACTTTCATGTTGATCACGTTTTGATTTGAAGCCTTCTTGGACCTCGATTTGGGCCCCAGAAATCGGGGGAGGCGGAACGGTTTACTGTAGCAGTTCCGCCGCCCCCGATTTCGGGGCCCAAATCGAGGTCCAAATCGGCTCTAAATTCAAAACGTGATCAACATGAAAGTTGTTCGTATCGCCTAGATCTACAACTTTCATGTTGATCACTTTTCGTTTTGAGACCATCTTGACCCCCAAAATCACTTGCCCGTACCTGAAAATTACCCGCAGAGTATACGAAGCATAGACTGCGGTTCTTAGAAAGAACCACAGTCTATGGACTATGAATAATATATATATATATTAATATATATAAAACATAGACTGCGATTCTTAGAAAAAACCGCAGTCTATGTTCTATATATATTAATAAATAAATATACGGGCATGGTTAAAATGGGGGCTGTACATCCTAATTTTATATATATATAAAAGAATAGACTGCGGTTTTTAGAAAGAACCGCAGTCTATTCTTTTATATATATGTATACTTATATCCGCTCCAGCCTCCAGCCGGCCCTAAATCTCGGCGAGTGGCGACTGCTCCTCTTCTCCCGATTCCTGCTTGCCTGCTCCCCTTTCCATCCTTTCGGAATTCCGATCGATGCTCGCTGGTCGCCGCCCGCCTCGCCGAGTCGTCGTCGATTCCGATCGAGGCTCGTCGGTGCTCCTCTTCTCCCGATTCCTGATCGAAAGCTGGTAACTTAACAGATTTTTCTTCCTTGCCGAGTTGAATTTTCATGTCTTTCAGTTCTTTTTTGCAGCATCTGAAGTTTTGATTATTTCCCTCTGATCCCTTGAGGGGCTTCTGTTGTTCTTTAACAGTATCCCCTGCAAGCTTTAAAAGCTTGTGGCTGAGCTGGTTCTTTAACATATTACATTAACTTATGTTAATATTACAATTTATAAGATACCTAACAAATAACCATCCGTTTATTTTCTTGATAGCGGTCATAAACTTTGATGATTTCTGCAGGAGGGATTTTCTACAGGAGAAATTGGAGTGAAATTGTAGCTGACGAACGGTCCAGATCTTTCTGCAGGAGAAATTTCTTTGATTGTTGTGCGACGACCATAATCTCTTGGTTTTGGTAACGATGTTCCTCCACTTTCATCTTGTGCAATTTGTCTATGTTTGTGTTGATTTTCTGTGGCGTTAATTTTTTGCTTTAAAAAAAATACGCTCGAGAAGGCTTGGTGAACCTCGTTGTTCTTTGTTGGGAGAGACCACCCCTTGCGAAATCTTTGTTTTGGGTGGTTCTCTTTTGGTACAACATCACTCGTTCGGATCGTGTGGGTCCCTTTCGCTTGATCGAACGTTGGTTTTATAGCCCTTGTGAGATCTAAAGAGGCATAGCGAACCTTCGTTTGGGCAAGTGTTTCTGTCTTGCCCATCATTTTCGTTGTGTAGACATTTGAGCTAATTGTTACGGGCTATGGTCATTGTATAGGGAATCCGATCACAACGAGCACACTGAAAGGGGTTTTTTAATTACAAAGATGGATAAGTATTTTAAGAAACTTCCAATTTCTGAATCAGCTCTTAAGAAAAAACGAATTTGTCAAGATTATTTGGAATCAAATTCAAAGAGGGGTCTGATTGAAACTAATCTGGACAACATAATAGCCGATCCAGGGTTACGAGTTAGATTATCAGATTATAATGTTAATGATAGAGATGAAATTAGAAGAAAATATCTATTGAAAGGGCCATGTCAACCACGACATCATCAATTTCCACAGACAATGTTTGTGATAGATATGCAGCTTCAAGAATTGAATACCCGATTTACGGAGAGAAATACAGAACTACTTCTTTGTGTTGCATGTTTGAGTCCGAATAATTCATTTTCTGCATTTGATAAGCAAAAATTAAGACGACTTGCTGAGTTTTATCCATCAGAATTTTCAAATTTAGATATTATGGAACTGAATTGTCAGTTGGAAACTTATGTTTATGATGTTCGGGCTGATAGTGATTTTGCACAAGTAAATGGAATTGGTGATCTTGCAGTAAAGATGGTTGAGAAAAAGAAGGATATTTTATATCCCTTGGTTTATTTGCTCCTGAAATTATCATTGGTTTTACCAGTTGCAACAGCTACAGTTGAGAGGGCATTTTCTGCAATGAATATCGTGAAAAACCGTCTGCGTAATCGGATGGGAGACTTAATGATGAATGATTGCTTGGTTACATATATTGAAAGAGATATATTCAAAAGTATTGATAATGAGACTATCATCAAACGCTTTCAAAATATGAAAAGTCGACGTGGTCAACTATGAAAGGTAATGTTATGTGTTTTTAATTTTAATTTAGTTGAAATATTCTTAAATATTCATATGTTATTTTTGTTTGTATTAATACAGTTATTTGAATAATTTAAGTTAATTTTTTTAACTACATTATGAAATGAGTCTGCCCACCCTGACATTATTTTCTGGCTCCGTCACTATATAGACGGATAGGTAAATTTGGGGGTCAAGATGGTTTCAAAATAAAAAGTGATCAACATGAAAGTTGTAGATCTTGGCGATACGAACACCTTTCATGTTGATCACTTTTGATTTGAAGCATTCTTGGACCTCGATTTGGGCCCCGAAATCGGGGGAGGCGGAACGGTTTACTGTAGCAGTTCCGCCGCCCCCGATTTCGGGGCCCAAATCGAGGTCCAAATCGGCTCTAAATCAAAAAGTGATCAACATGAAAGTTGTTCGTATCGCCTAGATCTACAACTTTCATGTTGATCACTTTTCGTTTTGAGACCATCTTGACCCCCAAAATCACTTGCCCGTACCTGAAAATTACCCGCAGAGTATACGAAGCATAGACTGCGGTTCTTAGAAAGAACCGCAGTCTATGGACTATGAATATATATATATATATATATATATATATATTAATATATATAAAACATAGACTGCGATTCTTAGAAAAAACCGCAGTCTATGTTCTATATATATTAATAAATAAATATACGGGCATGATTAAAATGGGGGCTGTACATCCTAATTTTTATATATATATAAAAGAATAGACTGCGGTTTTTAGAAAGAACCGCAGTCTATTCTTTTATATATATGTATACTTATATCCGCTCCAGCCTCCAGCCGGCCCTAAATCTCGGCGAGTGGCGACTGCTCCTCTTCTCCCGATTCCTGCTTGCCTGCTCCCCTTTCCATCCTTTCGGAATTCCGATCGATGCTCGCTGGTCGCCGCCCGCCTCGCCGAGTCGTCGTCGATTCCGATCGAGGCTCGTCGGTGCTCCTCTTCTCCCGATTCCTGATCGAAAGCTGGTAACTTAACAGATTTTTCTTCCTTGCCGAGTTGAATTTTCATGTCTTTCAGTTCTTTTTGCAGCATCTGAAGTTTTGATTATTTCCCTCTGATCCCTTGAGGGGCTTCTGTTGTTCTTTAACAGTATCCCCTGCAAGCTTTAAAAGCTTGTGGCTGAGCTGGTTCTTTAACATATTACATTAACTTATGTTAATATTACAATTTATAAGATACCTAACAAATATCATCCGTTTATTTTCTTGATAGCGGTCATAAACTTTGATGATTTCTGCAGGAGGGATTTTCTACAGGAGAAATTGGAGTGAAATTGTAGCTGACGAACGGTCCAGATCTTTCTGCAGGAGAAATTTCTTTGATTGTTGTGCGACGACCATAATCTCTTGGTTTTGGTAACGATGTTCCTCCACTTTCATCTTGTGCAATTTGTCTATGTTTGTGTTGATTTTCTGTGGCGTTAATTTTTTGCTTTAAAAAAAATACGCTCGAGAAGGCTTGGTGAACCTCGTTGTTCTTTGTTGGGAGAGACCACCCCCTTGCAAAATCTTTGTTTTGGGTGGTTCTCTTTTGGTACAACATCACTCGTTCGGATCGTGTGGGTCCCTTTCGCTTGATCGAACATTGGTTTTATAGCCCTTGGGAGATCTAAAGAGGCATAGCGAACCTTCGTTTGGGCAAGTGTTTCTGTCTTGCCCATCATTTTCGTTGTGTAGACATTTGAGCTAATTGTTACGGGCTATGGTCATTGTATAGGGAATCCGATCACAACGAGCACACTGAAAGGGGTTTTTTAATTACAAAGATGGATAAGTATTTTAAGAAACTTCCAATTTCTGAATCAGCTCTTAAGAAAAAACGAATTTGTCAAGATTATTTGGAATCAAATTCAAAGAGGGGTCTGATTGAAACTAATCTGGACAACATAATAGCCGATCCAGGGTTACGAGTTAGATTATCAGATTATAATGTTAATGATAGAGATGAAATTAGAAGAAAATATCTATTGAAAGGGCCATGTCAACCACGACATCATCAATTTCCACAGACAATGTTTGTGATAGATATGCAGCTTCAAGAATTGAATACCCGATTTACGGAGAGAAATACAGAACTACTTCTTTGTGTTGCATGTTTGAGTCCGAATAATTCATTTTCTGCATTTGATAAGCAAAAATTAAGACGACTTGCTGAGTTTTATCCATCAGAATTTTCAAATTTAGATATTATGGAACTGAATTGTCAGTTGGAAACTTATGTTTATGATATTCGGGCTGATAGTGATTTTGCACAAGTAAATGGAATTGGTGATCTTGCAGTAAAGATGGTTGAGAAAAAGAAGGATATTTTATATCCCTTGGTTTATTTGCTCCTGAAATTATCATTGGTTTTACCAGTTGCAACAGCTACAGTTGAGAGGGCATTTTCTGCAATGAATATCGTGAAAAACCGTCTACGTAATCGGATGAGAGACTTAATGATGAATGATTGCTTGGTTACATATATTGAAAGAGATATATCAAAAGTATTGATAATGAGACTATCATCAAACGCTTTCAAAATATGAAAAGTCGACGTGGTCAACTATGAAAGGTAATGTTATGTGTTTTTAATTTTAATTTAGTTGAAATATTCTTAAATATTCATATGTTATTTTTGTTGTATTAATACAGTTATTTGAATAATTTAAGTTAATTTTTTTAACTACATTATGAAATGAGTCTGCCCACCCTGACATTATTTTCTGGCTCCGTCACTGTATAGACGGATAGGTAAATTTGGGGGTCAAGATGGTTTCAAAATAAAAAGTGATAAACATGAAAGTTGTAGATCTTGGCGATACGAACACCTTTCATGTTGATCACCTTTTGATTTGAAGCCTTCTTGGACCTCGATTTGGGCCCCGAAATCGGGGGAGGCGGAACGGTTTACTGTAGCAGTTCCGCCGCCCCCGATTTCGGGGCCCAAATCGAGGTCCAAATCGGCTCTAAATTAAAAAGTGATCAACATGAAAGTTGTTCGTATCGCCTAGATCTACAACTTTCATGTTGATCACTTTTCGTTTTGAGACCATCTTGACCCCAAAATCACTTGCCCGTACCTGAAAATTACCCGCAGAGTATACGAAGCATAGACTGCGGTTCTTAGAAAGAACCGCAGTCTATGGACTATGAATATATATATATATATATATTAATATATATAAAACATAGACTGCGATTCTTAGAAAAAACCGCAGTCTATGTTCTATATATATTAATAAATAAATATACGGGCATGGTTAAAATGAGGGCTGTACATCCTAATTTTTATATATATATAAAAGAATAGACTGCGGTTTTTAGAAAGAACCGCAGTCTATTCTTTTATATATATGTATACTTATATCCGCTCCAGCCTCCAGCCGGCCCTAAATCTCGGCGAGTGGCGACTGCTCCTCTTCTCCCGATTCCTGCTTGCCTGCTCCCCTTTCCATCCTTTCGGAATTCCGATCGATGCTCGCTGGTCGCCGCCCCCCCGCCTCGCCGAGTCGTCGTCGATTCCGATCGAGGCTCGTCGGTGCTCCTCTTCTCCCGATTCCTGATCGAAAGCTGGTAACTTAACAGATTTTTCTTCCTTGCCGAGTGGAATTTTCATGTCTTTCAGTTCTTTTTGCAGCATCTGAAGTTTTGATTATTTCCCTCTGATCCCTTGAGGGGCTTCTGTTGTTCTTTAACAGTATCCCCTGCAAGCTTTAAAAGCTTGTGGTTAAGCTGGTTCTTTAACATATTACATTAACTTATGTTAATATTACAATTTATAAGATACCTAACAAATAACATCCGTTTATTTTCTTGATAGCGGTCATAAACTTTGATGATTTCTGCAGGAGGGATTTTCTACAGGAGAAATTGGAGTGAAATTGTAGCTGACGAACGGTCCAGATCTTTCTGCAGGAGAAATTTCTTTGATTGTTGTGCGACGACCATAATCTCTTGGTTTTGGTAACGATGTTCCTCCACTCTCATCTTGTGCAATTTGTCTATGTTTGTGTTGATTTTCTGTGGCGTTAATTTTTTGCTTTAAAAAAAATACGCTCGAGAAGGCTTGGTGAACCTCGTTGTTCTTTGTTGGGAGAGACCACCCCCTTGCGAAATCTTTGTTTTGGGTGGTTCTCTTTTGGTACAACATCACTCGTTCGGATCCTGTGGGTCCCTTTCGCTTGATCGAACATTGGTTTTATAGCCCTTGGGAGATCTAAAGAGGCATAGCGAACCTTCGTTTGGGCAAGTGTTTCTGTCTTGCCCATCATTTTCGTTGTGTAG
The DNA here is from genome assembly GCA_039583875.1 of Platanthera guangdongensis. NCBI lineage: Eukaryota > Viridiplantae > Streptophyta > Magnoliopsida > Asparagales > Orchidaceae > Platanthera > Platanthera guangdongensis. Next base: position 51,358,552 of record CM077166.1, read on the forward strand.
ACATTTGAGCTAATTGTTACGGGCTATGGTCATTGTATAGGGAATCCGATCACAACGAGCACACTGAGAGGGGTTTTTTAATTATAAAGATGGATAAGTATTTTAAGAAACTTCCAATTTCTGAATCAGCTTTTAAGAAAAAACGAATTTGTCAAGATTATTTGGAATCAAATTCAAAGAGGGGTCTGATTGAAACTAATCTGGACAACATAATAGCCGATCCAGGGTTACGAGTTAGATTATCAGATTATAATGTTAATGATAGAGATGAAATTAGAAAAAAATATCTATTGAAAGGATCATGTCAACCACGACATCATCAATTTCCACAGACAATATTTGTGATAGATATGCAGCTTCAAGAATTGAATACCCGATCTACGGAGAGAAATATAGAACTACTTCTTTGTGTTGCATGTTTGAGTCCGAATAATTCATTTTCTGCATTTGATAAGCAAAAATTAAGACGACTTGCTGAGTTTTATTCATCAGAATTTTCAAATTTAGATATTATGGAACTGAATTGTCAGTTGGAAACTTATGTTTATGATGTTCGGGCTGATAGTGATTTTGCACAAGTAAATGGAATTGGTGATCTTGCAGTAAAGATGGTTGAGAAAAAGAAGGATATTTTATATCCCTTGGTTTATTTGCTCCTGAAATTATCATTGGTTTTACCAGTTGCAACAGCTACAGTTGAGAGGGTATTTTCTGCAATGAATATCGTGAAAAACCGTCTGCGTAATCGGATGGGAGACTTAATGATGAATGATTGCTTGGTTACATATATTGAAAGAGATATATTCAAAAGTATTGATAATGAGACTATCATCAAACGCTTTCAAAATATGAAAAGTCGACGTGGTCAACTATGAAAGGTAATGTTATGTGTTTTTAATTTTAATTTAGTTGAAATATTCTTAAATATTCATATGTTATTTTTCTTGTATTAATACAGTTATTTGAATAATTTAAGTTAATTTTTTTAACTACATTATGAAATGAGTCTGCCCACCCTGACATTATTTTCTGGCTCCGTCACTATATATACGGATAGGTAAATTTGGGGGTCAAGATGGTTTCAAAATAAAAAGTGATCAACATGAAAGTTGTAGATCTTGGCGATACGAACAAATTTCATGTTGATCACTTTATGATTTGAAGCATTCTTGGACCTCGATTTGGGCCCCGAAATCGGGGGAGGCGGAACGGTTTACTGTAGCAGTTCCGCCGCCCCCGATTTCGGGGCCCAAATCGAGGTCCAAATCTGCTCTAAATCAAAAAGTGATCAACATGAAAGTTGTTCGTATCGCCTAGATCTACAACTTTCATGTTGATCACTTTTCGTTTTGAGACCATCTTGACCCCCAAAATCACTTGCCCGTACCTGAAAATTACCCGCAGAGTATACGAAGCATAGACTGCGGTTCTTAGAAAGAACCGCAGTCTATGGACTATGAATATATATATATATATATATATAATATCTATATATAATAATATAATATATATAATATAATATATATATATATATATATATATATATATATATATATATATTAATATATATAAAACATAGACTGCGATTCTTAGAAAAAACCGCAGTCTATGTTCTATATATATTAATAATAATAAATATACGGGCATGATTAAAATGGGGGCTGTACATCCTAATTTTTATATATATATATAAAGAATAGACTGCGGTTTTTAGAAAGAACCGCAGTCTATTCTTTTATATATATGTATACTTATATCCGCTCCAGCCTCCAGCCGGCCCTAAATCTCGGCGAGTGGCGACTGCTCCTCTTCTCCCGATTCCTGCTTGCCTGCTCCCCTTTCCATCCTTTCGGAATTCCGATCGATGCTCGCTGGTCGCCGCCCGCCTCGCCGAGTCGTCGTCGATTCCGATCGAGGCTCGTCGGTGCTCCTCTTCTCCCGATTCCTGATCGAAAGCTGGTAACTTAACAGATTTTTCTTCCTTGCCGAGTTGAATTTTCATGTCTTTCAGTTCTTTTTTGCAGCATCTGAAGTTTTGATTATTTCCCTCTGATCCCTTGAGGGGCTTCTGTTGTTCTTTAACAGTATCCCCTGCAAGCTTTAAAAGCTTGTGGCTGAGCTGGTTCTTTAACATATTACATTAACTTATGTTAATATTACAATTTATAAGATACCTAACAAATATCATCCGTTTATTTTCTTGATAGCGGTCATAAACTTTGATGATTTCTGCAGGAGGGATTTTCTACAGGAGAAATTGGAGTGAAATTGTAGCTGACGAACGGTCCAGATCTTTCTGCAGGAGAAATTTCTTTGATTGTTGTGCGACGACCATAATCTCTTGGTTTTGGTAACGATGTTCCTCCACTTTCATCTTGTGCAATTGTCTATGTTTGTGTTGATTTTCTGTGGCGTTAATTTTTTGCTTTAAAAAAAATACGCTCGAGAAGGCTTGGTGAACCTCGTTGTTCTTTGTTGGGAGAGACCACCCCCTTGCAAAATCTTTGTTTTGGGTGGTTCTCTTTTGGTACAACATCACTTGTTCGGATCGTGTGGGTCCCTTTCGCTTGATCGAACATTGGTTTTATAGCCCTTGGGAGATCTAAAGAGGCATAGCGAACCTTCGTTTGGGCAAGTGTTTCTATCTTGCCCATCATTTTCGTTGTGTAGACATTTGAGCTAATTGTTACGGGCTATGGTCATTGTATAGGGAATCCGATCACAACGAGCACACTGAAAGGGGTTTTTTAATTACAAAGATGGATAAGTATTTTAAGAAACTTCCAATTTCTGAATCAGCTCTTAAGAAAAAACGAATTTGTCAAGATTATTTGGAATCAAATTCAAAGAGGGGTCTGATTGAAACTAATCTGGACAACATAATAGCCGATCCAGGGTTACGAGTTAGATTATCAGATTATAATGTTAATGATAGAGATGAAATTAGAAGAAAATATCTATTGAAAGGGCCATGTCAACCACGACATCATCAATTTCCACAGACAATGTTTGTGATAGATATGCAGCTTCAAGAATTAAATACCCGATTTACGGAGAGAAATACAGAACTACTTCTTTGTGTTGCATGTTTGAGTCCGAATAATTCATTTTCTGCATTTGATAAGCAAAAATTAAGACGACTTGCTGAGTTTTATCCATCAGAATTTTCAAATTTAGATATTATGGAACTGAATTGTCAGTTGGAAACTTATGTTTATGATGTTCGGGCTGATAGTGATTTTGCACAAGTAAATGGAATTGGTGATCTTGCAGTAAAAATGGTTGAGAAAAAGAAGGATATTTTATATCCCTTGGTTTATTTGCTCCTGAAATTATCATTGGTTTTACCAGTTGCAACAGCTACAGTTGAGAGGGAATTTTCTGCAATGAATATCGTGAAAAACCGTCTGCGTAATCGGATGGGAGACTTAATGATGAATGATTGCTTGGTTACATATATTGAAAGAGATATATTCAAAAGTATTGATAATGAGACTATCATCAAATGCTTTCAAAATATGAAAAGTCGACGTGGTCAACTATGAAAGGTAATGTTATGTGTTTTTAATTTTAATTTAGTTGAAATATTCTTAAATATTCATATGTTATTTTTCTTGTATTAATACAGTTATTTGAATAATTTAAGTTAATTTTTTTTAACTACATTATGAAATGAGTCTGCCCACCCTGACATTATTTTCTGGCTCCGTCACTGTATAGACGGATAGGTAAATTTGGGGGTCAAGATGGTTTCAAAATAAAAAGTGATCAACATGAAAGTTGTAGATCTTGGCGATACGAACACCTTTCATGTTGATCACTTTTTGATTTGAAGCCTTCTTGGACCTCGATTTGGGCCCCGAAATCGGGGGAGGCGGAACGGTTTACTGTAGCAGTTCCGCCGCCCCCGATTTCGGGGCCCAAATCGAGGTCCAAATCGGCTCTAAATCAAAAAGTGATCAACATGAAAGTTGTTCGTATCGCCTAGATCTACAACTTTCATGTTGATCACTTTTCGTTTTGAGACCATCTTGACCCCCAAAATCACTTGCCCGTACCTGAAAATTACCCGCAGAGTATACGAAGCATAGACTGCGGTTCTTAGAAAGAACCGCAGTCTATGGACTATGAATATATATATTATATATTAATATATATAAAACATAGACTGCGATTCTTAGAAAAAACCGCAGTCTATGTTCTATATATATTAATAAATAAATATACGGGCATGGTTAAAATGAGGGCTGTACATCCTAATTTTATATATATATAAAAGAATAGACTGCGGTTTTTAGAAAGAACCGCAGTCTATTCTTTTATATATATGTATACTTATATCCGCTCCAGCCTCCAGCCGGCCCTAAATCTCGGCGAGTGGCGACTGCTCCTCTTCTCCCGATTCCTGCTTGCCTGCTCCCCTTTCCATCCTTTCGGAATTCCGATCGATGCTCGCTGGTCGCCGCCCGCCTCGCCGAGTCGTCGTCGATTCCGATCGAGGCTCGTCGGTGCTCCTCTTCTCCCGATTCCTGATCGAAAGCTGGTAACTTAACAGATTTTTCTTCCTTGCCGAGTGGAATTTTCATGTCTTTCAGTTCTTTTTGCAGCATCTGAAGTTTTGATTATTTCCCTCTGATCCCTTGAGGGGCTTCTGTTGTTCTTTAACAGTATCCCCTGCAAGCTTTAAAAGCTTGTGGCTGAGCTGGTTCTTTAACATATTACATTAACTTATGTTAATATTACAATTTATAAGATACCTAACAAATACCATCCGTTTATTTTCTTGATAGCGGTCATAAACTTTGATGATTTCTGCAGGAGGGATTTTCTACAGGAGAAATTGGAGCGAAATTGTAGCTGACGAACGGTCCAGATCTTTCTACAGGAGAAATTTCTTTGATTATTGTGCGACGACCATAATCTCTTGGTTTTGGTAACGATGTTCCTCCACTTTCATCTTGTGCAATTTGTCTATGTTTGTGTTGATTTTCTGTGGCGTTAATTTTTTGCTTTAAAAAAAATACGCTTGAGAAGGCTTGGTGAACCTCGTTGTTCTTTGTTGGGAGAGACCACCCCCTTGCGAAATCTTTGTTTTGGGTGGTTCTCTTTTGGTACAACATCACTCGTTCGGATCGTGTGGGTCCCTTTCGCTTGATCGAACATTGGTTTTATAGCTCTTGGGAGATCTAAAGAGGCATAGCGAACCTTCGTTTGGGCAAGTGTTTCTGTCTTGCCCATCATTTTCGTTGTGTAAACATTTGAGCTAATTGTTACGGGCTATGGTCATTGTATAGGGAATCCGATCACAACGAGCACACTGAAAGGGGTTTTTTAATTATAAAGATGGATAAGTATTTTAAGAAACTTCCAATTTCTGAATCAGCTCTTAAGAAAAAACGAATTTGTCAAGATTATTTGGAATCAAATTCAAAGAGGGGTCTGATTGAAACTAATCTGGACAACATAATAGCCGATCCAGGGTTACGAGTTAGATTATCAGATTATAATGTTAATGATAGAGATGAAATTAGAAGAAAATATCTATTGAAAGGGCCATGTCAACCACGACATCATCAATTTCCACAGACAATATTTGTGATAGATATGCAGCTTCAAGAATTGAATACCCGATTTACGGAGAGAAATACAGAACTACTTCTTTGTGTTGCATGTTTGAGTCCGAATAATTCATTTTCTACATTTGATAAGCAAAAATTAAGACGACTTGCTGAGTTTTATCCATCAGAATTTTCAAATTTAGATATTATGGAACTGAATTGTCAGTTGGAAACTTATGTTTATGATGTTCGGGCTGATAGTGATTTTGCACAAGTAAATGGAATTGGTGATCTTGCAGTAAAGATGGTTGAGAAAAAGAAGGATATTTTATATCCCTTGGTTTATTTGCTCCTGAAATTATCATTGGTTTTACTAGTTGCAACAACTACAGTTGAGAGGGCATTTTCTGCAATGAATATCGTGAAAAACCGTCTGCGTAATCGGATGGGAGACTCAATGATGAATGATTGCTTGGTTACATATATTGAAAGAGATATATTCAAAAGTATTGATAATGAGACTATCATCAAACGCTTTCAAAATATGAAAAGTCGACGTGGTCAACTATGAAAGGTAATGTTATGTGTTTTTAATTTTAATTTAGTTGAAATATTCTTAAATATTCATATGTTATTTTTCTTGTATTAATACAGTTATTTGAATAATTTAAGTTAATTTTTTTAACTACATTATGAAATGAGTCTGCCCACCCTGACATTATTTTCTGGCTCCGTCACTGGCATCAACTGTGTATCGGAATGAGAAAATACTTTTTGAAAAGTTGAAAAATAAGAGGCTAGTGACTTTTCAAATAGGGGAGAAAAATGAGTATTTGGTGGTAGCTTTTCCCACCGGTAGACATTTCAAACGGTTTATTAGTTGTGACAGCGTTTTCTAGAAAACGAAAAGGAGCTAGAAAGTCCTTCCAAACAGGCCCTAAGTCAGACGGTCGACCGGGCTCCCGGACGGTCTAGTCATGGCTCAAGGCCCACACCCACGGCGGGCCGGCCAAGAACCTGAAAACCAGGCTTGTGGATTGATTTGGGTTTTATGTTTGGGCTTCCAAATACTTTTTAATAAAAAATAAATAGTTTAGTGGCGGGGATTCGATCCTAGATGTCCACCATATGGACGAACCTCAACCAACTTGCGAATATTTGCTGATGAATAATAACTGATATATATTTATACATATACATATGATATTAAAATGTTTTTAAAATCATTCTTTTAAAATCCCTTGAGGTCATCATGACCGTCAGATCTGTCCTGATATTTTAGGAGTCATTTGATCAAACCGCTACCTCTCTCTCTCTCTCTCTCTCTCTCTCTCTCTTCATTTTTTCATAGTTCTCATAATCTATAGTGCCGACGTCGTAAAGCTAACCGCTCCTTTAGAAATAGTTAACTAAAAAAATGTTTAATGGGCCGGGCCGCAATTGAGAGAGGTTCGGATAGGCTGCATCTGAAAGGACCTGGCAAACGAGAACCGCGGCAATGACGTGATATATCTGTTCCTCTACATTGCTATGCAATAAATGTATTTTTTCAAACATGTATATCCTGTTTTTAATTTATACCAGAACATATCTCCCTAACACACGATGTGGGACTAATTTGCGCAGGAATTATAAAAAATCAAAAATCAAAAGAGGGATGTTGGGCCTCAAATTGCCAACCTCTTACTTAGGTTCTAAAGCTTTATCTATCAGGACACCAAAGATTTTATGCTAAGTTGTGCACATTACTTTTTTTAAACTTCAAATCGCTTGAATCTTTTCTCTCTCATAATACCTCTAGTTACATCCTTTTATTTAAATAGTTTGCAGTTTAATTTTCTATACATGTTGCACCATTTTAGCAAGCGCAAATAAAATTTTGTATGTCAGTTGCACCCATCACCGTTACTTCCCGCCCCCCGGCGGGGGCGGGCGAAGCCTGCCGGGGGGCGCGAGAACCGGAGGCTCCCGCCGTCATGGACCAGATACTGTCGTGCGGGGCACGAGGGCCGGAGGCCCGTGCCTGTCACTCGTGTGTGTATGTATATATACATATATATCTACATACATATACATATATATATACATATACATATATATATATATACATATACATAATATATATATATACATATATATACATATACATATACATTTACATATACATATATATACATATATATATATATACATATACTTATACATATATATATATACATATACATATAGATATATATATACACACACATATATCTTTATTTTATCTATTATAAAGAAGTATCGAAATCAGATCACGACCGTTGAATATAAATCAAACATTTGATCGCAGCCGTTGATCGCAACAATGAATCAGTACCGTTCATATTTTTTAGGTCTCCTAAACCTATATAGGGCCTCTAAAATTTAGGGCACCCTACAACTCATCAGCCCAGTTCAAAATATAAGCCCGTCCACCCGACCAGCGCCCACAAATCGCGGGCCCGCCTGCCCGCCTAGATAACCCGCCGAACCAGCCCCTTTGTGCCTGCAATCACAGCTTTACAGCCCAAGAAATAAAACTCCTTATATACCCAAAAACAATACCAAAATTGGCAGTGTGAGACTAAATCCCACACCGCCAATTAAGTTAGGAGGGATTAATCCCGCCTAGCTTAGGCGCGATTAATCCCGCCTGGTTAGGCGAGATTAATCCCGCCTAAGCAGGCGGGATTAAATCCCGCCTAAGTATAGGCGGGATTTAATCCCGCCTTATTTTTTTTAAAATATTTTTAAAATATAATTAAATATTATATATTTTATATAAAATTAAATATTATATTTTTAATATTTTTTTAAATATAATTAAATATTATATTTTTAAAATATTTTTTAAATATAATTAAATATTATATTTTTAATCCCACCGCGGGGCGGTCGCAGGCAGGTGCAGGCGAAGCCCGCCGTCACGGGCCGGGCACTGTGACGCGTAGCCATAGGGGCGGAGCCCCCGTGTCGGGCACTAGTATATATATATATATATATATATATATATATATATATATATATATATATATATATATATATATATATATATATATATATATATATATATACATACATATATACATATATATATACATACATATATACATATATATATATACATACATATATACATACATATATACATACATACATACATACATATATACATACATATATACATATATATATACATACATATATATACATATATATACGAGTCGCAGGCACGGGCCTCCGACCCAATGGCTACGTGTCACAGTACCTGGCCCCCGACGGCGGGCTTCGCCCGCCCCACCAACCCAGGAAGGCTCCGCCCGCACCCCCCCGGCGGGTTCCGCACACCCCCTGGGATGACGTGACAACTTTTTAATAATTTAATTTTTAATATTAATTGAAAATTACATTTTTAAAATATTTTATATATATTTTATATAAAAAATTTTTTTTTTTATATATTTTATATATTAATAAATTTTTTATAATTTTTAAATTTTACGTTTTTAATATATTATATATATTAATATTTTAATTTTTATATAAAAAAAGAACCACCCCCCCCCCCCCCCCCCCCCCCCCCCCCCCCCCCCCGCGAATTTCGGCCTCCCCCACCGCCGCCGGCGGAGTCGCCGACGGCCTGACCGGCGGCCCCCAACAGGTTCGCCGGGAGCACGCGAACCTGCCGGCGGTGATCCGGTGGCGCTCCGGCGGAGCCGCCGGCGGTGGGGAAGGCCGAAATTCGGGGGGGGGGGGAGGGGGGTGCGGTTTTGCTGTGCGGGATTTAGGAGAGGGAGGGTCGAGATTTTTTTGGTATTTTTTTTATACGCAAACCAAAATGGATATTTACAGCCCAAGATCTAACGATTGAGGATTAAAGCAGTCAAATCCGACAGGCACTTATTTTCCCCATATTTTCGAACTCACGCTATTGACAGACCACCATATATCTTTTTAATATAGTATGTATACACACACACACACACACACACACGAGCATCTTCGCACGGGCTACGCCCGTGCTCGATGCTCTCGGGCGGCCTTTGGCCCCATCCAGGCGGGGTTCGCACGCCACCGAACGAGCTTCTCCCGCGCTCGATCCGTCGTTGCGGGCTGTGTCCACATCAAAGCGGGATGCACCCACATCAAGACGGACAGTGCCCGCAATATATACATATGAGTACTCAAAATGACCATAATATATATAAATCAATATTACAATTTTTATTTTATAAAAAAAATTACGTTTTGTCGTAAAAACATTAATTTCAAGCAATCTTTCTCTTCCTCCTCTTTCTCTCTCATCCCATCTCTCTCCCTTTTTCTCTCCCTCTCTCTCGACCCTATTTCTCCTCTCCCTTCCGCCATCTCTCTTCCTCTCCCTCCTCCCCTCTCTCTCATGATCCAATGACTTTTGTTTGATCTATGGTGTGCCTCCAAATACCTATATTATTTTATATAATAAGATATATATATATATATATATATATATATATATATATGATATTAAAATGTGTTTTTTTTTTTAATTTTAAAAAATGTAGTCTCATATAGACAAAGTCCTCTACCTATAATAAAAAATGTGTTATGCACGTTGTTTGGAACCTTCTATGCACAACTCAAAAATGAGTGAAGAATGGAGTATAACACTCAGTGATTTCCGAGCGGCGGGAGCGTCCTCGCATCAGGACATTGTTGTTGCCGAGATAATGTTGTGTGAGGCACGTGGGCCCTCGTGCACTATCGCAGTTGAGATACTGTCATGGTTGACCGTATGGGCGAAGCATTGTGCCTCTCACTTGTATTCATATAAGTACAATTTGATATACCTTTTGTTAGAATTATTATTATAAATATAATACTATTTAATTAATTGTTTGGTCTTACTAGCAAATCCATTTTGAATGTTAGCAAATCCATTTTGGATGCTAGAAAAGCATTACAACTAGCAATTCATAAAATTCAAAATGGCTATTTGAAAACCAAGTTGTTACTAGCAAACCACTGGAAAATGAGGTTCCGCAGCTGGTTGACCCTCTTGCCTTCCGGCTTCTTTATCCCCTTCATTTTCTCTTCACAACCTTCTCAATCTGTTTGTTGGAGATCGGCAGGGCGGTCTCGGCTTCCGCTGCAACTTGCACGCAAATTAGCTCGCGCTAAAATGAATTTTTATAGTGTGAATCATGTATTTTATGATTTTGAGTCTCAAATGTATCTCATTTGAAAAAATGATTAACATTAAAGTAGTTTTAAAACGACTAGCGTCGACTAAAGCAGCTAAAACAACGATTAAATAAATGAAATTTTATTGTTCCAAAAAGCATAAGTTACATAAGTATGACCCCCCTATTTATAGGTAGCAAAGAAAAAAAAGGAAATACAACAGACGATGTGAGACTAAAAACAAGAAATAATGAACTGTTAGGTTAGATAATTCTAACCGCCCAGACTGCAATGCCTTCAGCCTCATGACCGCCTGATCTCATCTACAGATAAAACTCCAAGTATAGACCGCAACAACAAACCGCTTGTTTGCCATGACAATCCAGGACCAAACTGCATGAACTCGAGCAACAATACTGTCAGGCGCTAAGGCTAATCGCCAGGTCACCACAGGCCGACCGTTACAACAGTCTGTCTGCTACGCTTATCCACCAAGACTATCTTCCATGCCTGTCCGCCAAGACTGTCCGCCAGACCGCCTAACAACCAGCTCCAACACTTGTCAAGCAGTATAGGACAGACCTTTGTTATACATTGTCTATCCGTCAGAACTGTGCGCCAGCCATATCTGCCAGGCCTATCTGCCATCCCACAAAGATCTAACAGCCAATGCTGACTGCTAGGAGCTAACTGCCAAGTTGACCGCCAATCTATCTGCCAGACCGCCAAGAGCTAACCGTAAGGCTGACTGCCAATCTATTGGCCAAACCGCCAAAACTGCTTATGTTCTAACACTCCCCCTCAAGTTGGAGCATATATGTTAACCATGCCCAACTTATTGCAGACATTTGAAAAGGAATACACTTGTTTGGTAAAGATATCAGCAAGGTTTTTATCAGAGGTGACAAACAAAGTGCAAATCTGATTCTTCAACACCTATTCTCTGATGAAATGATAGTCTACTTTAATATGCTTCGTCCTTTCATGAAAAACTGGATTCTTTGAAATATATATAACTGTCTTGTTGTCACAAAATATCAGTAGAGGATGATCATAAACTTCTCCCAAATCAAACATAAGTGTTCGCAACCACTTCAACTCATAGATAGTTAAGGCCATGCTTCTATATTCGGCTTCGGCACCTGACCTGGAAACTACAACATATTTCTTGCTTTTCCAACTGACCAGATTCCCTCTAACAAAGGTACATAAATCAGACGTGAGTTTTCTATCTTCATTATCATCTGCATAGGTAGAATCAGAATAAGCCTCTATCCTCAAATGACTATTCTTCTGAAACAGAAGCCCTTTTTCCTGGAGCTCCTTTCATATACTCCAAGATTTTTAGAGGTGATTGAAGGTGACACTTTTTAGGAGCTTGCATAAATTGGCTCAACCTTCTTACATCATAACAGATATTCGGCCTTGTAACAGTCAGGTAAATGAGTTTTCCAACAAGCTATCTATATCTGGTAACATCTTCAAGAAGAGGTGAATCCTCACTCCAGCACTTGTCATTACCAACAACCATTAGACACCGAGCAGGCTTATCCCCAAGAAGACCTGTCACTTTCAAAAGATTCAATGCATACTTCCGCTGTGAAAGAACTACATAATTAGTCTTTCAGGAGATCTCAATCTGCAGGAAATACTTGGGAGACTCCATATCCTTTGTAACAAAATGTTTAAGAAGATGTTTTTTGTCAGGTCAAGGCCCTTCTTATCATCCATTGCAAGAAGAATGTCATTGACATAGACTGCAAGAACAACTAGGCCAGTCGAGGTCTTGAGAATGAATAGAGAGTGATCTACAGCACTTCGAGTAAAACCAACAACAAAAATAACCTTGCTGAACTTCTCAAACCAGACTCTCGGGCTTTGCTTAAGGCCATAGATTGTCTTCCTTATCTTACAGAACTGAGACTCCCCATGAGCAACATACCTAAGAGGTTGCTTCATATAAACAATCTCCTGTAAATCACCATAAATAAAGACATTCTTGACATCCAGCTGACACATCTCCCAGTCTTTGTTAATAGCTACATGAAAAAGGACAAAGATTGTAGTAATCCGAGCAACATGAGAAAAAGTGTCAAAGAAATCCACACCGTAGGTCTGAGAAAAAAAATCCTTAGTGACAAGTCGTGCCTTGTAATAATCAATTGTACCATTAGGAAGAGATTTGATTATAAAGACCCAGCAACAACCAATCACATCAACACCTGAAAGGGTAGGGACAAGAGTCCAAGTACACGCTCAGTCAGAGTTTTCATTTCTTCATCAAAAATGACTTTCCAATAAGGAACAACAAGAGTCTTTTAATAGGTAGCCGAGAGGGCATTTGCTGATATAGCGAGAGCAAAGCTCTTGGATGAAGTGGACAGCCAAGCATAGGAAATAACATTATGAAGAGGATGTTGAATGCATGTCTGAACTCCTTTCTGAAGAGCAATTGGCAGATCAAGATCAGACTTTGTTGTAGCATCAGATCCTTCCGTTGGAGCGACAGCTGGCCTGAGAACTGACAAAGATTGCTCGAAAGGGAAAGAAGCAATATCGAGAGATGGTGTAATTGGAATATGTGTGGTACGAAGTGACTCAGGTAATGGTGTTGAGACAATATGTATAGAAGATGTCTCATGCAAAGGTGCTGAGACAATAAGTATAAAAGGTAGCACATCAAATGGTAAGAGATAAGAAAGGGAGGAAAGTATGACGTATCTTCAAAGAATGTGACATCAACAAAAAATACAGTTTGCGGAGACGAGGATCAAAACATTGATACCCTTTTTGAGTTGGACAATAACTAAGAAAGATGCACTTAATAAAACGAGGAGAAAGTTTGTCATGACTATGAGAAGGTATATAGACAAATATCGCACAACCAAAAACACACAGAGGTAAAGGAAACAAGATGGCTTCTCGATATAGGATAGAGAACATGGTCTTTCCTTGAAGAACCGATGAGGGAATGCGGTTTATGAGATAACATGAGAGGAGAACGACATGATCCCAATAATATTGTGGAACATTCATTTGTAAGAGAAGGCTTCGAGCAACATCTAGGAGATACCAATTCTTGCGTTCAACAATGTCATTTTGTTGAGAAGTTTAAAGACAAGTAGTTTGATGAATTAAACCCTGACTTGCTCAAAAATCTGAAAATTGATGATTGAGATACTTCTTGCCATTATCAGTACGAAAAACTTTAATAAGCATATTAAACTGTGTGTGTATCTCATTATTTAAAAATAGTAAAAACAGAGTAAAATTCAGAATGCTCTTTAAGAGGTATAATTAAGTACACCTGGAGTAATCATCAATGAAGGTAACATAATATAGACTACCTATACCAATAGTGCTTGTAGGAGGACACCAGATATCAGAGTGAACTATATTAAAAGGACGAGAAGAACTATATTCCTGTTTTGATGGAAAGGAAGAGTGGTGGTGTTTGCCAAGATGGCAAGCTTCACAATTTAGAGAGGAGTCACCTTGAGGAAAATCTAGGAGAAGTTGGTAGATGAGGCGAGGAGGAGGATGACTAAGATGAAGATGTCATTGCAGAAGAGAAGTAGAAGCAGAGAGAGCAGTGACATTGTCAAGTAAGAAAAGGTCACCACTTTCAGTTCCAGTAACAAGTATCTCCTTGGAGTGAGGAATATGAAACTCATAAGTTTTGGTCATAAAGGTAAACATGCAATTTAGCTATTTGCACAGTGCAGGAATAGAAAGTAAATTATACGGAAAAGTGAGAACATAGAGAGTAACCTCAAGTTCGAGAGATGGTGTAGCTTGAACACTGCCAGACACACAGATAGAAGATAAAGAACCATCTGCAATAAAACCCGGAGGTAGCCGATTTTGTTATCCAAATGAGAGACGAGAAGGGGATTGTCCGTCAAATTAGTGGTATCTCTAGAGTCAATGAGCCACTTATGCTCAGTAGTCATGTGATCATGTCCTGAAGAGAAGGCAAGGAACATGGATAAAGAAGAAGAAGAAAAAAAACAGAGGCTCCATAAAAAAGTTAGGAAAGTTGCGCGGTTAAAGAAGAGAAGTCATGCAGTTAAACAAGAGAAGTCGTGTGGTTAAACAAGAGAAGTCACGCGGTTAAATAAGAGAAGCCGCGCAGTTAAGGGAAGGAAAGGAGGGTGTTGAAGTATTAGACCGGGCGGCCTTGCGGTCTTGTCTGGCGGTTTGTTGACCGAGCGGTCTGGCGGTCTCCTCTGGTGCTTGGAGACAGGGCGGTCTATCGGACTCTCAGTGCGACTTGTTCTTATCCTGCTGGAGTTGTCGTGCGGTTAACCCATCTGTCTAACCGCGCGGCCTGTGCGGTCTCCTTTATTTCTAGCCGCTCTGCCCTATACATGTTTAGTCCCACATTGTTTGTTTATACTCTCTCATATCTCCTCCATTCTATATAAGTGAGGTCATACCTTTGTAAATGATATCTTTTTTGGATAATAAAATTTCAATTATTCAAAAGTCTTTCCGTTTGTTCTTGCGTGTTCGCTACTTTCTACATGATATCAGAGGACACGGTTGTTTCCTCCTGATTATCTGCGCTCTCTGATTCTCGCGGCTTGTTTTTCGCTTTCCGTGACCTGTCTCGCGGCTTGCCTTCTCTTCTGTCCGCTGCCCAGTTCGCGCGGCTTGTTTCTGTCCGCTGCCCTGTTCGCGTGGCTTGTTTCTGTCCGCTGCCCTGTTCACGCGGCTTGCTTCTCCTTGGTTCTCTTCTCCTACTGCTAATCATCGCCGCGACCTGTTTCGTTGTCGCCGCGCTCCTGGTTCCTTCTTGCCTCTCTGACTTCCTAGTCGTTGCGGCCTGTTTCTGTTCGCCCGGCTTGCGACTTGTTGTAGTCGCTGCTTCTTGCCTCTTCTTCTCTTCTGTTCGCTCGGCCTTTTCAGTCCGCGTGACCTCTTCCGCTCTGTGCCTTTGACTGCTTTCTAGCCGCTTGTGTTCGCGCGGCTTCTTCCTTTTTTATCCGCTGTGGTTTCTTGCTGTGTTCTATGACTACTTCCGGTCTCACCACTACTCCTGCAGCTCCTTCTCCACCTCCTCTTCGGGCAACCTTGGCACCCTTTTTAAGCTTGTTGGCTCCAATTATCCCGATTGGAGCGTTTCTTTCACTTTTCTCCTTCACTCTCAACGCAAGCGTCATCACCTCACTGATGACCCTCCTCCTCGTACCTCTCCTGCGTTTGATGACTGGGATGCGAGTGATGCTCTTGTTCGCACCTGGCTGGCCAACAGCCTTTCTGATGAGTGCCTTCCCGTCATTCGCCATGATGAGACGGTCAAGGCCGCCTGGCTTCACCTCGCTACTCTCTATTCGAAGGGGGTCCAGACGTCCCACATTTATACTCTCTATACGGACCTCTTCGCCCGCCCTTCCATGTCTCCTACTGCGGCTTATCAGCAGGTTCAGGCTCTTGGTGCTGAAATCCTCCAGAATCGCCCCTTCTCCGCGGACTTGGCCGAACAGCACAAACACTTCCAGGAACTCCTGGTTGTTTGTTATCTTCTCCGTCTTCCCGATTCCTATGATATGATCCGCCAGCAGATCCTGGGTGAGGCGGAATCTCCCACTTTGGATGCCACCGCAGCTCGCATTGTCGCTGTTACTTCGCTGCTCCAGCGGCCTCTGTTGGCCTCACCCCCTTCCCAGGACTCCTTTGCTCACCAAGCTCAGAGGGGGGCCCTAGTGGCTGCGGCCACTCCGGCGGACGGGGTTCCTCCCGGTTCCTCTGCTCTCACTGTGGTCGTACCGACCATTCTGTTGACCGCTGCTGGCAGAAACATCCTCATCTTCGCCCTTCCGGTGATGCTCCTTCGGCCTCCGCCTCTTCTCGGCCGTCTGCCTCTGTGGCCACGACGTCAGGTAGTGCCCTCGTCATTACCCAAGGTAAATGGCTGATTGACTCCAGTGCTACAAATCATATGACTGACAACCCTCATTGCTTCTCCCGTCTTGAGACACATGACCACTTACCCCCGGTTCGTGTGGCGGATGGTTCCCCGTCCTCGGTTCATGGGACGGGCATGGTTCAACTCACCCCATCGCTTTGCTTGGAGGACACCCTCTATGTCCCGAAGTTCCCGTGCAATTTATTATCTGTTACTACTTTATGCCGGCAACTTCAATGCTCCGTCTTATTCACTCCCACTACTTATTCTTTTCAGGACCCGAGAACCCAGCGGACGATTGCTACTGGGACTGAGAGCGGCAGCCTCTACTTCCTCGACGATGTTTCCTCTCTGTCCGCCTACTCCTCTTCTACCGATCTCCTTCAGTGGCATCTTCGCCTTGGACATCCTCCTCCACGGATTCTTTGCCAGCTTCTGCCCCACTTACCCCCTACCAGTTCTCCGCTCAACTATGATGCGTGTCAGCTTGACAAACATCATCGCTCTTCCTTCCCACCGAAGCAAGGTCGTGGCTCCTCTCGCCCGTTTGATCTTATTCATTCTGATGTCTGGGGTCCGGCTCCTACCCTCACTGTTGGTCGGGGTAGTTCCTATTTTGTTACTTTTATAGATGATTTTTCACAATGTACCTGAGTGTATCTATTAAAAGATCGCTCTGAACTCTTTTCTATTTGACAATCATTTTATTTTATGATTCAGACTCAATTTGCAATTTCTATTAAAGTTTTACGTTCTGATAATGCCAACGAATATCTTAATCATGAGTTCTCCTCTTTCTTTCACCAACATGGCCTGCTTCATCAAACGACTTGTGTTTACACCTCCCAGCAGAATGGGGTGGCGGAGCGTAAAAACCGTCACCTACTTGATGTTGCTCGTACTCTCATGACGCAGATGCACGTCCCTCGCTCCTACTGGGGCTACGCTGTGCTCCTCGCCTGCTATCTCATCAATCGCCTTCCCTCCACAGTTCTCCACGGCCAGACCCCCTTCTCCATTCTCTACCCCCACAAGGAACCTTTTCCTCTCCCTCTCCATATCTTTAGCTGTACGGCCTTTGTTCACGCTCCCTCCGCTACCCGCGACAAGCTTTCCCCCCGTTCCACCAAGTGTGTCTTTTTGGGGTACTCTACCACTCAAAAAGGCTATTGCTGCTTTGACCCCCTTCTCCGCAAGCAGTTTGTCTCCGCGGATGTGATTTTTTTCGAGAATGCTTCCTATTTCTCTCCTACCTCTTCTCTTCCTTCTGATCTCTCTGTTCCCTCCACGCCTCTCGACGTCTTCCCACCTCCGTCTCCTCCTCCACCGTCTCCTTCCCAGTCCGTATCCCCACCCACCCCTCCACCCTCCTCTCCGCCACCGTCTCTCTAGTCCCGGGCCAGCCTTCTCCGCCACGGACGCTCCGGTCGCTGACGCGCCCGTCGACCTGGATCTTCCCATTGCTCTTCGCAAAGGGGTGCAGGCGTGTACTCAACACCCGCTTGCGGCAGTTGTTTCCTATGATCGGCTTTCTCCTTCTCGTAGGTGTTTTGCCTTGGCTATCTCCGCTACTTCTAGTCCCCGCACCTACCAGGAGGCTCTTTCTCTCCCTCATTGGAAGTCTGCCATGGATGAGGAGATGACTACTCTTACTGAAAGGGGTACCTGGACCCTTGTTCCTCTTCCCGTGGGCACTGATGTGGTTGGCTGTCGCTGGGTCTTCATTGTGAAATTTCGCCCCGACGGCACTGTGGATCGCTACAAGGCCCGGCTGGTAGCCAAGGGCTTCACTCAGACTTACGGAATTGATTACTTTGATACCTTTTCTACTATTGCTCGCCTCAGCACCATCCGGGTTCTACTTTCTGTGGCTGTTAACCGGGATTGGGCTATTTCCCAGCTTGATGTGAAGAATGCCTTTCTCTATGATGATCTTCAGGAGGATGTCTATATGGAGCAACCTCCTGGGTATGTTGCTCAGGGGGAGACACGTGTATGTCATTTGAAGAAGGCCATTTATGGCCTAAAGCAGAGCCCTCGGGCGTGGTTCGACAAATTCAGTGGCATTGTGGCTACCATCAGCTTTAGAAGGAGTTCGGCCGATCACTCCTTATTCATTCGTAAAACGGCCTCTGGACTGGTGGTTTTGGCAGTATATGTGGATGATATTCTTCTTACTGGCGATGACCGAGATGGGGTGGACTTGACGAAGAATCACCTCCGTCAGCACTTGGTCACGAAGGATATGGGCTCCCCGAAATACTTTTGGGGATAGAAATCTCTCGGAAACTTGACTCATTGGTTCTCTCCCAATGGAAGTATGCACTTGATCTTCTACAAGAAGCAGGATTGACAGGTGCCAAACCGACTCGGTTTCCCATGGCTATTGGAGAAGACAAAACGTGGACGGATGCCTCGCCTCTTCTATCTGATATCACAAGGTACAGACGTTTGGTAGACAAACTCATCTATCTCACGGTGACTAGACCCGACATCGCCTATGCTGTAGGCAAGGTCAGTCAGTTTATGCAAGCTCCCAGGGAGTGCCATCTTCAGTCTGCCCTGAAGATTTTAGAGTATATCAAAGCAGCACCAGACAAAGGGTTACTCTTTCAGAAGAATGGTCATCTGAGGGTTGAGGCCTACTCAGATTCAAGTTACGCGGATGACAAAGGTGATCGTAAATCCACATCAGGTTTTTGTACCTTTGTTGGAGGTAATCCCGTGAGTTGGAAGAGCAAAAAACAGTCTGTTGTCTCCAGATCTAGTGCAGAAGCCGAATACCGGAGTATGGCGTCAACCACGTGTGAGTTAAAGTGGTTGCGGGCTCTCATGCTTGACATGGGCGAGGTATATGACTATCCTCTCCCTATGTTCTGTGACAACAAGGCCGCAATATACATATCCAAAAATCCGGTCTTCCATGAGAGAACAAAGCATATAGAGGTTGACTGTCACTTCATTCAGGAAGAGATTTTGAAGAAACAGATTTGTACTCCATTTGTCACCTCTGACAAGGAATTGACAGATATCTTCACCAAGCCGGTCTCTACTTCCTTCTTCCATATTTGTGACAAGCTGAGCATGATTGATATCTATGCTCCAGCTTGAGGGGGAGTGTTGAAGTATTAGACCGGCCGGCCTTGCGGTCTTGTCTGGCAGTTTGTTGACCGAGCGGTCTGGAGGTCTCCTCTGGTGCTTGGAGACCGGGCGGTCTATCGGACTCTCAGTGCGACTTGTTCTTATCCTGCTGGAGTTGCCGTGCGGTTAACCCATTTGTCTAACCACGCGGCCTGTGCGGTCTCCTTTATTTCTAGCCGCTCTGCCCTGTACATGTTTAGTCCCACATTGTTTGTTTATACTCTCTCATATCTCCTCCATTCTATATAAGGGAGGTCATACCATTGTAAATGATATTTTTTTTGGATAATAAAATTTCAATTATTCAAAAGTCTATCCGTTTGTTCTTGCGTGTTCGCTACTTTCTACAGAGGGAAAATGCAGCTAAAGTCGCTTGGTTTAGGGAAGGGAGGGAGGGAGGGTGCGGCTAAAAAATCGCGATGAAGGAAACTGCGGATAAAGAGAAGTCGCAGAGGGTGCGACAAGAAATGGGCAAGATACAAGGCAAACTACGCGAACAAATTCGCGGATAGAAGAGAAGACAACACGAACAAGAAGAAACCCGCAAATAAGGCCAAAACTAGGTTAAGGACAAGAGGACCGTGGTTATGGAAAGCAACCACGACAAGGAGAAGAGCAAACGCGCTACAAGCAAGGGTATAAACCACATGAGATCGCCAAAATCTCAGCGGGCAGTTAGAAAGTCGATGTCCGCAGAGACAACAGAAGGAAGACAAGAATCTGCGATTAAAAAGAGACCGCAATATTCTCTGCAACAACCCAAACTTGAGAAAAATCATATAATGATGTTTTTTTTAATTTCTTGAAATCCCTCCTCTTATATCTAAACGAGCCACCCCCCCCCCCTCAATTTAAAACCTGCTCGGTCTAGGATTTTTTCCCGATCAGCTCCAGCCCTGATTCCCGCATGTCGCTGCTCCCGCTCTTCCCGTTACCGTCTTCAGCCACTCTCGATTCAAGCCAGAGGAAGCCCGTCTTCTGCTCCCGCTCCCTACGCCTCTTCCTCCCTTGGCAGACGATGCCTCCTCTCATTTCCCAGCCGTGGATGGCTCCGCCTGCTTGGGCCGACATCTCCTGCTTCCCCCCAACCCACCAGTTCTTCCTTCTCCCGTCATGGCTGACAAGAGCTCATCTTCCTTCCCAAGCAGCCGACAGCAACCTCCCCCTCCTCTCCAAGTGTCGGCAGCCCTCCTTGTCTTTGTCTTGGCCAAGATTTGCGAGAAAGTGCCTAGGGTTTGGTTCCCTCTCCTCCTTGAGCTAGGATTTGACTCCTTTTGGTAAGATTCCTCCTCCAAGCTCTCTTATTCATATTTTCTGTATCATTATTGAATTATTTGTGCTCCAAATCTCATGCAACTTGTGTTTCGTAATTTTTGACCCCTTAGTAATCGTTTAATTCTCGTTGTAATTGTGATTTCTGGCGTCATTCGTCGCATCAATTAATGGTTCGTGAACGAAATCCTTCTCCGAATTAGGGTTTTCCCAAGCCTAAGCGTCGCCAAGTCTCCGTCTCTGCATGGTAGTCTCTTCTCTCCCCTCACCTCTGAGAGAGGTAAATTCTCTTACCTCTCTCATGTTTAGGTTATTTGATGATAAATTGCCTGTGTTAGTGTAGTGATATTTTGCTATATCGCTTCTGTCATTCTTGTACAGGTTCAAAATAAGATTTCGGATTTCTCTTGTGCCGCTCAGCTATCATTGCCAGTTTCAGCTTTCTTAAAGCAAGTAGAGATCCCTTTCTCTTCCAAGCATTGTATTTAATTTATTGCATCTGTCCTTTGATTACGTGATAGAGACATTGCTGATGCGACCGCCATTGATCCCTGTCTGAGAGAGTTCGTGGATTGGGATGATCGATGCCGCAAGCACGAGGATGGGATTCTACCACGACGCCAATGCCGCCGCCGCTACATGTTAACGTCGCCGCCGTTGCATGTTTTGCTCGACGTCCGCCGCCGCCATTAAATAAAATATATAATATAAATTACATAATTATAATTATATATTTTATCAATTTTATTTTAAAATATTTTATTTCATGCATTTTATTATATTGCATTTTATTGTATTGTTTAAATTTCATGTAATGATGGGTGCATATAACCATCATAGTTTCATTTTGAATTTTGAATGGAGGAAATTGAGTGGTGTAGGCTATATATAGTCATGTATTGTATCATTTTGATTAGAGAATGAATGATAAGAATTTGAATCCCTAAATCTTTCTTGAGATCTTTTCCCCCCCTATTTCCCCTCTCTCCCTCTTGAGAATTCGGCTCCTCCTACCCTCCTCCCCTCTCTTTGTCGTCGGCCACTATCCCCCCTCTCTCTCTACTCGGCCTCCTCTCCACCACCCCCTCCATGTATTTTCATCTCCAAAGAAAAACTGAACCCCTTCTTGGTCATCTAGTTCGGCCAACCACTCTAGCCGCCACCCAATTCTCCCCTCCCTTGCTACACTCGGCCACCCTCCTCCCTCTACATCATCAAAGCCGACCACCCTCATAAATCCCAAAATCCGAGTATCCCCTCATCAATAACAAATTCCGACCACTCTCATCTTTATTTGGTGAAACTCGGCCAAGACACCAAGATCTCTCCTTGTGATTCCAACTTCGGCGTGAAGCGGCGAAGGCGGACGAGTTTTCTCTCCATCCGGCGTGACTCCGGCGGAGCTGTTGAAGAACGATTCAGAGAATACTGAATCAGAATCATCCATTCCGATTGGGTAACGAAAACCTTGCTACTTTGCGTGTTTTCCATCTAGATTAATTTTTGTGGTGGAATACCGTGACGTTGATTCTTGATAGCATTATTTTCATCGTGGTTTTCTTCGATTGATTTTGTTGTTCATCCTTATTTTATTTAAGTTCGAGAGGTTTGACGAACCTTCGTTTTCTTTTTGTTGCGAGAGATCTACCGTTTTCCGAATCGTAAATTTTGGTAAATCTCTTTTGGTACAACCATCGCTCGATCGGATCGGGTGGGTCCTTTTAGCCGGAAAGAATATTGGCCTATAGCCTTTATTCGATCCTAATCGGTTTGGCTTCCCGTACTTTAGTATCTAATTGATATAATTGTAGTACATGTGTGCCGCGTTGTAGTTTTGTGCGAGTGTAGAATTTGATCGTGGAGAGGCAGTCGTGTTTAGTCCGTAGATTTTACGGTGTCGACGTGAGAGTCTGCATCAATTTGGTATCAGAGGAAGGTTCACGTCAATTTCTTAATTGACACCCTCCCCCTTTTTATTATTTCGCCGACACGCACATGCATGTTTCTATGTCAAAATAATAAAACAAATTTTTTAGTTTTGGTCTGCCAATAACAACTTAAAATTCTCAGTTTTTCTCAAAATTCAAACAAATTAAATTCTGGAAATTCTCCATCATTTTATTAGTAAGAAATCAAAAAAATATTTTATTTTTATTAAGTTATTATTTTTAAGTCATTATAAATTTTTAATTTTGGTCTGCAAACAACGACCTATATTTTTATTTTTCTGCAAGAAAAAAAGGTATAAGAGCCAGGTTGCTAAGCGGGCTCTGATACCATTTTAATTGTATTATTTAAATTTCAATATAATGATGAGTGCTTTTGAGTGGGGGAGGATTAATGGAGACATTGCTGATGCGGCCGTCATTGATCCCCATCTGAGAGAGTTCGTGAATTGGGATGATCGATGCCGCAAGATTGAGGATGAGATTCTACCACAACGCCAACGCCGCCGCCGCTACATGATTGGCTCGACATCCGCCGCCGCCATTAAATAAAATATATAATTATAAATTACATAATTATAATTATATATTTTATCAAAATTTTATTTTAGCAATTTTATTTTGAAATATTTTTTTCATGCATTTTATTATATTGCATTTTATTGTATTGTTTAAATTTCATGTAATGATGGGTGCCTATAACCATCATAGTTTCATTTTGAATTTTGAATGGAGGAAATTGAGTGTTGTAGGCAAACTTGGGGACAATCCTCCCCAACTTAAATTTCATTGTATTGTAGCACTCTATTTCCTATGGTATGAAGGCAAGGCTGGGGTATGTTTAGCCACGACTTTAGCATACAAATAGTCATAACCGTCATAAGTGGGTGTCTGTATTCTAACATACACGTCATAGGCCATTTTCTAGTGGTGACGGAAAAAAAAATTCTACTTGAATCTGGTGCACATGCAATGAAATATGAACCTAACCCACTAAACTTTAGGAATGATAGAATTGTTCCCGCTTAGCAACTAGGGTAATAAATAAATTGTTTTGATTTTCTTGTTGAAGATATTATGAAGATTATTAAATATCTTTGAGTGGTACAAATCGACTGACGCAGATAAGGTGCGAGTGACGAGAATAAAGTTGTTAGGTAGAGCTAAGATATCTTGATTGAATGAGGAATGACGTCTGAGAACTGAGAACGGTAAATTACTTATTGGTTGAGCCGACATGAAGGCCATACTGACAGAACAGTACGTCCCTACGTACCATCGAACGCAGATGTTAGATGACTTGGCTACCCTTAAACATTTGAATAAGTCGGTCTCTGAGTATATGAGTCTTCTTAAGGATATGATGGTTAGGTGTGGTGTGAAGGAGGTGCCAGAGCTCACCCTCTCTAGTTTCGTAAGGGGTTAAACCCCTACATCCAGGGTAAATGACTGAGTTATGGTCACACCGACCTAAACACCACTTTAATGCTGCATTGGATGTTGAGAAGCATAATGTTCATAAGAATAAGACTCGCTTGTTTCAGAAGGGAGAGTCTGTCTTAGGACCACCACCCACTTTTAGGAAAACCATTCCTAATAGGTCTTGTCTTTGACTCCAAAAATGTTACTGCTAGGGTATTGCCTCTGTTAGCCTCGACGACTGAGCCTCCTAAGATTGTGATTGAAACTAATGAGGATTTTGATGTAGATGTAGTATCTCTTGATTCTGAGAATGACCCCATAGGTGAGAGTATTCCGACATATACGTTAGTGCCCGACGATTCTGATGAGTCTGAAATTGAAGGAATACCTAGTAATTTGGAAGATGATGTTTGGGATTATGATATTCTGATCTGTGAAAGTATTCTGTTGCCTATTACATGCCCTACTAGCGTTGTGTATGTTCACCCAAGTATTGAGTGCGCTCTCCAGGATACGATCCCCATCGTGTTAGAGCCTACGATTACACCCACTGAGATTGTATACGAGTTATCTAAGGAGTCTGAAAGTGATGATGTTTCTATTATTATGGATGAGTTAGGATCTGATGGAAGGGTAATTTTGGACGATACTATTGTTGTACACCCGGATGGGAGTTTTTTGATGTCATCACCGTTGGGTGAAATTTTTACTGATTCAGATTTTATCCCGAGTTTTATTATACCGACCCTTCCCCCTATTTATTTGCCCATATTAGTTGACTTTTTGGGACGTGGAACTCGTAGATGTGCAACCCCGTATTCGCGAAGAGAGGGCCCCAAATAAGGTGTGAGACTTGCAGCTCATTTTTTAAGCTTTTTGAGAGGTTTGACACTCTTGGTGGCCAATTTAGGCTCAACCTGCATAATATACTAGTAGGGGGATGAAATATTTGTCAACCCACATGACCCTTTTGAGGAGTCGCCCAGGCTGCATCTCACCCAGGCCGCAGCTCGCCAGGCCACCAGCTCGCCAAGCCGCCTCCTCTCCAGGCTGCAGCTCGCCCAGGCTGCGTCTCGCCAAGCCGCCAGCTCGCCAGGCCGCCAGCTCGCCAGGTTACCTCCTCGCCAGGCTGCCTCCTCGCCTAGCTCCAGCTCGTTAGGTCGCCTACTCGTGTAACGTCCCAATTCGTGCTAGGCCCCTCGTGCGCACTTTTAAGTTAGGAGAGCTGACTGGAGCTCAGGGAGTGCTGGAAGTTAGGCTTGCACTCAAGTAAGGGAGGAGAAGTTGGTCCACATAAGGACATGGGTACTAACACGGGCGTGTCCATACCCGTGTGGTACTCTGGTGTCTTTGCGTCTTCTTTGTGAGATTTCCAGAGAAGGACACGGGTAGTGACACGAGCATGTCCATACCCGTGTGGTTTTCTGGCAACCCTGCCCATTCTTGTCATGTTTCTCCCGAGCAGGACACAGGTAGTGATACGGGCGTGTCCCTACCCGTGTGTGTCCAAGCAACAGCTCGACAATTCGTCGAGCAGAGCTCGACGAACATTGTCGACCAGAGAATGTTCCTCCCGAGCAGGACATGGGTAGTGACACGTGTAACGCCTCGTCTGTCGAATGGTATATAACATAAGGTCCAGCTGGAACCCGACGTCATATACCACAGATAGTCGGAAGGGTTATATAAGAATATCAAAAATCCAACTATAACTACTCGCCCTAATACAGAGCATTCTAGCGGAAGCTTTTAAATATTTGGAAAGAACCCATAATTAAATAACAACTATCAAGAATGTCCACAAACTACCATAAGAATGAAATAACAAGTACATTGAAAGTACTTGGCCTTATGGCCTTACAAGAGTTTAATTAACAATTTAATGTTTTACATACATCGGCTCGCAGGCCGGCCACACATGACAAAAAATAAAAAACAACAATTCGCTTTGGCCTTCGAGGGCCAGCGCATCAACATGTGCTTCAACCCGCTATTTGGTACTTGGCTCCGCAGTACCTGCAAACAACATTCCACCGCACGATGGAAAACAAAGTAACGGTCAGCCAAAGCCGACCAAATTACAACGACCCCGCCCCTTACTCGGGACGTCGATGCTCTTTCCCTGCATTTCATTAGCCCAGCTAAACAGTAAAGTACAAACATACTTCACCACAGGTGTAGGCTCATACGACCAAACACCCCGTGCACTCACGGCACATTATCGGTGAATCCGGTTAATTCTATGGCTTCACCACCATCCCCGGGATGACAACATCGTGAGCATTTTAGCCTTTCTGACCACTGCCTAAGGCTCCCGACTATGCCAACGACCAGTCCCTCTATGGGTCTCTAGCACCGAACCACATAGCCCAGGTCCGATTCCACTTGCCCGTTGCTCACTCTACGTAGTCACCTTAAGACGTACGCACGGGCCAAGCTTCTCTCGGATCCCAAATCATTTCCAAACATCACATAACCCAGTTATGTTCAAGGCTGGCTCCAAGGCCGCCAAGTTAGAAGAACAACGTTTCCGCTCAGATTTTCGGGTGCGCCTTGGAGTTAATCCCCAAGGATCCCTGTTGCAAACTACTGTGCAGAAACCCGAAAATACAAAGCACAGAGTCTTCTCTGGCAAACCATATAATATGTAACATCACCGATCCAGACCAACACGTCCGGGTAGGCTTCACACACAATGCCTATGTCTGTACTTCGATTCCGAGCTCTATATGCAGCACAAGGGGGACTATTCTTGTCAACCCCAAGGAACACCGCACACTCACCGCACACTCGTGGGAGCGGGTTTCCTTATGCAAAAGAAGGAGAGTTTCACATGCTCAAGTAGAGAATCGTTACCCTTGTAGTTCGCTTTTGCGCCATGGGAATCTATCCGGATGAAAAGCTTTGCAAGGGAATTTCCTCTGCGGATCCGGTCTCGGTTCTCGATTTGGTGCTCCGATGCTGTGCCGGCGGCCGGAATCCTCCACTTACTTCCTCCTTGCTCTCTCCTCTCTCTAACTCCTTAGAAAGAGAAGGCTTAAGAGAAAATGGGGAATTAATCCTCAATTCCCCGCCTTAATAGAGCAGGAACACATCTGAGCCATTAGATCTTATTTAAAGAAAACGAATTGCTCAGATTCACCCAAACTCCCTCAATCCTAGGTCGAACACGGCCTTGCACACGACCGTGTCCCAGGCTGTGTGCCCCGATCCAGGCACGATCATCGAGCATAGAAAAGGACACGGGTCAAGCCACGCCCGTGTCTCAACCTGACACGCCCGTGTCGTGTCCTGACATGCCCGTGACCTAGGGCCGTGTCATAGATAACCGCCATGCCAACCGTCACGTCCCTTGGGAACACGGGTGGTGACACGGGTATGCACACTCCCGTATCACGCTTGACACGCCCGTGTCACGCTTGACACGCCCGTGTCACGCTTGACACGCCCGTGTCACGCTTGACACGCCCGTGTCACGCTTGACACGCCCGTGTCACGCTTGACACGCCCGTGTCACGCTTGACACGCCCGTGTCACGCTTGACACGTGTCACGCTTGACACGCCCGTGTCACGCTTGACACGCCCGTGTCACGCTTGACACGCCCGTGTCACGCTTGACACGCCCGTGTCACGCTTGACACGCCCGTGTCACGCTTGACACGCCCGTGTCACGCTTGACACGCCCGTGTCACGCTTGACACGCCCGTGTCACGCTTGACACGCCCGTGTCATGCTTGACACGCCCGTGTCACGCTTGACACGCCCGTGTCACGCTTGACACGCCCGTGTCACGCTTGACACGCCCGTGTCATTGCCGTGTTTCCTGCCGTGTCCTTTTCTGGACACAGCCGACCAACACAGAGAAAGACACGGCCTTGGACACGCCCGTGTCCTAGGCCGTGTACCCCTATTAAGGAACCAAAAATTCCTTAGGATGCGACTGGTTCGAATACGATTTTCGGGGTGTTACAAATCTCCCCCTTTAAAGAATTTCGTCCCAAAATTATGTAAAGGTACACAAAATTTAAATGTTAGATGAGTGGAATAACTCGGGGTATTCCTCCAACATAGACTGCTCTCGCTCCCATGAAAGATGCTCACATCGGCAGTTATCTCAACGGACTTTAACCATTCAGATTTCCTTGTTGCGGAGTCGTTTGAATTCAAAGTCTTCAATGCGTACTTGCTTGACCTTTGCCGTCAACCCGTAATCAACCGACACTTGATCGACCATGACCTGCGAAGGCTTTAGCACCGCCTTGCGCAACACCGATATGTGGAACACATCGTGTAGCCCACTTAACTCCACTGACAGCTTCAAACGATACGCTGCTTCGCCAACCCGCTCTAGGATTTCAAACGGTCCAAGGTATCTCGGACTCAACTTTTTCAAGCGTCGAACCCGCGAGACACCCTTGAACGACTTGATTTTCAAATACACCCAGTCTCCAACACCGAACTCCAAGTTCCTATGCTTGGCGTTATAGTATTTTGCCTGTCTGTCCTGAGCGATCTTCAACCGTTCCTGAATTGTACGTATCATTGAAGTGGCATCTTCCACTGCTTGACGTTTGAATAACTTCGGCTTGCCTGTCTCCAACAAAGATAACGACGTGCGACACTCTCTCCCATACAAGGCCTCGAAAGGCGCCATTCTAATACTCGCTTGATAGCTGTTATTATATGCAAACTCCACTATGTACAGGTGATCTTCCCACTGCTTTCCGAAATCCAGGAC
Source organism: Platanthera guangdongensis (assembly GCA_039583875.1). Taxonomy (NCBI): domain Eukaryota; kingdom Viridiplantae; phylum Streptophyta; class Magnoliopsida; order Asparagales; family Orchidaceae; genus Platanthera; species Platanthera guangdongensis. The sequence goes on from CM077166.1 coordinate 51,387,722, forward strand.
ACACATGCGAAGCATGTCCTCCATCATCCTGTTGATCCTCTCGGTCTGTCCATCCGTTTGTGGATGAAAGGTTATGCTGAAACTCAACTTAGTTCCCAACATACTATGCACCAGCCTCCAATCACTTGACGTGAAGCGTCCATCTCGGTCACTAACAATACTGCGGGGCACACCATGCAATCAAACAATATTATCCACATAGAGTTTGGCTAACTTTTCCACCGAATCTTCCTTCCTGTTCGGGATGAAGTGCGAAACTTTTGTCAATCTATCTACGACCACCCAGATGGCATCGTTTCCCCTGCGACTTTGGCAAACCATGCACAAAATCCATAAAAATGTCGTCGAACTTCCACTCCGGAATAGGTAAGGACTTCAAGAATCCTCCGGGCTTCTGACACTCTGCCTTCACCAAGGCACATGTTTGGCACTTGGCCACATAAAGTGCTACATCTTTCTTTAATCCTGGTCACCAGAACAACTTCTTCATGTCTTTATACATCTTCGTGCTCCCCGAGTGGATCGAGTACTTGGTATGATGAGCCTCGTACATCAACTCCTCCCGAATATTATCCGCACTAGGGATGCATAGGCGACCGTCTCTCCTTAGTAGTCCATCCTCAACAGTAAATTGGGAGTTTGACCCATCTAAAGATTCATCTAAGATCTGCTTCATGCTGCTATCCTGAACCAGAGCCCTCCGAACCCTATCAGCTAGGTTATACTGCACCTCTGTCCAATACAATTTCACCTCAGCACTAATCTGCTTGTCGACGCTGAAAGAAATTGTACCTAATCACCTAGAGGGGGGGGGGGGTGAATAGGTGACCTTAATTTTTTTAAAGTTTTAGGCAGAGTCACAGACTTATAAGCAATTATTCACAGCAATATAGCACAACAATCACAAGATAAAGCACACACAGAGAACACACAGATTTTATAGTGGTTCCCCAAGGTCTGGGTACATCCACTTTCACCCTTCGCCTATCTAGTAGTGTACTAGATTCGGCCCAACTTCTCCACTATTCCTCAGATCCTCAGATCTTACACTCAGAACCCCAAATAGGTTCCTACAGCTCAGAGTGATCCCACTCTTACAACTCAGGCACAAAGGCCTTACCACTCAGTATTCACAAAGACATACACTCAGCCTTCAACAAGGCCTACACTCAGCCCACAACAAGGCCTACACTCAGAGAAAAGTATCTCCTACACTCAGGCACACAGGCCTTACCACTCGGCCTTTATAATTTCAGGCTTACAACTCAGATCCCTTAGGATCTTACAAGAAATTACAATTACAATATATATACCCACAACTCAGAATGAGAGAGAAGAGTTGTTTGGTTTCTTAATGAATTCTTGAAAGAACTTAGCTGAGATCAACCTCCCTTGGCTTCCTTCAAAGCTTCTTGAATTTAAAACACAGTAGGGTTGAGTCTCTATGCAGCTGATCTTCAATCACTGCTGACTTAAGAATCAGAACTCAATCTGAAACTTTTCTTCACAGCCTGGTTCAACAGCTGTCTTCTTGGAAGGAGCTCTCTCTCTCCAACTTCTTAGATCTTCACTTGAAGGTCTTCTTCTAGTTGTATTGTTCTTCAATGAATTGATTTCCAACTCCCTTGATCTGTTGAAGGTATAAGCATTTATATAGACTTTCTTCATGGTGACCGGCTGGTCCGGTTCCTAACAACTTTCTGACAGCTCTGACAGTTGCAGTAGACCGGCTGGAATGACAGCTGTCAAGTCATCCAGTCACTTCTTGAATTTTCTGTAACTGTCTGAAAGTGTCGAGACAGTCAGTCTTAAAGTGTCGACACTGATAGACTAAGTGTCGACGCAAGTTGACTAAGTGTCGACACTAGCCTTCATGGTGTCGACACAACTCCTTGTGTTGTAGAAATTACTTCTCGACACAGCTTCTTCAACATGTGTCGACACTGATCCTGTGTGTCGACACAAGTCCTTCTTCTTTGATACTTAGTTGATTTATTGTAAGTGTCGACACAACTCCTTTGTGTCGACACATCTTCTTGTGTTGATACTTACTAAGTGTCGACACATGCCTTCTGTGTTGATACTTTTGCTGAGTGTCGACACAGCTCCTTTGTGTCGACACAACTCCTTTGTGTTGAGACTTTGGCCGAGTGTCGACATATCTCCTTTGTGTCGACACATTCTTCATATGTTGAGACTTTGGCTGTGTGTCGACACATTCTTCATTATGTCGACACTTGTACTTAGAATTTGTTGAAATTTGCTGAGTGTCGACACAGCCTCCTAGTGTCGACACTTTTGATGTCGACAAAGTTCCTCTGGGTGTCGACACTGCTTCTAAGTGTCGACACAGCTTCTCTGGACATTTCTTCATTGAGTGTCGATACATCCTGTATGTGTCGACACTTTCCGTCTGGTGTCGACTCTGTATTCCTGGTGTCGACACAATTACTCCAAGTGTCGACACTGCTTCTCTAGGTGTCGACACAAGACTTCTTAAGTGTCGACACTTTTCTTCTGGGTGTCGACACATGGACTTAGAAACTTTTCAGCTTTCCCTGCAAATACTTAACCTGCATAACTAAACTCAAAACACATCAAATACATTTTGATGTATATCATTGAGTAGGGTGAGGCTTCTTCTCAGTATGATGTAAAACAATATTAAACGACAGGGTAAGTACATAAACATGTATAAACAAAACATGTATACACAAATATCTCAGAACATTAATGTAATAGATTTAACATATATCACATTGTTCTAACAACTTCAACATATTCATTATTCAAAAGTTTACAGAAAGTTGAATGCAACTGATTTCACATAGTAAACTTAAGAAAAATTCTATCCTATTGCTGCTCAGGCTCCTTGATCACAATTCCCATTCCTGATTGTATCTTTACTTGGACTAGGGCTTCAGCATCTTCAGCAGCAGCAGGCTTCTTTCCTTTAAGATCCTTCTTTTTCAATTCTTCAGCTTTGATCTTCTGCCTTTCAAAGTAATGATAAGGCTTAGGGAAGTACTTGCTAGGCTCTTGTGCAGTAGGAGGTAGCTTTCCCATCTTAGCCTTTCTTCTATATTGAACAATAGCCTCTTGCCCGTTCTCATGCTTTCTCCACTCCAGATCAGAATACCATTTGCCTCTATCCAGAATATTGTCTTTAGCAGCCTTCCATGCAGTCAAAATGATATTCCTGGAAGTGGTGCTCCATTGTTCAAAGTCAGGCCTAAGTTCAGCTTGCTCTCTGAATCTCTTCTTAGACAATTGAGTCTCTTGTTCTTTTAGCAAAGCTTCTTGTTCTTTCAGTATTGCCTCTGGCACAGGCTGAACTACTTTCTCAAGGATGACATTCTGATTTCCTTCAGGAGGACTATACATTAACTGTATCTCTTGATGTATCATATCAAATTCTGGTGGAGGGTATATTACTTGAGCCACTTCAGCTTGCTCCCCTTCAAGATATGTAGGATTAATTCCAGACTCGACAACATTGTCATCATCACATAATGGAGGATATCCAAGGGTGGCTCTGATGAATTTGAAATCCTCTTTGCATGATCAGAGCCTGCTTTGACTAACACCCTCTCCCCTTTTATGACTTCTCTTTCAATGTGATCCCTCAGATCATCTTTCTGAAACCTTATCTGTGCATTCAGATAATTTACTCCATCTTTATATAAGGGTTTTAATCTTTGAAGCTTGTCAGTAATTGCCTTCTGAGAGTCTTCAATAGCAGTTTTAACAGCAGTTAGGCTCTCTTGCAATTGTTTGTCAAATTCAGCCTTGGTAGTAGCACTTATTGTAGTCTGACCAGTAGCTATATTCTTCATTTCTGTTACTATTGCATTGTGTGAAGCAGTGAGATTATCATTCATTCTCAGCTGGTTCTCCAGGACATAGCCTTGTTTTAGTGCAATATCATCCACTTGTGTTTTGATCTTTTCCTGATGAGTGGCCAGATAGACTACTGCATTCCCTCCTTTATGGAAGCAGTCAGTCATCTCTTTCTTGTTCTGATTCACTTCAAATCTGATTGACTTGATATCTTGGGCCAGATCAAATTGTAGTGACTTATGACCTTCATCTATGTACTTTTCCAGAACTTTTCTTTGCTCATCCAGCTTAATCTGCATGGCCACCATCAGTGAATTGAAATCAGTTGATGGGGCAGGCTGTGGTGCAATTGTTTGCAGTGCCTTTTTATATGTCTGGCTCCTCCTCTTGAAGACTTGAAATTTTCTCTTCTTGGCTCTTGCAGCCACTTCATCCTCTAAGGCAGATGTGCTGGCTATTTCAACTCTTTCCTTTGGGCTAGGAGGTAAGTCCTTCCTAGGTAACTCCTCAGCATGCTGTTGCATCTCAGGTTCTTGTCTTGTAGTTTCTACTTAAATCTCCACATGCTCCCCCTCAATATTGACCTTCTCCCCCTCAGCAGCAACTTTCTCTTTCTCAAAATCTGTTTGGAGAAGATCAGGGAATAGCTCTTCTAAGGTAAATTCCTGTTGATGATGGGCTGGAGAATCTCTAATCTCATCAACCACTTGATCAGCAACAAATGTGTCCTCCGTGACAACATCTTGGGGTTGACTAAGAATCTGAGGTTGCTGATTAGCATCAGATAATGTGTCAGTCATAACTTCATATTCAATAGAGAAATCTAATTAGTTGATTTCAATTATTACCTCAAGTATGGTCTGAGTAGCTTGTTCACTCTCTAGAGGAGTTGGCTCATCCACAAGTAAGGGCTCCCCCTGGAGTGGATCCAGGTGAATTGGGCTTGCTGGTGGTAGCTCCCCCTGCCTTGGTGCATCTTCTTATCTAGCAGGTGACTGGCCAGCATTTCTAGTTTCTTGTTCATCTGGAGTAAAAACAACTTGCTCTTCAGAGCTACTTGAGGATTCTTGAGCCACATGGGCTGTCTTTTTCTTCTTCCTTTGGAGTGTTTCCTTCTCAGGAGTTGGCATTTCTTTGGTCAGTACTCTATCCCACCTAGAGAAGATTCTCAAATTCATTCTCCTCATGTGGTCAATTTTGAAACCTGCAGCTTGGTTCATTACCTCAGGTATACTGCCAGCTAGGTAAAGACTTAGTATTCTATCCAGATTTGGCTTCTTCATACTTTCTTTAATTTTATCAAACATAACTGTAGCCCAATCAGTATTTAGTTTGAATATTATCCTTTTCATGAGGCTGAACATATAAGCTGAGATTCTGTCATGGCCTCCAGGCTTGCTCAGGATGACTTTGCCCACAATCTCAGATAGAAACTTGCCTTGCATATTCATTCCCTTTCTGTTGAAAACAGATCCAATTTTCATTTTGGAGTCCAGTCCACAGCATGTTAGTGCTTCTCTAGTCTTAGAAGCAGAAACATCTTCTTCTTCCTTAGTCCTTGGTAGTTGAAGTACCTTTCTCAAACTCTTAGGAGAGACCTTCACCTTTGCCCCATGAACTCTTGACTTTATCTTGAGTCCTGATTCATCTAGTGTTGCTCCATTCAGAAATTCCAGGACCTCCTTCTTCCAGATCTTGATCGGTTCTGAAACAAGAAATTCTAACCCAGTTTCTGCAATTAGGGTTATCACGTCTTTGATCTCGGGTTCCGCGTCATCAAATGCGTGTCGCACGAGTTCATATCCTTCATTCACATTCTCTTCTAGCTTGGGCGCCATTAGGGTTTGAATAAATTTGAATTTAGAGAAGAGAGGTGTCGACACACAAGTTTGGTCTCGAAACTTTGGTGAGCGTGTCGACAGATAATAGCAAAAACCTATTTATACCTTTCTAGAATCGAAGATGAAAGGGCACATCAAAATACTCAAATTGTGTCGACACTGTTGATAAGTGTCGACACAGACTTATAATGTCTCGACAACTATGTGTCGACACAAGTATAGTCGACAGAATATATGTGTCGACACTTGTTTATGTGTCGACACCACTTAGCTCGACACTTAGTCAAGACTTTACTAGACTAATTCTGTGTAAATCTTAAGTGTCGACACCACCTTGGATGTGTCGACACCTACATTACAAGTGTCGACACTAATTCTCTGAAGTGTCGACACCGACTTCCTAGATGTGTCGACACCTTTTCTCTGAAGTATCGACACCACTTCTATGTCTCGACACAGACAACTCTGTGTGTCGACACTATTTTTCTTAGCCAATTTTTTGTAAACTATTCTAAGTTTATCATCCCTAATTCAATTTTGAATTTATTGAATTTGGTTTCATCTAAGGGCTTAGTATATATGTCAGCTAGCTGATTATCTGTATTAACATACTCTAGTGAAATATCTCCTTTTTCCACATGTTCTCTTAGAAAATGGTATTTTATTTCTATGTGCTTAGTCCTACTATGGGAAACAGGATTATTAGCAATAGAAATGACACTAGTAGAATCACAAAATAGAAGTGTTCTACTTACTTGAATACCATAATCTTCAAGCTGATGTTGTATCCATAAAAGTTGAGCACAACAACTTCCTGCAGCAACATACTCAGATTCTGCTGTGGAGATAGCCACACTTGTTTGTTTCTTGCTACTCCATGAAATCAGTCTTCCACCTAGGAATTGACAGGTACCTGTTGTACTTTTCCTATCTTCCTTGCAGCCTGCAAAATCTACATCTGAATAACCTGTCAGTTCAAAGTCTCCATTCCTAGGGTACCAAAGGCCTAGATAAGGAGTGCCCTTGAGATATCTCAGAATTCTTTTGACTGCTGTCAAATGAGATTCTTTAGGGCATGCTTGGTACCTAGCACAGACACATGTAACATACATGATATCTGGTCTACTTGCAGTCAAATTCAATAGGGAGCCAACTATCCCTCTATACAAAGTCTCATCTACAGGTTTCCCTGCATCATCTTTGCTAAGAGACATACTTGACCCCATAGGAGTTTTCATGGTAGTGGATGATTCCATACCATAATTCCTTATCAATTCTAGAGTGAACTTAGACTGACATATGAATAAATCATTCTCAGTCTGTCTAACTTGAAGACCCAAGAAGAACTTAAGCTCCCTCATACTGCTCATTTCAAATTGTCCTTGCATTAGTTTTGCAAATGTTTTGCAAAGACTACTTTCAGTAGACCCAAATATGATGTCATCTACATATATTTAGACTAGAATGATCTTGCCTCTAGATTCCCTAAGGAATAGAGTCTTGTCTATTTTCCCCCTTGTGAATTTATTCTCAATGAGGAAACTAGACAGGGTTTCATACCAAGCACTAGGGGCTTGTTTTAACCCATACAAATCCTTCCTAAGTCTATAGACATAATTAGGTTTGATAGAATCAACAAAACCTGATGGTTGTTCTACATAGACTTCTTCCTTCAGATTTCCATTCAGAAAGGCTAACTTAACATCCATTTGATATACTTTAAACCCTTGATAGGTTGCATAAGCCAGGAACATCCTTATAGCTTCCAGTTTGGCTACTGGAGCAAAGGTTTGATCAAAGTCAATACCTTCTTCCTGCATATATCCTTTAACAACCAATCTTGCTTTGTTCTTTATAATAAATCCATGTTCATCCAGCTTGTTCCTAAAGATCCACTTAGTCCCAATAATGTTGTGGTCTTTTGGTTTAGGAACTAACTCCCAGACATTGAACTGGTTCAGCTCCTCTTGCATAGCCTCAATCCAATGAGGGTCTAGGATGGCTTCTTCAAATCTCTTTGGTTCTACTTGGGATAGAAAACTGGATTAGAGTACTGAACTTAGATTTCTGCTCCTTGTTTGTACCCCTTGTCTGAGATCACCAATAATTTGATTGGCTGGATGATCTTTTAAATGCCTATTTGCTGGAGGCAGCCTGTCTTCAGGTTGTACTCCTTCAGCTTCTTCAACTTGCTGCACCCCTTGGTCTTCTTCTGTATCAGGTGCATCTAGTACTCCCCCTAGACAATAGCCACTATCATCCACTTGCTGTCTTGCAGTAGAACTTTCTTCAATAGTAAGCTTGTCCATCTTCTCAGTTACACCCATGGAGCTGCAAATACTTCTAGACAATTCATTATTAATGAGTCTAGCTTCATCAAATACTACATGTACTGACTCTTCTACAACTTGAGTAGTCGAGTTTTAGACCCTATAAGCCTTACTGTTATTGCTGTACCAAACAAAGATCCCCTCTTGGGATTTGACAGCAAACTTGGTTAAGTAAGACTTACCATTGTTAAGTATATATCATCTACAACCAAAGATCCTGAAATAGGACAGATTTGGTTTTCTGCCCTTCACAATCTCATAGGGGGTCTTATTGTGGCTCTTGTTGATAGTAGCCCTATTAATTACATGGCATGCAGTATTAACTGCCTCAGCCCAGAAATATTCTGGGAGTGATGTGTCACTCAATAGGGTTCTACCAGCCTCTATCAAGATTCTATTTTTCCTTTCAGCAATGCCATTTTGCTGAGGTGTTCTTGGTGAAGAAAATTCCTGAAATATCCCAAACTCTTCACATAGCTTTGTCATACTGTCAGACTAGAATTCAGTACCATGGTCACTTCTTATTTTGACCACTGTACTGTCTAACTCATTCTGAATTTGTTTGACAAAACTATAAAAGATACTAGGAGTTTCAGATTTCTGTCTAAGGAAGAACACCCAGGAAAACCTTGAGTAGTCATCTACAACCACAAATTTGTAGACCTTCCTACCTAGGCTGTGAACTGGCATAGGACCAAAAAGATCCATATGCAAGAGGTATAGGCACCTCACAACATCTTTGTTCTCAATGCTATTAAAGGTGGATCTAGTCTGCTTGCCCTTTTGACAAGCTGAGAATATCTCATCTTTAATACACTTAACCTGAGTACCATTCCTCACTAACTCTTTGCTAAAGAGTTGACCAATTGTCTTATAGTTGAGATGGGCTAGCCTCTTGTGCCATTTGACACAATGAGAGACTTTCTCATCAGCTACAAGACACATAAGAGAAATATTGTTCTCACACATAATGTCTAGACAATAGACATTTCTCTTCCTATAACCTGTCAGAATGATCTCTTGATCATTTGACCTCCTGATATGACAACCATCTTTGACAAATGAGATGTCATATCCTAAATCACTAAGCTGACTTATACTAATGAGGTTGTGTTTCAAACCTTTAACATAAGCCACTTGAGTAATTGTAATAAGGTTGCTAGAAATGTTACCAAAGCCTTTGATGATTCCTTTTTTAGAACCACCAAAGGTGACTTTAGGACCATCCTTGATTGGTGTATAGTCCTTTAGCAATCCCCTAGTTCCAGTCATGTACCTGGAACATCCACTGTCCAAGTACCATATTGGGGCATAGTCACTTGGACTCACTTGCAAAACAGATTAGTTAACCTTAGAACCCAAAGAATTCTTGGGTCCTTGGTGCTGGTTATTTTGCCTCTTAACAAAACTACCTATAGCTTTTCTAGCAGGCAGATTGTTACTCACTTTGGCACTTGAATTGTGCCAACAGTCTATGGCAAAGTGGCCTATCTTGCCACAACACCAACACTCAAATCTGTTGTACCTTTGTTTAGGTACAACCCTGGCTATTTTGTCTACAACAGGCTCCTTATTGAGTACTGGGGCTTTGCCCTTAGACTTGGACTTTACAGTCCTGGCAGGTTTTGTAAACCCCAATCTAGTTTTACCCTTTTGAGAAATGAACTCATATATCAAAGGTAGAATAGACTTTGGTTTAGAAAACCTTGCTACTATATCTCTCTCTTTCTGAAGACTAATCTCCAGATTTCTGATTTGATCATTTTTAAATGTTATAGTCCCCATCTGAATAACAGTAATGTTCTTCAGCCTGATTATTTCATTTAGTTTCTGATCAAGCAACTTATCAAAATCTGTTGTAGCCACTTTGAGATTAGCAATCTCCTTAGCCTGACTCTTGCCCAAGGATTTGCTTTTCTTCAAAGCTTGCAACACTACTCTATATTCATCAATAAACTAGTGAATGTCTCCTTCAGATTCAGATTCACTAAAATCACTTGATGCTGATGTATCTGAATCTGACTCAGTACTAGAAATTGAACTATCAGAACAATTTTGTACCTGACTTGGTCCAGGATGATCCTGGATTTTGTCTCCTTCTGATAAGGCCATCAGTCCCTGACACTAATTGTCCTCATGCTCATATATTGAGTTCATTAATTGGATGAACTCATCTTCCTCTTCTTCAGCAAACAGTCCAATATAAGCTTCAACTTCTGAATCTGATTCTGAAGATGACATATCAGACAGACTTTTGTCCTTCTTAGCAATAAAGGACCTTTCCTTTTTGCCCTTGATTTGAGTCTTCTTCTTATCAGTAGACTCTTTCCTTTTCTCTGGACAGTCAGCAACAACATGTCCCTGTCTGTTACAACAATAGCAAACTATCTTTGAGGATGTAGTTTTACTTTGCCTGGACTTTCTTCTTTCATTCTTTGATGGCTTCTGTGAAGTGGATGGCTAAAACCTCCACTGTTTCTTCTTAAGAAACTTCTAAAAATGTCTAGTGAAAGCTGCAAAATCTTCATCACTCTCACTGTTTTCAGAATTCTTGCTTTCTGACTCATCTGTCTCAGTCTCAGCAACTTTTGGAGGTGGAGATGGAGACTTACTTTAATATTTCCTAGTGGCTTTTGTCTTGAATGCCACAGCTCTTTATTTATGCTTAACTCTGGTAGTCTTCTCCTCCTCCTTCCTTACCATTAACTGCATCTCATATGATAATAGTTTTCCAAACAATATTGGAGGAGGAATGTATGCTAATTTGGCCATTTCCCTTATGACACAAATCTTAGTATCTCAGTCTTTAGTTAGGGATCTCAAGAACTTATCATTCAGCTCATAGTTGTTGAATTCTCTTCCATAAGACATCAACTCATTGACAATCCTATAGAATTTTTTGTAGCATTCTGTTATACTATCAACCTGCCTTGTCTGAAACTTTCATACTCCTGATTTAATAAAGACTTTCTGTCCTGTCTAACTTCTTCAGAGCCCTCCATGTACACTATCAGTGTGTCCCACATTTCCTTTGATGTTTTACAGTGAATTAAATTCTAGAATGTGACATCATCTATTGCACTTACTATAATATTCGGGGCCCTCTTGTCCATAGTGGCCAGAATAATCTCATCCTTGGTCATTTCAGAATAGTCTTTTGGAGTTCTCTGATTTGCATCTAACACAGATACCTTCATTGGCACATATGACCCTTCTTTAACAGTAATATAAATTCTGGGGTCAGAGGCTTCCATAAACAGTCTAACCCTTTCTTTCCAAATGCCAAAGATCTATTTTCTATAGATTGGCAACTTCATGGATCCTAGTTCTTTGTGATTCTCCGTTGAACCCATTTTCTTGATTTTCTTGATTATGCTAAGTCTACCTACAGGATCTTTTACTCAGACTGTTATGTCCTTTTTGAGTAACCTGGCTCTGATACCATTTGAAAGAAATTGTACCTAATCACCTAGAGGGGGGGGGGTGAATAGGTGACCTTAATTTTTTTAAAGTTTTAGGCAGAGTCACAGACTTATAAGCAATTATTCACAGCAATATAGCACAACAATCACAAGATAAAACACACACAGAGAACACACAAATTTTATAGTAGTTCCCCAAGGTCTGGGTACATCCACTTTCCCCCTTCGCCTATCTAGTAGTGTACTAGATTCGGCCCAACTTCTCCACTATTCCTCAGATCCTCAGATCTTACACTCAGAACCCCAAATAAATTCCTACAGCTCAGAGTGATCCCACTCTTACAACTCAGGCACAAAGGCCTTACCACTCAGTCTTCACAAAGACCTACACTCAGCTTTCAACAAGGCCTACACTCAGCCCACAACAAGGCCTACACTCAGAGAAAAGTATCTCCTACACTCAGGCACACAGGCCCTACCACTCAGCCTTTATAATTTTAGGCTTACAACTCAGATCCCTTAGGATCCTACAAGAAATTACAATTACAATGTATATACCCGCAACTCAGAATGAGAGAGAAGAGTTGTCTGGTTTCTTAATGAGTTCTTGAAAGAACTTAGCTGAGATCAACCTCCCTTGGCTTGCTTCAAATCTTCTTGAATTTAGAACACAGTAGGGTTGAGTCTCTATGCAGCTGATCTTCAATCACTGCTGACTTAAGAATCAGAACTCAATCTGAAACTTTTCTTCATAGCCTGGTTCAACAGCTGTCTTATTGGAAGGAGCTCTCTCTCTCCAACTTCTTAGATCTTCACTTGAAGGTCTTCTACTAGTTGTATTGTTCTTCAATGAATTGATTTCCAACTCCCTTGATCTGTTGAAGGTATAAGCCTTTATATAGACTTTCTTCATGGTGACCGGCTGGTCCGGTTCTTAACAACTTTCTGACAGCTCTGACAGTTGCAGTAGACCGGTTGGAATGGCAGGTGTCAAATCATCCAGTCACTTCTTGAATTTTCTGTAACTGTCTGAAAGTGTCGAGACAGTCAGTCTTAAAGTGTCGACACTGATAGACTAAGTGTCGACATAAGTTGACTAAGTGTCGACACTAGCCTTCTTGGTGTCGACACAACTCCTTGTGTTGTAGAAATTACTTCTCGACACAGCTTCTTCAACATGTGTCGACACTGATCCTGTGTGTTGACACAAGTCCTTATTCTTTGATACTTAGTTGATTTTTTGTAAGTGTCGACACAACTCTTTTGTGTCGACACATCTTCTTATGTTGATACTTGCTAAGTGTCGACACATCTTCTTGGTGTCGACACATGCCTTATGTGTTGATACTTTTGCTGAGTGTCGACACAGCTCCTTTGTGTCGACACAACTCCTTTGTGTTGAGACTTTGGCCGAGTGTCGACACATCTCCTTTGTTTCGACACATTCTTCATGTGTTGAGACTTTGGCTGTATGTCGACACATTCTTCATTATGTCGACACTTGTACTTAGAATTTGTTGAAATTTGCTGAGTGTCGACACAGCCTCCTAGTGTCGACACTTTTGATGTCGACAAAGTTCCTCTGGGTGTCGACACTGCTTCTAAGTGTCGACACAACTTCTCTGGACATTTCTTCATTGAGTGTCGACACATCCTGTATGTGTCGACACTTTCCGTCTGGTGTCGACTCTGCATTCCTGTTGTCGACACAATTACTCCAAGTGTCAACACTGCTTCTCTAGGTGTCGACACAAGCCTTCTTAAGTGTCGACACTTTTCTTTTGGGTGTCGACACATGGACTTAGAAACTTTTCAGCTTTCCCTGCAAATACTTAATGTACAACCCTGTGTCCGGCGAGCGGGTCCCACCAGGGAGGTTGAACAGGCCTGCCCCCGCGACTCGCACCCAAGCGGCAGGACGGGCTGAACGACTAAAGGGCTGGCCCGCTCCTGCCCATCTCAGGCGAGCGAGCTGGCAACCCGCAGCAAGCGAGCCGGACCCGAGCTGGCGACCCGCAGCAAGCGAGCCGGACCCGAGCTGGCAACCCGCAGCAAGCGAGCCGGACCCGAGCTGGCAACCCGCAGCAAGCGAGCCGGACCCGAGCTGGCGACCCGCCGCAAGCGAGCCGGACCCGCGATTGGCGACCCGCCGCAAGCGATCCGGACCCCGAGCGCGACCTGACCGCCGATCCGCCCGGCAAAAGGCAGGCGGCTCGCCCATATCGGCTCGCACTCGCCCAGTGAGGGTAGGCGAGCCCCAGAGCCGGGTCGCACCCGCCTCCTGCGGGAGAACTGAAGGCGAGCTGACCGCCCGGGGGTGCGAATAGCTACTCAGAACAGCGGAGCCTCGCTGTTGGCAGGCCAGGTTGGACTGCGCATAGCTGTTCAGAACAGCGGAGTTTGGCTGTTGGCAGACCCATCCAGGGGTCTTTTGGTACTTCCAGGTCAGTCCTTTTGGTTATTGGCAGTTCAGATTCTGAAAATCTATAAATAAGACCCAAGGGGTACCTCAGAGGACACGCTTTCAGTGCCTCCTTGCTCTCATTTTCAAGTGTTCTCTGAGAGTACCTTAGCTCGGCTCTTGGCTAAGGAGGGGAAGCGCTTAGAGATCTTCCGGGTTTGTGGTGGGACCTCCCTGCCGAGCCCTTGGGTCTGTCTTTCCTTGTCTCTCTCGTTGTTTTCCTTGCAGGTGCGAAGTAGGCGCGAGACCACCCCTTCCCCAAGGGTCGAACTCCACAAGAGTCCGGTTTCCGGTTTCAACATTTTGGTGCGGTGAGCGTGGAAAGTGGTCAGTGCAGAAAAGCTTCGGCGAGCTCAATGACGGGAGGTCAAGGATCTGACAGGCAGAACTCGCCGCCCAACCCACCTCTCGCGACAGTGGGGATGTTTGAAGACTTCAGGAACGAGGTGCTGGATCTCGTCAAGATCGCACTCGGCGTGCGGGCCGAGTGTTCGACTCCGGCAGCCCAGATCGCAGCCGCCCCCTCTCTGGGCGAGGACGCTCCTGGCAGGCGAGCCGGGAAGGAAGTGGCTGAGGAAGGTCGGGGGAGCGAGCTCTCGGGGCGCGAGCTCTTCCCCGGCTCGGCAGGCCGAGGCCGATTCGGCGAGCTGGGTCCGCGTGACTCGCCGGCCCGCCAGGTGGGGGGAGGCAGCCCTTTTAGCGAGCTGGTCTCCTCAGCTCCAGTACCAGACGGGTTCAGAGAGCCCGAGATGACCTACTACACCGGGAAGGGAGACCCGGTTCAGCACGTCCAGTGGTTCGAAGACGTGGTCTCCATCCGTCAGATGTCGGATGGATTCAAGTGCCGTCTCTTCGCCATCACCCTCCGGGATAAGGCGAGGGAGTGGTTCCACCAGCTGCCGGCCAGTTCCATCTATTGCTTCGAGGACCTACGCCGAGGGTTCATGTTGAGGTTCACAACCGCAAAGAAGAGGAAGAAGGAGTCTGAGTCCCTGTTCCACATAAAGCAGGGGGTAAACGAGACGTTGGGGAGCTACGTCGATCGGTTCCAGGAGGAGGTTACCCAAGTTCAGGAGATGCCGGGCCACAGTCTGATGATGGCCTTCACACTGGGCCTGCAGCAGGGTTTCTTCCGCATGGAGCTGAAGAGGATTCCCCCCCTCTCCTACGAGGAGCTGATGGAGAGGGCGGCGAGAGAGGTCGACGGGGAAGCGTCGAACCCAGAATTTGCGAGAAAGTTGGCCAGGTGGGCGACTGAGGAGGAGAAGGAGTCGAGGGGAGGAAGAAGACAGGAAGAGAGGAGGGAGGAGCCCAGGCAGAGGGAGCAGAGGCAGCTCCAAGGACAGCAACCGGGATGGGGGCGTCAGGAGCCCGACCGTAGGCTGGGCTGGAGACCAGAGTGGCAGGGGCAGGGGCCACAGAGGGGATACTACGGGAGAGGCCACTATCAGGGGAGGCAGGACCAGTTCCACCCCCCAGGCTGGAGGCAGGGTCAGAGGCCGCGGCTCCCCGATCAGGAGGAGGCCATGGCCATAGCTCTGGGAGCAAGGAGAGGGGTCATGAGGAGGAGGAGAAGGGAGTTCAGGGTGGAACTGCCCTACTGCGACTTCCATCAGGAAGAGGGGCACGCAACGGCCACGTGCCCGGAATTCTTGGAGATGAGAGAGAACAGGGGGCGGCAGCAGCAGCAGGAGGAGGTGCGGCAGGAAGTAAGGATCGAGGAGGTCCTGCCTCGGACGGAGGAGGATCGCTGTGAAGACCGGGTGGATGTGGGGACCCGAGGAATGATCGGAGTGATCCACGGGGGAGTGGGGGTCGAGGCTTCCCGCAAGGCGAGTCTCCACACCATGTATCGGCGGAGCGTCGCCTCTACGTCCCAAACCCCGCCGCCAGAGGAGAGGATCACTTTCTCTAGAAGTGATATGCCGGACCACGAGGATCCGTTCTGTGATGCGTTGGTCATCAAGGCCGCCATCGAGAACTTCACTGTCTCTCGGATCCTAGTGGACAATGGGAGTTCCGTGAACATCGTCTTCAAGAAGGCGTTTGACGCGATGCAGGTGGAAGCTAAGAGGGTGCTGGCCTCGGACGGGCCCTTGTTCGGGTTCTCGGGAGAGAGGAAGGAGTTAGAGGGAGGAGTCGGCCTCCACGTAACCCTGGGGGGGCAGTCCCAAAACTGCAAGTTCGTCATTGTGGACGCCCCCAGCAGCTACAGCGCAATCTTCGGGAGGCCCCTGATCAGTGCCTTCCGTTGCGTCCCCTCATCTTTCCATCAGTGCTTGAAGTTCAACGCTGAGGGGGCGCAGGTCAGGGTTAGGGGAGACCCTAAGGTGGCACGGGAATGCTACGTCACCGCGGTGAACACCATCTCTTGGCAGGAAGGGGCCGAGGAGATGGGGTGGAGGATGGAGGCAAACGAGCAGGGAGCCGGAGAGGTGGAGCTGGAGGTGAAGGGCTGCGCAGGAAAGGCGGGAGGAGGAGGTTTGGAGGAAGTGGTCGAAGTAAGGGCCGTGGCAGGGGAGATGGAGGTAGAGGTCCCCGCTCAGGAGGAAGGGGATGCCGAGGGATGGGGGGAGCAGTCCAGACTGGAGGCCGCAGAGGAGGTGGTGGAGCTGGAAGTGCTCACCCGCGGAGGCAGGGTGGAGAAGATCCGCGTCAGCGGGGGGCTGACCCCGGAGGACCAGGGCAGGATGCTGGAGTGCATCCAGAAGAACGTGGACATCTTCGCCTGGAGCGCCGCGGAGATGCCGGGGTTGACGCGGATGTGGCTTGCCACCGCCTCAACCTGGACCCGGGAACACGCCCCGTCCAGCAGAAGAAGAGATCCACGGCGGACAAGCTAGCGGAGCCCATCAGGGAGGAGGTGGCAAAACTTCTCAAAGCGGGCTTCGTGTCCGAAATTCAATACCCCGGCTGGGTCTCGAACGTTGTGATGGTCAAAAAGGGAGACGGCCGCTGGCGCCTGTGTATCGATTTTTCCCTTCTTAATAAAGCTTGTCCTAAGGATTGTTACCCCTTGCCTCGGATCGACGCGCTGGTTGACTCAGCCGTCGGTTTTTCTGTAATGAGTTTTTTAGATGCATTTTCAGGTTACCATCAGATCAGGATGCACCCCCCGGACATAAAGGATGTCTCATTCATCACAGGGGACGGCTGCTATTGCTACAAGATGATGCCGTTCGGGTTGAAGAACGCTGGTGCCACCTATCAAAAAATGATGGACAGGGTCTTCAAGGAGCAAAGGGGGAGAAACTTGGAGGTCTACGTGGACGACCTCATGATCAAGAGCCGAGACGTGGACTCCCACCTCCGGGACCTGGAGGAGACGTTCACCACCCTGCGCCGATACAAGATGCGGCTGAACCCCCTTAAGTGTGTTTTCGGGGCTAGCCGGGGGAAGTTCTTGGGGCATCTCCTCACCCCCGCGGGGGTCGAGCCGAATCCCGATAAGGTCAAGGCAATCTTGGAGTTGGGGTCCCCGCGGAATGCGAAGGAGGTCCAACGGTTGACGGGGAAGCTAGCAGGACTGAGCCGCTTCCTCTCTCGGGCAGGGGAGAAGTGCTCCCCCTTCTTCAAAACGCTGAGGGGGGGCCAGAGTTTCGAATGGACTAAGGAATGCGAGGAGGCGTTCCAGGCCCTCAAGGCGCAGCTAACACAGGCCCCGCTGCTCCAGGGGCCGAAGGAGGGTGAAGACTTGTTCCTATATCTCGGGGTCGGGGCAGAGGCCCTGAGCTCCGTCTTGGTTCGAGAAGAGGGGAAGAGACAGCTCCCTGTCTATTACGTCAGCCGGGTCCTGAGGAAGGCCGAACTCCGGTATCCGATCCTGGAGAAGCTCGCGTTCGCATTAATCATCTCGGCCCGGAGGCTACGGCCTTACTTCCAGGCGCACTCGATCCGAGTGGTGACAGACCATCCTCTCCTGCAATATCTTCGAGGGGGTGGAGCACTCGGGCCGGCTGGCCAAGTGGTCGGTGGAGCTAAGCGAGTTCGATGTCTCCTTCGTGCCACGGCTCTCGATCAAAGCTCAAGCGATGGCCGACTTCCTGGCCGACTACGTGGTAGAAGTAGCAGAGGAGGAGCTCACTTGCCCGGCTCCTTGGAAGGTGAGGGTGGATGGAGCCTCAGGAAGGCATTCACTCGGGATAGGAGTGATCCTTGGAGAGCCCCCAAGGGACTCAGATTAAGCAGACGGTGGTGGTACATTTCCCCATTACTAACAACCAGGCCGAGTACGAAGCAGTGATAGCGGGACTACGCCTGGCCAGAGAGTTGGGGGTGCTGGATGTGGAAGTTCTGACCGACTCCATGGTGGTGGCTCCCCAGATCAACGGGGAGTTCGAAGCAAGGGAGCCCGCTTTGAAGTTATACTTGGCCAAAGTGAAGGGGGTCATAGGGACCTTCCAGACCTTCTCCATCCAACACGTGCCAAGGGAAAAGAATGAACAGGCCGACCAACTGGCGAAGCATGGCCCCCGGATGGGGGGCACCATCACCGACCTGTTCCGCCCCTCCATCGAAGAGGGGGAGCTCATGGAGATCGATCAGCAGCCCTCGTGGATGGACCCGGTAATAGCTTTCCTCTCCACGGGAGAGTATCCGGAGGGAGTAGACAAGAAGAAGTTGAGGCACAAGTCCGCCTACTACCTCCTCAAAGACGGGCAACTATACAGAAAGACCCTTTCCGGGATGCTGGCTCGCTGCGTGTCCGAGGGCGAGGCGCAGAGGATCTTGGAAGAAGTCCACTCCGGGGAGTGCGAGAGTCATTCCGGGAGTCGGACCCTGGAGGGGAGGATAGTCCGGCAGGGGTATTTCTGGCCCACCCTGGGCCGAGACGCCGCGGAGTTCGCAAGAAGATGTCATAAGTGCCAGCTATTTGCCCCCTCCAGCTACAGCCGGCCCAGCAACTCAAGAGCATCACGGCCCCCTGGCCCTTTGCAATCTGGGGAATGGATTTGGTCGGGCCGTTCCCCCAGGCTAGCGGCCAGAGAAGGTTCCTCCTGGTAATGATCGACTACTTCTCAAAGTGGATGGAGGTGAAGGCGTTGGCAAAGGTGACCTCCCAGGTAATCAGGAACTTCGTTTGGGGGGAGATCATCTGTCGCCATGGGCTGCCCCAGGCCATCGTCACAGACAACGGGCCTCAGTTCGCCAGCGCCGAGTTCACCAGTTTTTGCGAGCAGCTAGGGATCGACCTCAGATTCGCCTCGGTCCACCACCCTAGGAGCAACGGGCAGGTGGAGGCGGCGAACAAAATCATCGTCAATCTCCTCAAAAAGAAGGTGGAAAACCTGAGGGGGAGCTGGGTGGAGCAGCTCCCCGCCGTCCTTTGGGCCCTTAGAACCACCCCAAACACGGCCACGGGGGAGACCCCCTTCAAGCTCTCCCATGGGTGCGAGGCGGTGCTCCCCATAGAATTTGAAGTTCAAACGCCGCGGGTCGGAACGGCCAGGGAAGGCCGAGAGGAATGGCAAGCCGAGAATGGGGAGGAGCTGAGACTCTCCCTCGACATGGTAGAAGAGTTGAGGGATCTTTCGGCCGTCCGACAGGAGGAGGTCAAAAGGAGGATGGCGAAATACTTTGACAAGCATGTCAGGGTCAAGCAGTTCACGGAAGGGGACCTGGTACTGAAGAAGGTGGACGCGGCAGGGCGGTCAGCGCCTGTAGGGAAACTCAACCCCAGCTGGGAGGGGCCATTCATTGTGAAGGAAGTTTTGAAGTCGGGGGGCTATCGGCTCCAAAATGTAGAGGGCGAGGCCCTGAGTCTCACCTGGAGTGGAGACGACTTGAAGAGATTTTTTCCCTAATTTTCTGTAAACAACCTGATTTCTCATAATGAAGCTTTTCTTCTCCTCCCCCCCCAGGAATGTCATATCTATGCTTGCTCAGAGAGTTGGAATGAACTTGGACCCCGAGAAGATCCCGCTGCCAGGCTCCCACCTAGCTGGCAGGGCCGGAAGTCACTCGGTGACATCCCTAGCCTCGAGAAGATCCCGCTGCCAGGCTCCCACCTAGCTGGCAGGGCCGGAAGTCACTCGATGGAATGAACTTGGACCCCGAGAAGATCCCGCTGCCAGGCTCCCACCTAGCTGGCAGGGCCGGAAGTCACTCGGTGTCATCCCTAGCCTCGAGAAGATCCCGCTGCCAGGCTCCCACCTAGCCGGCAGGGCCGGAAGTCACTCGATGGAATGAACTTGGACCCCGAGAAGATCCCGCTGCCAGGCTCCCACCTAGCTGGCAGGGCCGGAAGTCACTCGGTGTCATCCCTAGCCTCGAGAAGATCCCGCTGCCAGGCTCCCACCTAGCTGGCAGGGCCGGAAGTCACTCGATGGAATGAACTTGGACCCTGAGAAGATCCCGCTGCCAGGCTCCCACCTAGCTGGCAGGGCCGGAAGTCACTCGGTGTCATCCCTAGCCTCGAGAAGATCCCGCTGCCAGGCTCCCACCTAGCTGGCAGGGCCGGAAGTCACTCGATGGAATGAACTTGGACCCCGAGAAGATCCCGCTGCCAGGCTCCCACCTAGCTGGCAGGGCCGGAAGTCACTCGGT
Organism: Platanthera guangdongensis; assembly: GCA_039583875.1. Lineage (NCBI taxonomy): Eukaryota > Viridiplantae > Streptophyta > Magnoliopsida > Asparagales > Orchidaceae > Platanthera > Platanthera guangdongensis. Next base: position 51,408,162 of record CM077166.1, read on the forward strand.
GTCATCCCTAGCCTCGAGAAGATCCCGCTGCCAGGCTCCCACCTAGCTGGCAGGGCCGGAAATCACTCGATGGAATGATCCAGAAAGCAATGGCCTGCGACCTAGAGCAAATTGCGTTGTCAGACTCCCACCTAGCCGGCAAGGCCGGAAACTGCCCGAAAAGCGTGCGCAGCAGGACGGAATCGCAAGAGTTAGCCAGAAAAGAAGGAAAGGGTCTAGCATAGCCCCACCCTCAAGCCCCGGGAAAGGTGGTCGAGTAAACACAAAGGCCTGGGCGAGAGTCCACAGAGATTTAAGCATGCGGCCGAGGGGCGAGCCAGCTCACCTCGCTCGGCAGACGAGCAAGCTCGCCTCGCTCGGCAGACGAGCAAGCTCGCCTCGCTCGGCGGACGAACCAGCTCGCCTCGCTCGGAGGACGAGTCAGCTCGCCTCGTCAGAGCCGGGCCGCTGGGACGGGTCGCGCCGTCCGGCAATGACATCGTTAGAAAACAAGACAGGCGAGAAGTGTAAAAAGAACAGTGTGTAAAAGGAACAATAGACAGAAATATAGAGTATAAGCGCAACTCGCGCATACAACACAGACCAGATTTTTACACATAATGTTCATCTACAAGGCAGATTACAAAAAACACGAGACCTAGAAACCCTAAAGCGGCTGGAAGCTTCTGTCGCCGGGCTCCGGCACGGGGAGGAACAGCGCCGGCACCACGTCTTTGGCCGAGAGTCCCGCTGCCTCGCTCGTAAGCAGATCCGCGCGCCTCAGCGTCTGCATCGTGTATCTCGCTGCGCTGGCCGCGTTCTTCTGCATTAGCACTTCCAGGTCGTAGTCGGAGAGGTGCTCGCGCGGGCAGACCCCGCTGGCCGGAGGAGGGACAGCGGCAGCGGCCTCCAGCTCGCGTACCCGGGCCTCCAGCGCCGCCTTCTCCTGGCGAAGGGTGGCAATCTCGGCGCCCATCCGGCTCGCCGTCGCCGCGTCCTGAAAAACGGAATAGGAATCATCATAAGCTGCGTTCGCAAGAAGAAGAGATTAGCTCCGGTTGAGAGCGTACCACCCCGCCCAGATATTGCGCGAGGGTCTCCTCGGCGGCGGCGGCTCGCCCTCTCTGAAGATCCGCGTCCTCCCGAGCGATCTTCCGGGCCTCTTCCTTCTCCTCCGCCATCTTTTGGATGGACGCGGCGTTCCGCTCCACCTGGGTACAGCGTCGCCCCACCATGTGCGCCAGCTCCAGGCCGCGCAGCTGGGCCCGCGCGCTCTCATGGATCAGCACCCGTGTCTCCTCCTTGTCGAATATGGCGGCGTCTTCGCGCGAGTACAACCCAAAGGAGAAGCTGTACGCCTCCCCGCCGATTGTGTCCTGTTCCATCCAGCTCGGCAGCAGGGTCGAGATCGTTGCGCGATTCGACTCCTTGTCCCAAGCCAGGAGCGGGACGCCGAGCTCGTCCAAGTACCTCTCGCCGTAGCCGAAGTTCCGATGCCCTCTCGGCACCGGCTCCGCAGCGGCTCCAGACCCGCCCGGCGGCGCGGAGGTGCCCGCCGCCCCGACCGGGGAATCGCTGGTCGAAACAACCAGCGGGGGCGAGGGGGCCTCAGTCGGCAAGACCGCGGGGGCCTTGCCCTTTCTTTGGCCTGCGGATGGTTGCTGATCCGCGGTCTTCGCCGACTTCGGCGGAGGCGCTGACTGCCCGCCGCCCGGTCGCTTCTTGGCCGGGACCGATGAGATGTCGCGCTGAGCGGCATCCGCGGCCTGGGCGCGGGCGAGAACCCCGGGGGGAATCCGGGCGCTTTCGTAAGGGGGATGAAGGGGAATGTCGCGTTCGCCTGCGAAGAAGGGAAGGTGAGATGAAAGAAGAGTGGGAAAGTAAGGACTAATGGAGACGAGTAGCAGACCTCCCCCCGGCGGGACAACCGCGAGATCGTCAAGGTGGCGGCGCAGGAACGCGACCTCGAAGTTCTTCCCGACGAAGAACGCGAACAGGTAGGCTTCATGGCCGCCTAGGTTGGGTGGCCGGTAGCTCGCCTCGCTGAGCTGCACCGGCGAGAAGGGCACGTTGCCGAAGTCCCCCTTGACGAACAGGAACTTCTTCAGCCAGTTGTGGCTCTTTTTGACAGTCTCCCGCACCTTGAGGTGGGCGCTGGAGAAGTAGGCCGTCCCGTCTCGGTTCGCCCTGAAAGAGAACAGCTTCCGGAATACTGCGAGGCTGAACTCCACCCGCTCCTCTCGCAAGAAGCAGGCGAACCCCATCATGACGGCGATGGAGTTCGGGGTCATCTGGCCCAGGACGACCCCGAAGTATTTGAGCACCTGGCGCACCTCGGGCCACAGGGGAAGTCGCAGGCCCACCTCGAAGTGAGCGAGGGGGATGGCGAGTTCATCCCCAAATAGGTCGTTGATCTTCTCCCTCTCATCAGGTCGCCTCGCAGAAAACCCGGCCGAGATGTGGTCGCCTAGAGCTTCCAAGTATTCGCGCTCTGTGTTGACGGCGCGAGGGAAATCGTGCTCGGAGAAGGTCCAAGCGCATTTGCTTCGGCCGTCCGCGTCGCCGCCGCCTCCGCCCATCCCCGTTGATTCGCCGCCGAACGCGAGACAAAAAGCCGGGAGGCGAGCTAGAATCGCACTTCGCGAGAAAAGGGGAAGCGAGAAAACGTTTTGGAGTCGGTGAAGAAATAAGGGACGGCAGGACCTATTTATAGGAAAAGAGAAGGGGCGGGAAACTTCCCGCCAAAAGATGGGGTGCGGATAGCAAAAATTAATCCGACGGTTCGACTTCCCGCGCGCGAGCACACCTCAAAGGTCGAGCCGGCACGGTTCTCGCCCGGCTGCAGCCGCGGGAGACCGGTGCGGGCGAACCAACCCCAACCCGCACCCGCACGGCGTGCCGCGCGAGACGGGAGATTCCCCGTCTAGCGAGCTCCTCGGCTCGCCCCGCCCCGATCAGCGCGAAGAGAAGAATGGACCTTTCCCCCTAACCCGCACACAGAAGACCAAAGAAGAGCAGCGCAACAATTTCAATACATCTCAGCAACAAAATAGTTAGGCCCATAGGCAGGCTAAAAGAGTCGCAAGCAATTACAAATACAAATACAAGATAAATTCGAGATGACGGTAACCCCGCGGTATCACGCGAGCGAGGGGCAAACAACTGGGTCAGTACTCGACCCACTTCCACCTGTGCCGCCTCTTCGTTCCCGCCCGAGGCGGCACGCGGGGATCGTGGTAATCGCGAACCGCCACCAGCTCCCGCTGAGCCCGGCCGACCTGCTCCACGGCGCTCTTAAGATGCCCCTCGGCTCGCGTTATATGCACGCCCGGCGAGGTGACGTCGTCGTCTTCCGCTTCACGCCGAGGGCCCTCCAAGGCCGCGAGCCGGGCATCGGTCTCGGCCTTGTCGCCTTCGATCCTCCTTATGGCCTCCTGCAGCAGCATTGTGTGTTTCTGGAATAGCCGCGTCACCTGCCTCTTCATCCCCGCCGCATCGTTCGGGTCGCCCAGATAGTCAGATACACTGTCCACGTCAGGCGGGGGCGAGTACCCTTCGCTCATCTCGGTCTCAGGCGAGGCCCTGCGAAAGCCTGCGAGCGGGGAGGGGTCAGAATGAGCGAGCAAGAGGCAAAGTCAACGATAAAAACTAGCTCACCAGGGGTGGGCACATCGCCCGCACCGACAGATGGGCGGGAAGAGCCCGGCCGATCCCGAAAGTCCCCTCCCTCGAGGGTCTCAAGAGATTTCCCCAGCCCATGGGAGACCGCTGGACGGGGAGTTTCCGGAGGTGGGCGATCCGGACCTGGGGAACTCGCGATCTTCTCAGGCGATGGAGGCGGAGGACGATCCTCTCCCCGGTTCTCCACCTCCTCACAGGGAATTACCTGCAAAACAGGGAGTCAGACGAATAGCGATAGTCGGCGGAAGGCCACGCACCCCGGGGACTACCTCAGCACCCGCCGCCGAGCTGGAGGCCGGGCAGTCGCCCGCCAGAGAACGCTTAACGATCTTTCCCTTCGCCGGCCTGAAGAGGGGGCCGGAGGATCCGCGAGCTAGCCATGGGGCGGCCTCAAGGGCCTCCTCCTGAGTCTGCAGGACCGCTGCCGCCAGGCGAGCTCGCACTTCTTCGCTAACCGGCATCGAGGAACAAAAGTCTGCTCAGAGAAAATAAAGGGATTTGGGGGCCTCCTACAGGGGTCAGCGGTATGTATTTATAGCAGAACAGTGGGCCCCCACCAGAAGATTCCCTGCCAGCTCAGCACAGGGGCTCGCCGAACACGCGGGTTGGATGGTTCTTTCCGAGCTTGGTTCAAGCTCAAAAAGAGCGGGGATTGTGTACAACCCTGTGTCCGGCGAGCGGGTCCCACCAGGGAGGTTGAACAGGCCTGCCCCCGCGACTCGCACCCAAGCGGCAGGACGGGCTGAACGACTAAAGGGCTGGCCCGCTCCTGCCCATCTCAGGCGAGCGAGCTGGCAACCCGCAGCAAGCGAGCCGGACCCGAGCTGGCGACCCGCAGCAAGCGAGCCGGACCCGAGCTGGCAACCCGCAGCAAGCGAGCCGGACCCGAGCTGGCAACCCGCAGCAAGCGAGCCGGACCCGAGCTGGCGACCCGCCGCAAGCGAGCCGGACCCGCGATTGGCGACCCTCCGCAAGCGATCCGGACCCCGAGCGCGACCTGACCGCCGATCCGCCCGGCAAAAGGCAGGCGGCTCGCCCATATCGGCTCGCACTCGCCCAGTGAGGGTAGGCGAGCCCCAGAGCCGGGTCGCACCCGCCTCCTGCGGGAGAACTGAAGGCGAGCTGACCGCCCGGGGGTGCGAATAGCTACTCAGAACAGCGGAGCCTCGCTGTTGGCAGGCCAGGTTGGACTGCGCATAGCTGTTCAGAACAGCGGAGTTTGGCTGTTGGCAGACCCATCCAGGGGTCTTTTGATACTTCCAGGTCAGTCCTTTTGGTTATTGGCAGTTCAGATTCTGAAAATCTATAAATAAGACCCAAGGGGTACCTCAGAGGACACGCTTTCAGTGCCTCCTTGCTCTCATTTTCAAGTGTTCTCTGAGAGTACCTTAGCAAGGCTCTTGGCTAAGGAGGGGAAGCGCTCAGAGATCTTCCGGGTTTGTGGTGGGACCTCCCTGCCGAGCCCTTGGGTCTGTCTTTCCTTGTCTCTCTCGTTGTTTTCCTTGCAGGTGCGAAGTAGGCGCGAGACCACCCCTTCCCCAAGGGTCGAACTCCACAAGAGGCCGGTTTCCGGTTTCAACACTTAACCTGCACAACTAAACTCAAAACACATCAAATACATTTTGATGTATATCATTGAGTAGGGTGAGGCTTCTTCAAATCAGGTACATTTATTCCAATGTACCCAACAGACGCAAGAGATCTCTAATGCCTCCAAATCACGGACCAAACTCTCATCATGTACTGACAACCAGTTGGCCTGCGTAGGTGCCCTGCGACTCAATGTATCCGCCACTGCATTTCCTTTCCCAGACACATAATGTATCTCGAAGGTGTAGTCCCCCCGGAACTCCATCCAGCTTCACACCGTAGATATAGTCCCACAGGAACTCCATCTACCTTCACTGCCTCATGTTCAGGTCCTTCCGATCTAACAAGTACTTCGGGCTCTTATGATCAGTGTAGATATCAACCTTCACACCGTACAAGTAGTGCCTCCACAGCTTTAGAGCAAATATCACGACTACTAACTCTAAGTCGTGAACTAGATAATTCCTCTCGTAAACCTTCAATTGTCGTGAACCATAAGCTATCACGCTCCCATGTTGTAGCAGAACATAGCCCAAACTACTACCCGAAACATCACTATAGATTTCAAACCCTTCGGTCCCACTCGGCGAACATAAGATAGGCGCCGTGGTCAACTGCCACTTTAATTCTTCAAAAGCCTGCTCGCTCTCCAGCGACCACACAAACTTTTGATCCTTCCTTGTCAACGTCGTGAGTGGTAGCACTATCCGTGAGAAGTTCTCTACGAAGCGCCTGTAGTAGCCGGCAAGCCCCAGAAAGCTCCGGACTTTCGCCACTGTAGTCAATACAGGCCACTCCCGTATCGCCACTACCTTCGCCGGATCCACCGCTATCCCTTCTCCACTAATAATATGACCAAGGAATGCTACCAAGGATAACCAAAACTCACACGTGGAGAACTTAGCATATAACTGATTCCTCCTCAATGTCTCCAACACCATATGCAGAGGCTTGTAGTGATCATCCTCACACTGCGAGTACACTAAGATATCGTTTATAAATACTATCACGAAACGGTCCAGGTACTCTCCGAATGTCATGTTCATTAGATCCATAAACACGGATGGCGCATTGGTCAACCCAAACGACATGAATGTGAACTCATAATGCCCAAACCACGTGCTGAACGCTGTCTTTGGGATGTCACTTTCCCTTATCCTTAATTGGTAGTAACCGAATTTCAGATCTAACTTTGAATATACTGTTGACCCAACCAACTGATCAAATAGATCGTCAATCCGTGGGATCAGATACTTATTCTTTTCCGTAAGCATGTTCAACTCCCGATAGTCGATACAGAGTTGTAAGCTCCCAGCCTTCTTCTTAATGAAGAGGAGCGGTGCGCTACAAGGCGACGAACTTGGACGTACATACCCTTGCTCCAACAACTCTTGTAGTTGCACCTTCAGCTCCGCCATCTCTCTTGGAGCTATCCGGTACGGAGAGCGTGACACCGGTTTAGCACCCAGCACCAATTCAATAGTAAAATCAATCTCCTGCTGAGGAGGGGCTCCTGGGAGATCATCTGGGAACACATCAGGATACTCGGACACAACTGGAATACTGCCCAGACTTAGCTTAGGCGTTGAAGTTTGCACTAATGTGACAAATAGTTCTGCCCCAGACCGAACTGCCTTGATCACCTGTAGGGCCAACATCAAAATCTTACTCGACCCATTCATGCCCGGAAACGTAGTCTCCCGATCAGTATTCATTCCCAACTTAACCTCCTTTCGGTTGCAATCAATACATGCTCGCTGCTCCGAGAGCCAGTCCATACCAAAGATTACGTCGAACTCCAACAACGGCAGTATCGACGCTTGCAAGTCAAACTCCTGGTCCCCAATCCGTATCTTAACCACACAGATTCTATCTGCGCGCATTGAGCACCCATTGGGCAACAACACATCCAACTTGTCTTTTGCCATCGAGGAAGGCACTCTGATGCATGATATGAATCTTTCGGACAAGAAGGAATGTGAAGCTCCCGTATCAAACAGGGCTCTCGCCGGACAATCGAAAATCAACATAAAGCTTAGCATCAACATTTATAAGCTAACATATAAAAAGGTAACAACTATATAAAGTTAAACTACTATAACTTAACTCATACCTGTCACCACGTCAGCTTGTTTTATGGCCTCTTGCAGACCAAGATTATATACTCTAGGCTGGGCTGGAGCATGGTGGGACGCTGTTGACTCCACCGCCTTCCCTTTTTCTTCATATGTTGCTCCAATATTCCTCTCGGACTTTGCACGTCCGCTCCAACATTCACGAGCAAAATGCCTCATCTTTCCACAGTTGTAGCAAGCTCTTGGGACTCGACTTGAGGTTGCCCCCATTGCACCATATGAAGGGATTGAGCTCGAAGTCTTCGGCTTCTTATTCCATCTGCGAAAACCCGACTCTGCATTCGGCACTTTGAACTCCGACTTCTTTTCCCCTGGGTCCTTCTTCTCTTGTACTTTATTCACGACCTTTTCCAATGACCAGGCCAAATTGACCAAGGAAGAAAACCCTAGGCCTTAGGCCCAACAAGGAGTAGCTGTAGGTCACTACGTAGACCCTCATAAAATTGGTTGATCTTCCGCTCCTCCTCAGTAAACGTAGCACCAGCATAACGACCCAACCGTGTAAACTCATGAAGATACTCATCCACGCTTCTATCTCCCTTAGTCAAACCAAGGTACTGATTCTCCATCTAAAGCTTTTGAGTAGATGATAGATATCTGGCCAAGAACAATCTTGAGAATTCCTCCATAGGCACATCTTCAAGTTGCCTTCCCACTAAGAGGTGAACCTCCAACTCGTCCCACCACAGCCTCGCCTCACCAGACAATAGGAAGGTCGCTATGGTGGTCTTCTGCCACTCCTCAGTTAACGTGGCTGTCAAGACTCTCTTTATTGTGGAGAGCCAATCCTCAGCTTGAGTTGGCGTTCCAATCCTGTCGAACCTCGGAGGATTAAAGCTCATCACATGCTTGAGCTGCTTCTCCATATCCCTCCTTGGTGCTACTTGATCAACTGCCACACATTCTACCACTCCCGGCACTGCCACCCTAATCGGTTCTTGCTCATTAACAGGTGGTGCATGGTGCATATGCCCTGCAGGTTGGGCATTTATCATAGCAAAGACTGCTTCAGCCACCAATCTGATGGTTTCTGCTGAAGGAGGTGTTGTAGGCACGTCATTTGGTGCACTACTTTCCGCCGATCGCGGACGTTTCGATTGCCCAGCAACGCTCCTAGCCGCCTATAATAGCATAAACCCTTGATTAGGCGATAGACAAATTGCTAAAAGCAATCATTGGAACACTCAGGTTCCTCAAAACAAGTGTATTTTTCATTCCTAAGTGGACATTCATGGGTTCTTTAATGTTATAACGATGACGCACATACATGTGCTCACCACCCCTTAAAAGAATTCGCCAACAAATTCAAATAAAGTAGACCGACACCTGAACTCTAATACCAAATTGTAACGCCTCGTCTGTCGAATGGTATATAACAGAAGGTCCAGCTGGAATCCGATGCCATATACTACGGACAGTCGGAAGGGTTATATAAGAATATCAAAAATCCAACTATAACTACTTGCCATAACACAGAGCATTCTAGCGGAAGATTTTAAACAGTTGGAAAGAACCCATAATTGAATAACAACTATCAGGAATGTCCACAAACTAGCATAAGAATGAAATAACAGGTACATTGAAAGTACTTGGACTTATAGCCTTACAAGAGTTTACTTAACAAATTAATGTTTTACATACATCGGCTCGCAGGCCGGCCACACATGACAAAAAATAAAAACAACAATTCGCTTTAGCATTCGAGGGCCAGCTCAGCAACATGGGCTTCAGCCCGCTATTTGGTACTTGGCTACGCAGCACCTACAAGCAACATTCCACCGCACGGTGGAAAACAAAGTAACGATCAGCCAAAGCCGACCAAATTATAACGACCCCTCCCCTTACTTGGGATGGCGGTGCTCCTTCCCTGCATTTCATTAGCCCAGCTAAACAGTAAAGTACAAACATACTTCGTCACAGGTGTAGGCTTGCATGGCCAAACACCCCGTGCACTCAGGGCACATTATCGGTGAATCCGGTCAATTCTGTGGCTTCACCACCATCCCCGGGATGGCAACATCGTGAGCATTTTAGCGTTTCTGACCACTGCCTAGGGCTCTCGAATATGCCAATGGCCAGTCCCTCTATGAGTCTCTAACACCGAACCACATAGCCCAAGTCCGATTCCACTTGCCCGTTGCTCACTCCGTGTAGTCACCTTAAGACGTACGCACGGGCCAAGCTTCTCTTGGATCCCAAATCATTTCCAAACATCACATAACCAAGTTATATTCAAGGCTGGCTCCTATGCCACCAAGTTAGCAGAACAACGTTTCCGCTCAGATTTCTTGGTATGCCTTGGAGTTAATCCCCAAGGATCCCTGCTGCAAACTACCGTGTAGAAACCAGAAAATACAAAGTACAAAGTCCTCTCTGGCAAACCATACAATATGCAACATCACTGATCTAGACCAACACGTCCGGGTAGGCTTCACACACAATTCCTATGTCCGTACTCCAATTCCGGACTCTATATGCAACACAAGGGGGACTATTCCCGTCAATCCCAAGGAACACCGCACACTCGCGGGAGCGGGTTTCCTCATGCAAAATAAGGAGAGCTTCACATGCTCAAGTAGAGAATCGTTACCCTTGTAGTTCGCTTTTGCGCCATGGGAATCTATCCGAATGGAAAGCTTTGCAAGAGAATTTACTCTGCAAATCTGGTCTTAGTTCTCGATTCGGTGCTCCGATGCTCCGCCGGCGGCCGAAATCCTCCACTTCCTTCCTCCTTGCTCTCTCCTCTCTCTAACTCCTTAGAAAGAGAAGGCTTAAGAGAAAATGAGGAATTAATCCTCCATTCCCGGCCTTAACAGAGCAGGAACACATCTGGGCCGTCAAATCTTATTTAAAGAAAATGAACGGCTCAGATCCGCCCAAACACCCTCAATCCTGGGCCGAACACGGCCTTGTACACGGCCGTGTCCCAGGACGTGTGCCCCAATCCAGGAACGATCATCAAGCATAAAAAGAACACGGGTCAAGCCACGCCCGTGTTTCAACCTGACACACCCGTGACCTAGGGCCGTGTCACAGATAACCGCCACGTCAACCGTCACGTCCCTTGGGAACACGGGTGGTGACACGGGTATGCACACACCCGTGTCACGCTTGACACGCCCGTGTCGCTATTGTGTTTCTTGCCTTGTCCTTTTCTGTACACAGCCGGCCAACACAGAGAAAGACACAACCTTGGACACGCCCATGTCCCAGGCCGTGTACCCCTATTAAGGGACCAAAAATTCCATAGGACACGACCGGTTCGAATACGATTTTCGGGGTGTTACAACACGGGCATGTCCCTACCCATGTGTGTCCGTGCAACAGCTCGACGATTTGTCAAGCGGAGCTCGACGAACATCGTCGACCACATTCCTCCCGAGCAGGACACAGGTAGTGACACGGGCGTGTCCCTACCCGTGAAGTTAAATTTCTGGTTTTGACAAATTTTCCGGCCACGTCGTTTCGAAAGGACTCATTTAAAGAGTTGATTGATAGTCCAATGACAGGCCGACACATGGCTATGCAGTTACCCAACTTCTCACATGAAAAGGGGAGAAAACCTTAGCCATTTATAGTCTTCCTTCCAACCGTACTGTAGAAAATTGCTGGAGAGGAAGGTGCTGGAGCCGATCATCTTCCCGTGAAGAAATAACACCGACCGAGGAGAAGAAGATGCCACCAAGAAGGGTGACAAGATCCATGGCTGAAAATGTCGGAAATGTAGGAAAGAAGGTGTGCTTCCTACCCTCTCCCTTGGTGCTAAATCTTTAGTTATTTTTAGGAGAGATATCGACTCAAAAGGGGTCTTGATTTGGGAGAAGAAGGTTTCTAGGAAAATGCCATGCAAAGACTTGTGTCCTAGGAAATTAGAGTTTTCAACCTTTCCCTCACTTCAAATGCAGTTTGTGGACTGGTTTCGTGAAGAGAAGTTACCTTATGAGGGTGAATAAGGGATGAGAAATTCTGGATGTTATTAGAAAGTTTGGTTGAAGTAAGAAGACAAACCAATGTCGTCCGATCTGCTTTAAGATGCGCACAGAAATCTATTTTCTACGTGCAGTAACCTTTGAGGAATTTTCAGACATGATGCGGTCAGATATGGGCTTTCGACTAAACACGAAAGTCACAGCCCTTGGAAATACCTTTCCAACGAGGGATTAAACGCCTTCACCGGATTCCTTTAGCCTCGGGAATCCCCGTTTGAAAATACTGTATAGTAATCATTCCTGCACATGTAATTCTCGTATTTATTTTGTACCGGCTTTGGGTTTGGTAGGGAGATTGTAGTACATTAATATTAATGTTTTGTTGAAATATAGTTCATAGGTGGTTGTGATAAATCATGTTAATAATAATTGTTGGATAGATCCCTAATGAACAAATGGTGTAGAAAAGTGTACTTGATCGAGGTGATGTGGTGGAGGTTAGAGAACGAATGGGTTGACGAATTGGCATGGTAGGAATGATTTAAATATGTGAAATAATGAGGTCGTGCTTGACAGTGATAATGTGTTGAATAATGATGAGTTTGGCTTGAACATGTTGTATATAATTGGTAATGACCGTTACGAACAAATTGTTGTGGTCTTTAGATGATGGATATGTGAACTATCCTTACACTGATAATGAACCCTTCAGTATCTTGGGGCACGTGGTTGAGAAAGGGTGTAAGTGAGGGTATTTGACCGCACTGTTTTGGTAATGTTGAGAAGAGACATAAGTACGCGATTGGGCTTGGTCCTCGGTGTTCATTCTCGAGGCTCCTTCCGTGCCAAGTGTACGGTTGGGCTTGGTCGTGCTTTTTCCAAGGCTCCTTCCGTGTCACGATGATGTGAAATTGCATGCAGTGTGAGTCGACACCTGTTGTCGTAATCCTAGTTAAGGATAGTGTAGCAGGTCTACGGGCTCGCTAGTCTTCACACCGACAGGAGCTGACAGATAGACTTTGGGTGATTGGGCTTGTTCTTCGGTGTTCATTCGTGGGGCTCCTTCCGTGCCAAGTGGACGGTTGGGCTTGGTCCTAATGCTTTTTCCAAGGCTCCTTCCGGGTCACAACATGGGCTAGTTTGGGTCTTGGTTCTCGGTGAACATCTACCCGAGACTCCCGCTGAGTCGTAGTACGCATGTGAGCTCCGCTATTGTGTTCTTAGCGTTGAGGCGTACGGAGGCCTAGGTCAGGTAATGTGGATGCCAGCCTAGTAATGGAGATGCCCGCTCTACTATCACCATCTGGACACGATAATTGACGCCTGAGAGGTTATTTACCTGCTCAAAAAAGTGAGAACTACAAGTCTGTGTCGACATAGCAGTTGCATGTGCATGATCATGGGTGAGTCATTGCATTGCATTTATGTCATTACATTACATTGCACAAACAAGATCCTCATCTTATAAGTTTGTATGAGCACTCTTATACGATGAGTTACTTTACTGTTGAGCTAATCCTCAACTTATATGTCTGTATGGACATTCATATAAGTTGAGTTACTTTCTGATGTAGCTTTACATTTTACATATACTGCCGTAGATGATAGAACTGCTAGACTAGAATGTTTACTCATTTATTATGTTGCTGATGTACTTGACATTGCTCACTCTATACCACTTGCTTGTACTACTGTTTTATACTTATATATTGTATCCTTGTTCTTCTCTCCGCCCGGTGCCGAGGAGCCGCCGGGGGAGTGGATGTGAAGCCATTTAGTCTTTATGGCTAACGGTTGCTACATCTTCCTTTTTAGGAGAAAACCTCGCAGACAGGACAGCAGCATGACAACCACGTCAAGATGACAGGGCCTGAAGGGACGATGCCTTAGATACCGTCAGTGATCGATGTGAGTTGAGAGACTCATGATGTAGCCCTTTGGTCAAGTTGCACTCGTACTCTGATACTATAGAAGCTTGATGAAGCTTCTTATATTTGATGTACTTTATTTGGACTTTTCTTGCTTATGTATGAATTTGACTTCTAATTCATGTTGTTGGTTGGGTTGGCATTCGATGATATTGTTTATGGCCGACAGAATAGGCGTCTTGTGGTGCAGACCAACACGTGCATTGGTGCCACCGCAAGGCAGCTGTTCTGGGAATGAGACTCCCCTCATATCTTGTTTTGTGTTCCGGGTGGGGGGTCTTACAAATGGTATCAGAGCCGTGACGATCCTGCAATGAAGAAGTCATCGAACCATGGTTCCACCCCCGTTTGGATAGTTAGTTTGAGGGCAAACTGACTTAGCGGAAGCAGTGGTGTGCCCATATGTAATTCATACTAGGCATGTCCAACCCTTAACTTATGATTAGCCAACCTGACACTAGTTTTATACCCTACGTATAGGTCCCAGCGCAAGTAGAGCCAGTATGGTGCACTCCCGCTCCTTCAGTACCTACTCAATTCCAACAGTCAGAATTGGGACAGACACTCACATCCATCCTAGACGCCTTTAGGTCGCAGCAAACCCCAGTGCAGCAACAGGCTCTGGGCTCAAACTGGTTGAGCACTTTTCGGGCACTCTCCCCTCCTGCCTACCTCGGGACAGAGTTGGCCGTGCGCACAGAAGAATGGCTTGATATGGTGTAGGAGCTATTGGTAGTAATCCGTAGCCTAGCAGCATGGCTGTAACATTGGTAGTGTCTGTCCTGGAACTGCATGAGAAGAGGTGGTGGAAGTCTATCATAGGCTCCACCTTTCAAGGGCGAGTTTATACGAAGATTAGCTGTAGCGAGTTCTCAGGAGTCTTTTTAGAGCACTTCATTCCCTCGTCTACTCGAGATGAACTCAAAGAGAGATTTTTACAGCTGAAGCAAGGATCGAAGTCAGTTACGGAGTATCAACGAGAGTTCCAACATCTCGCGAGATTTGCTGACTCATATGACTTGGATGACAGAGGGTACGTTAAGAGCTTCTACAAAGGGCTGCGGGACCCCCCGAGGCAGGCCCTTTTGTTTATAGCAGACTCTAGATTGGCGGAAATAATTGACATGACGAAGAGGCTAGAAGCAGACCACTTGGGAAGTCGTAAGAGACCTGCTGAGGGTGTGATGGAAGATGGCCCTAGCAACAGAAGGAGGCATGAATACAGAGGAGGAAGAGGACATCAGAGAGGTGACGGGAGTTTCCACCTGGACTTTTAGAATGGAGCACCCGGTTCCACAGCCGCCAGCATCGCCTTCACCTCCACAGCTTCAACAGTTTCAGCAACCCGAGGGGCAGTATGAGCGAGTGTGCTTCCAATGCAACCAACCGGGCCACATCCGACGTTTCTTCCCGCAGCTGTTTGGGAGTGCTCCTCCTGCTCTCCCTCCGATATCCCCTCGAGGACGGGGACATATGCGTGGTCGAGGACGAGGACCATGAGGAGGAAACCCCAATCCTGCTCGGAATCAGGTGTTCGCGCTGGACATGGCGCAGGAGCGGAACCCTCAGGAGGTGATTGTAGGTATGTTATAGTTAATTAACACATTTTCAGTAATCATCTAAAGTTTCTAAGAGGTCTAGCTTTGAGTTTTTTCTATTGTTACTTAGGCACCGTAATGGTTGGTGGGAAACCAGCCTATATGTTATTCGATACTGGTGCATCGCACTCGTTTTTGTTAGCAGACTTTGTGAAAGACTTAGGAGTGCAATACTTCACTGGTATTGCTTGTAGAGTATACCTCCCTGATGGCTCTGAGATGACCGCAACCGCCAAGTGTGACTTGGAGGTTCTCCTTGGAGGAAAGACCTTTGATACCCCGACCACAATTTTGAGGATACCGGAATTCGACCTTATTCTAGGGATGACATGGTTGGATTGACACTATGCAAGAATTGACTGCGCGGAGAAATGAATTTACTTGAGACATGGGGACACTGATGTCATCTTTCAAGGTATAAAATTCGCACCTTGTTTGTTATTATCTTCGATTCAGGTCTTGAAAGCTCACATAAGGGGGGAAGAAGTCTGCATGATATGTTTTGAACTGAAAGAGATGAAAATAGATATGAAGGACGTGCGAGTAGTGCGGGACTTTACCGAGGTATTTCCTGAGAAATTGCCGGGATTACCCCCACATAGAGAGGTGGATTTTCAAATTAAGCTAGTACCGGGTGCCAAGCCCATCTCCAGGACCCCTTATCGAATGGCCCCGAAGGAACTTATAGAGTTTAGTGTTCAGTTGCACGAACTCCTAGAATCAGGGTTTGTTCGCCCAAGCTCATCCCCTTAGGGATCCCCTATTCTGTTCGTTAAGAAGAAGGATGGAACCTTACGATTATGCATCGACTATCGGGAACTCAACCGACTGGCGGTACAGAACACCCATCCACTACCCTGGATCGACGAGTTGTTCGACTAATTGGTAGGAGCACATTGGTTTTCCAAGTTGGATTTGCACTCGGGGTATTATCAGTTGAGGATATAAGGGGAGGACATTCAAAAAACAGCTTTTAGCACAAGGTACGGTCTGTACGAGTTCACCGTGATGTCGTTTGGGCTCACAAATGCCCCTTCAGCTTTCATGAGTTTGATGAATAAAGTGTTCGAGCCTTATCTAGATATCTTTGTCATCGTTTTCTTCGATGACATTTTGGTCTACTCAAAGACAGAGGAAGAGCATGTCGAACATCTAACCTTGGTACTGAGGAAGCTAAAAGAGCAGGCCATATTTGCCAAGTTCGGCAAGTGCGAATTCTGGCTCCAAGAAGTTGCCTTCTTGGGCCATGTGATCAGTGGGGCTGGACTAGCGGTGGATCCGGCCAAAGTACGTGTCATGAAGGAATGGTCGCCCTTGAAGTAAGCGGTCAGTGTGCAGAGTTTCCTTGGACTTGCCGGGTATTATCACAAGTTTGTAAAAGGGTTCTCAAAGATTGCCTTTCCTCTTACTACCCTGACGAAGAAAGGTGTTTCATACGAGTGGACACCCTAGTGTGAAGCTGCGTTCCAAGAACTGAAAGATAGACTTACCTCTGCCCCCATCCTAGAACTTCCATCTGGGAAGGAAGGATTTCAAGTTTACACATATGCATCTTATCAAGGGATGGGAGCGGTACTGATGAAGCACGATCATGTGATTGCTTATGCCTCAAGGCAACTAAAGAAGCATGAACTCAACTATCCAGTTCACGATTTAGAATTGGGGCCAGTGGTATTCTCCATGAAAGTTTGGAGACACTACCTACATGGAGTCCATTGCGAGATATTTTCGGACCACAAAAATCTAAAGTATGTTCATACTCAGAAGGAACTGAATTTGAGGCAGCGGCGCTGGTTGGAGTTTTTGTGCGATTATGAATTCACCTTGAACTACCACCCCAAAAAAGCAAACTTGGTGGCTGATGTATTGAGCAAAAAAGTACCGGACTCGAGCTTTGAGTCTCGGTTGATGAGTATGGAATTAGCTCGAATGCTCAAGGAAATGGAGATCACTTTGGTGTATTAAGTTCCTTCGAAAAAGTATACAGAGTACTTGACGACCATGAGTATAGTCTGTGATATTTGGGACCGAATCCGGGCGGAGCAAGGAAAAGATGCTGCTCTGGCCCTCGTGATTAAGTCAGTTGAGGGTGGATCCACCGAAGAGTATACATTAAAAGACGACCTCATTTATTTTTGTGGTCGGCTCTACATTCCAAAAGGAGGTAAAATTCGAGAAGATATCTTGAGAGAGACACATTGCACTCAATATTCAGTGCATCCTGGGATTGCCAAGATGTACGCCGACTTGCGGAAGACCATATGTTGGTAGGGAATGAAGAAAGACATCAGATATTTTGTTGTACATTGCGAGGCCTGTCAAAGAGTGAAGGCGGAATGCAAGAACCCCGGTGGATTATTACAGTCATTACCCATCCCCGAGTGGAAGTTTGAGGATATCTCCATGGACTTCGTACACGGGTTACCGCGCTCACGCTCAGTGTTGATGCGTGAAAACGACACGCCAAGTTAACGGGTTGTTCGATCTCACAAGCTAGGTGAAGAGGAGGGTTGCGGGGTTAGAGGAGAGGAGGAAGCTTCTGAGTGCTCGAGAGTGGAGCAAATGCTTGTTCAAGGGTTGCGAGGATAGAGGAGAGAACAGAGTTGATCCAAGTGCAGAGATGGTTGGGAAGGTTGATAGGAGCTGTCGAGCAGACGATTACTTTGACGGTCGTGCTTGCAGATTGATGCCGAGAGAGTTTAACCGAGATGAAGAGAGGGGCCGCTAGCAGCGGCAACAACAAACTTCGCCCGCCGCGGCCTAAATTCCACTCTTGCGACGTGCTTTCCTTTGATTAATATTGAGAGTTACATCTTGTAATACACCTTTACAAGAAAGCAAATAAAGGGTACAATGGTGGAAGCTGGCGGCTAAGGAAGGAGTGCTAGAAGAGAGGCCGCGTGGACTGAAGAGCAAGGTCGGCAGGCCGGGCGACTAAGGGTAGAGAGAAGGAGTGCAGACTGGGAAATTGAGTCCGCAGGGGTTGATCACTTGAGCTGGCTATCGGGAGTCCTCGAGTGTGAGAACCTTGGCGATGTCCGTGTCTGTAAAATGAGAGTCATGGGGGTCTATTTATAGGCCCGATTAGGTAACGGCTTTCAATTACGTTACCCCCGGTGAGGCGGTAACTTGTGAGAATAGAGGATGGAGTCCACCGAGTCCTAGAGTCCGCACGAGGCCGCGCAGACTGAAACTCGCTTCTAGAACTGGTTATGTTTCCTGGCGGACTAGGAAGAGTTCGTACCTACTGTGCTGAGCGAGCCCGCGCCAAGCGTTTGAGCTGAGGAGGTTGTCCGCCTGCTGCTGGGGAGAAGCGGATGCTGTGTGGAGGACTGCGAGAAGAATCCGCAACTGCTGAGTTGAGCGAGCACGTGCCTAGGGTGTGAGTTGAGGAGGTTGTCTTCCTACTGCTGGGGAGAAGAGGATGCTGGAGGCTCTGTGGTGGACTGCGAGAAGAATCCGTCGCTGCTGAGTTGAGCGAGCACGCGCCAAGGGTACGAGCTGAGGAGGTTGTCTGCCTAGTGTTTGGGAGAAGCGGATGCTGGAGGATGTGTGGCGGACTGTGAGAAGAATCTGTCGCTGCTGAGTTGAGCGAGCATGCTACAAGCATGCGAGCTGAGGAGGTTGTCTGCCTGCTGCTGGGGAGAAGCGGATGCTGGAGGCTGTGTGGCGAACTGCGAAAAGAATCCGTCGCTGCTGAGTTGAGCGAGCACGTGCCAAGGGTGCGAGCTGAGGGATATCCGCTGAGTCCGCAGTCGGTAAACTGAGTCCACCTCTGCTATTGAATGAGGCGGCTGGCTGCTGAAGCTGGAGCTGTGGTTCATCAATGTAGGCAGACTGGAAGGTTTGACAGCACCTCATGTCCGCCCAGCTCGCGGTGAACGGGACTTTTCCGCTGATCTTGGCGGGTAGCCGGAGAGCTGGAGCGTCCGCTCTCCTCAGGCGGACTGAAGAAGCAGGTCGCCCATGCTGCTAGAGTCCGCCACTCTGTTGAATGCAATGGGCTGGATCAACCCCTGCAAAATACGCGGCTTGTTGCCGGCCTGGGCGGATAGGTATCTGAGTCCGACAAAGGGTCACCTATTGAGACAAACTTGCGGTTTAGCTGACAGGGCGTGCGTCCTGCAGGGGCGGACTGAAGAAGTAGTCTGCGGCCCCTGCTGACCAAAGGAACAATGCGCGGCCTGAGCGGTCAGACCGCTGAGACCGCTCAAGCCGCGCGGCCTGAGCGGATAGAAAAAACCTGTCCGCCCATCCTAAGACGTCGCGACCTCCAGGAGGAACTTGGAGAAGGCCGCGACTAGCGATCAGGCTGCCTTGCGAAGGATCACCGATTTCGGGTTTAACACTCAGGGAATGATTCGGTTTGGGTAATCGTTGATCGCCTGACAAAAGTAGCCAAGTTCATCCCTATGAAGAAAGAGGCTCAGGTGGATGTTTTGGTATGCCTCTTTGTGGAGCAGTTTGTACGGTACCATGGTGTGTCAAAGACGATTGTTTCTGATCGGGATGGTCGTTTTACCTCTAAAGAATGGAAGGTCGTACAAGCGTATTTGGGTTCACGTCTTACCTTTAGCACAACATTTCATCCTCAGACAGACGGGCAGTCGGAGAGGACCATCAGAACTTTGGAAGATCTATTGAGACTGTGTGTGTTGGATAGAGGGGAGCCATGAGATAGACTCTTACCCCTGGTGGAATTCTCCTATAACAATAGTCACCATGCCAGCATCGGGATGTCACCCCATAAAGCCCTTTATAGAAGAAGGTGGAACCCCCTTGTCATGGGTGCAAGATGAAGACCCTGAAGGTTTTAGGAATTGAGTACATCGATGATACTGATGTGGTTGTTAGACTAATATGAGACCGCATGCTTGAGGCTCAAAGTCGGTAGGCTAAATATTTTAAAGTAAAGCACCAGATGATAGAATTCCAAGTGGGTGACAAAGTGTTCCTAAAGATCCGAACGATGCATGGAGTGTTACGAGTACATGGAGTGAAGAATCTCAGCCCAAGGTACGTTGGGCCTTAGACTATATTTGAAAGAATTGGCCCTTTGGCCTATCGGTTGAAGTTACCGTCAGAGCTGGAGAACATTCATGACATATTCCATGTGTCGTCTCTCTAGAAGACGTTGTTGCGGCCCGATCAACATATCCCCACCATTGATGGAGCAGTAACAACTGATAGATCTGTATGACAAGAGCCGGTGCGGATAGTAGACAACGAGACAAGGAGATTGCGCCGCAAGAGTGTTCCTTTGGTAAAGGTGTTGTGGTCTAACCATGGGAAAGAGGAGTATACATGGGAGCCGGTGGACTTGATGAAAAAGAGCTACCCGGAGTTGTTTCCTCAAGGTAATTTTAAAAGCATATTTTATTTATTTCATGCTTTTCTCTCCCCATAGCCTTAGCCTGATTTCGGGGACGAAATATTTTATTTTGTTTATAGGATTTGCAACATCCCAATTCACACTAGGTCCCTCGTGCGCACTTTTAAGTCAGGAGAGCTGACTGGGGCTCAGGGAGTGCTGGCAGTTAGGCTTGCACTTGAGTAAGGGAGGAGAAGTTGGTCCAGAGAAGGACACGGGTAGTGACACGGGCGTGTCCATACCCGTATGGTACTCTGGTGTCTTTGCATCTTCTTTGTGAGATTTCCAGAGAAGGACACGGGTAGTGACACAGGCATGTCCATACCTGTGTGGTTCTCTGGAAACCCTGCGCATTCCTGTCATGTTCCTCCCGAGCAGGACACGGGTAGTGACACAGGCGTGTACCTACCCGTGTGTGTCCAAGCAACAGCTCGACGATTCGTCGAGCAGAGCTCGACGAACATCGTCGACCAGAGAATGTTCCTCCCGAGTAGGACACGGGTAGTGACACGGGCGTGTCCCTACCCGTGTGTGTCCGTGCAACAGCTCGCCAATTTATCGAGCGGAGCTCCACGAACATCGTCGACCACGTTCCTCCCGAGCAGGATACGGGTAGTGACACGGGCATGTCCCTACCCATGTAGTTAAATTTCTGGTTTTGGCGAATTTCCTGGCCGCATCGTTTCGAAAGGACTCATTTAATGAGTTGATTGGCAGTCCAATGACAGGCCGACACGTGGCTATGCGGTTACCCAACTTCTCAAATAAAAAGGGGAGAAAACCCTAGCCGTTTCTAGTCTCCCTTCAATGTCGTGCTGTAGAAATATTCTGGAGAGAAAGAATGTGCTAGAGCCGATCTTCTTCCTATGAAGAACTAACACTGACCGAGGAGAAGAAGATGTCGCCAAGAAGGGCAACAAGATCCATGGCTGGAAACACCGGAAATACCGGAAACGATGTGAGCTTCCTACCCTCTCCCTTAGTGCTAGATCTTTAGTTATTTCTAGAAGAGATATCAACTCAAAAGCGGTCTTGATTTGGGAGAAGAAGGTTTCTAGGAAAAGGCTATGCAAGGACTTGTGTCCTAGGAAATTAGAGTCTTCAAACTTTCCATCACTTCCAATGCAGTTTGTGGAATGGTTTCGTGAAGAGAAGTGGCCTGATGAGGGTGAATAAGGGAGAAGAAATTCTATATGTTATTATAAAATTTGGTTGAAGGAATAAGACGAACCGATGTTGTCTGATCTGCTTTAAGATGTGCGCAGAAATCTGTTTTTTCCGTGCAGTAACCTTCGAGGCCATTTTCAGACACGATGCAGCCAGATCTGGGCTTTCGACTAAACACAAAAGTCATAGCCCTTGGAAATACCTTTATAACGAGGGATTAAACGCCTTCACCGGATTCCTGTAGCCTTGAGAATCCCCATTTGAATTTGCTGTACAGTAATCATTCCTGCACGTGCATTTGCGT
This sequence comes from Platanthera guangdongensis, assembly GCA_039583875.1. Classification (NCBI taxonomy): domain Eukaryota; kingdom Viridiplantae; phylum Streptophyta; class Magnoliopsida; order Asparagales; family Orchidaceae; genus Platanthera; species Platanthera guangdongensis. The sequence goes on from CM077166.1 coordinate 51,429,844, forward strand.
CATGAGAGTACGAGCAACATCAAGCAGGTAACGGTTTTTACGCTCCGCCACCCCATTCTGCTGGGAGGTGTAAACACAAGTCGTTTGATGAAGCAGACCATGTTGGTGAAAGAACGCGGAGAACTCATGAGTCAGATATTCCTTGACATTATCAGAACGTAAAACTTTAATAGAAATAGCAAATTGAGTCTGAATCATAAAGTAAAATGATTGCCAAACAGAAAAGAGTTCAGAGCGATCTTTTAACAGATACACCCAGGTACAGCGTGAAAAATCATCGATAAAAGTGACAAAATAGGAACTGCCCCGACCAACAGTGAGGGTAGGAGCAGGACCCCATACATCTGAATGAATAAGATCAAATATGCGAGAGGAGCCACGACCTTGCTTCGGTGGGAAGGAGGAGCGATGATGTTTGCCAAGCTGACACGCATCACAGTTGAGCGGAGAACTGGTTGGAGGTAAGTGGGGCAGAAGCTGGCGAAGAAGCCGAGGAGGAGGATGTCCAAGACGAAGATGACACTGAAGGAGATCTGTGGAGGAGGAGTAGGCGGACAGAGCGGAAACATCGTCGAGGAAGTAGAGGCCGCGGCTCTCAGTCCCAGTAGCAATCGTCCGCTGGGTCCTCGGGTCCTGAAAAGAACAAGTAGTGGGAGTGAATAAGACGGAGCACTGAAGTTGCCGGCATAAAGTAGTAACTGATAACAAATTACACGGGAACTTTGGAACATAGAGGGTGTCCTCCAAGCAAAGCGATGGGGGTGAGTTGAACCATGCCCGTCCCATGAACCGGGGACGGTGAACCATCCGCCACACGAACCAGGGGTAAGCGGTCATGTGTCTCAAGACGGGAGAAGCAATGAGGGTTGCCCGTCATATGATTTGTAGCACCGGAGTTAATCAGCCATTTACCTTGGGTAACGACGTGGGCACTACCTTACGTCGTGGCCACAGAGGCAGACGACCGAGAAGTGGCGGAGGCCGAAGAAGGAGCATCACCGGAAGGGCGAAGATGAGGATGTTTCTGCCAGCAGCGGTCAACAGTATGGCCAGTACGACCATAGTGAGAGCAGAGGAACCGGGATGAACCCCGTCCGCCAGAGGGGCCGCGGCTACTAGGGCCCCCCCTCTGAGCGTGGTGAGCAAAGGAGTCCTGGGAAGGGGGGGAGGCCAACAGAGGCCGCTGGAGCAGCGAAGTAACAGCGGCAATGTGAGCCGCAGTGGCATCCAAAGTAGGAGATTCCGCCTCACCCAAGATCTGCTGGCAGATCATATCATAAGAGTCGGGAAGACGAAGAAGATAACAAACAACCAGGAGTTCCTGGAAGTGTTTGTGCTGTTCGGCCAAGTCCGCGGAGAAGGGGCGATTCTGGAGGATTTCAGCACCAAGAGCCTGAACCTGCTGATAAGCCGCAGCCAGAGACATGGAAGGGCGGGCGAAGAGGTCCGCATAGAGAGTATAAATGCGGGACGTCTGGCCCCCCTTAGAATAGAGAGCAGCGAGGTGAAGCCAGGCGGCCTTGACCGTCTCATCATGGCGAATGACGGGAAGGCACTCATCAGAAAGGCTGTTGGCCAGCCAGGTGCGGACAAGAGCATCACTCGCATCCCAGTCATCAAACTCAGGAGAGGTACGAGGAGGAGGGTCATCGGTGAGGTGATGACGCTTGCGTTGAGAACGAAGGAGAAAAGTGAAAGAAACGCTCCAATCGGGATAGTTGGAGCCAACAAGCTTAGAAAGGGTGCCAAGGTTGTCCGAAGGAGGAGGTGGAGAAGGAGCTGCAGGAGTAGTGGTGAGACCGGAGGTAGTCATAGAACCCAGCAAGAAACCGCAGAGGTTAGAAAAAGAAGAAGCCGCGCGAACACAAGCGGCTAGAAAGCAGTCAAAGGCACAGCGGGGAAGAGGTCGCGCGGACTGAAAAGGCCGAGCGAACAGAAGAGAGGAGGAGGCAAGAAGCAGCGGCTACAACAAGTCGCAGGCCGGGCGAACAGAAACAGGCCGCAACGACTAGGAAGTCGGAGAGGCAAGAAAGAACCAGGAGCACGGCGACAAGGAAATAGGTCGCCGCGACGAATAGCAGTAGGAGAAGAGAACCAAGAAGAAGCAAGCCGCGCGAACAGAAACAAGCCGCGCGAACAGGGCAGCGGACAGAAGAGAAGGCAAGCCGCGAGACAGGTCGCAGAAAGCGGAAAACAAGCCGCTAACAGCAGAGAGCGCACAGAATCAGGAGGAAATGACCGTGTGGCTCTGATACCATGTAGAAAGTAGCGAATAAGAGAGAACAAACGGATAAACTTTTGAATAATTGAAATTTTATTATTCAAAAAAGATATCATTTACAAAGGTATGACCTCCCTTATATAGAATGGAGGAGATAAGAGAGAGAGTATACAAACAATGTGGGACTAAACATTTACAGTACTGAGCGGCTAGAATAAAGGAGACCGCACAGGCCGCGCGGTTAGACAGATGGGATAACCGCTCGGCAACTCCAGCAGGATAGAACAGGCCGCAATGGGAGACCGATAGACCGCCCGGTCTCCAGGCTTCAGAGTGAGACCGCCAGACCGCTCAGTCAACAAACCGCTGGATCAGACCGCTAAGCCGCCCGGTCTAATACTTCAACAGTACATTAACGTTAATGTGTTGTTGAAATATAGTCCATAAGTGGTTGTGATAAATCATGTTAATAACATTTGTTGGATAGATCCCTAATGAACAAATGGTGTAGAAAAGTGTACTTGATGAAGGTGATGTGGTGGAGGTTAGAGAACGAATGGATTAGCGAATTGGCATGGTAGGAATGATTTAAATATGTGAAATAATGAGGACGTACTTGACAGTGGTAATGGGATTTATAATGATGAGTTTGGCTTGAACATGTTGTATATAATTGGTAATGACCGTTATGAACAAATGGTTGTGGTCTTTAGATGATGGATGTGTGAAGTATCCTTACACTGATAATGAACCCTTCAGTACCTTGGGGAATGGGGTTGAGAAAGGGTGTAAGTGAGGGTGTTTGACCGCACTGGTTTGGTAATGTTGAGAAAAGACATAAGTGGCGGTTGGGCTTGGTCCTCTATGTTCATTCCAGAGGCTCCTTCCGTGATAAGTGGATGGTTGGGCTTGGTCCTCGTGCTTTTTCTGAGGCTCCTTCCGTGCTACGATAATGTGAAATTGCATGCGGTGTGAGTCGACATGCAGTGTCATGATCCTGGGTTAAGTATAGTGTGGCAAGTCTATGGGCTCGCTAGTCGTCACACCGACGGGAGCTGACAGATAGACTTTGGACGATTGGGCTTGGTCCTCGGTGTTGATTGTCGGGGCTCCTTCCGTGCCAAGTGGACGGTTGGGCTTGGTCCTCATGCTTTTTCCGAGGCTCCTTCCGGGTCACAACATGGGCCAGTTCGGGGTTGGTTCTCGGTGCATATCTACCCGAGACTACCACTGAGTCGTAATACGCATGTGAGCTCCGCTATTGTGTTCTTAGTGTTGAGGTGTACGGAGGACTAGGCCAGGTAGTGTGGATGCCAGCCTAGTAGTGGAGATGCCCTCTATACTGTCACCGCCCTACCACGACGGTTGGCGCCTGAGAGGTTAGCTACCTGCTCGAAAAGTGTGAACTACAGGTCTGTGTCGACATAGCAGTTGCATGTGCATGATCATGTGTGAGTCATTACATTACATTCATGTCATTATATTACATTGCATACGCAAGATCCTCATCATATAAGTTTGTATGAGCACTCTTATACGATGAGTTACTTTACTGTTGAGCCGATCCTCAACTTATATGTATGTATGGGGATTCATATAAGTTGAGTTACTTGATGTACCTTTACATTTTACATATACTGTTGTAAATGATAGAACTGCTAGAGTAGAATGTTTACTCATTTATTATATTGCTGATGTACTTGACATTGCTCACTCTATATTAATTGCTTGTACTAATGTTTTATACTTATATATTGTATCATTATTCTTCTCTTTGCTCAGTGCCGAGGAGCCCCGGGGGAGTGGATGTGAAGCCACTTAGTCTTTATGACTAGCGGTTGCTACGTCTTCCTTTTTAGGAGGAAACCCCGCAGACAGGGCAACAGCAGGACAGCCAGGCCAGGACAACAGGGCCTGAAGGGATGGTGCCTTCGAAACCGTCAATGACTAATGTGAGCTGAGAGACTCATTATGTAGCCCTTTGGGCAAGTTGCACTCGTACTCTGATACTATAGAATCTTGATGAAGCTTCTTATATTTTATGTACTTTATTTGGATTTTTCTTGCTTATGTATGAATTTGACTTCTAATTCATGTTGTTGGTTGGGTTGGAATTGGATGATATTGTTTATGGCCGGCAGAATAGGCGTCTTGTGGTGCAGACCAACACGTGCGTTGGTGGCACCGCAAGGCGGCTGTTCTGGGCAAGATACTCCCCTCGTGCCGTGTTTTGTGTTTGGGGTGGGGGGTCTTACAACTCCCCAGACCGCCTCCTCGCCTAGCCCCAACTTTCCATGCCGCTAGCTCGCCAGACCGCCTACTTGCTAGGCCGCCTCCTCTCCTAGCCCCAGCTCTCCAGGCCGCCAGATCGCTAGGCCGCCAACTTGCTAGGCCGCCTCCTTGCCTAGCCCCAGCTCGCCAGGCCGCCAGCTCGCCAGCTCGCCAGGCCACCTCCTCGCCAATCCACAGCTCGCCAGGCCGCCTACTCGCCCGACTTGGACTTCTCTCCCGGCTCGAGGGTCTGCCCCTGGTAGACTGCGATTAGTTGCTTAGAACAGTGGGATTTGGCTGTTGGCAGGCCAACCCGGGGGCATTTCGGTAATTTTTGGGGCAACGAAGATTGTTTATTTGCAGGCCATTTCCAGAAAACTATAAATAGACCCTTGAGGATGCCTTGGAGAGCATTGCATCTTAGCCACTTAAATCCCTCTGCTATCTTCCTCCAAGACACCTAGCTCAAGCACTGGATAGGGAGGGGGAGATCACCAAGGTCTTTCGTGTGTGAGGTGGGACCTCCACGCTAGAGCCAAGGGTATGTTCCGAGTTTCCTGAGCCTTTGTTCTGTGACGTACGCCTGAGTGCAGTAAGTATGAGGTCACCTCTTTTTAGGGACCCCAAACTCCACAGAGACTGATTTCTCGGTTTCAACATCTTGGTGCGGTGAGCCTACTCACCCCTCCGAGATATCAACCTGCCCTATCAGCTAGTGGGAGCCTAGTCAGCAGAATCATTTCGAGGTAAGGTATTTCACCCCTCCGAGAGATCAACCCGCCCTGTCAGCTAGTGGGAGCCTGGTCAGCGGAATCATCTCGGGGTAAGTCCTACTCACCCCTCCGAGAGATCAACCTACACTACCAACTAGTGGGAGCCTGGTCAGCAGAATCATCTCGGGGTAAGGTCTACTCACCCCTCCGAGAGATCAACCTGCCCTGCCAGCTAGTCGGATCCTGGTCAGCGAAATCATCTCGGGGTAAGGTCTAATCACCCCTCCGAGAGATCAACCTGCACTGCCAGCTAGTGGGAGCCTGGTCAGCGGAATCATCTCGGGATAAGGTTTTTCAACCCTCCGAGAGATCAACCGGCCCTGCTAGCTAGTGGGATCCTGGTCAGCAGAATCATCTCAGGGTAAGGCCTACTCACCCCTCCGAGAGATCAACCTGACCTGCTAGCTAGTGGGAGCCTGGTCAGCGGAATCATCTCGGGGTAAGGCCTACTCACCCCTCTGAGAGATCAACCTGCCCTGCCAGCTAGTGGGATCCTGGTCAGCAGAATCATCTCGGGGTAAGGCCTACTCACCCCTCCGAGAGATCAACCTGCCATGCCAGCTAGTGGGAGCATGGTCAGTGAAATTGTCTCGGGGGAAGGCCTACTTACCCCTCTGAGAGATTAACCTACCCTGCCAGCTAGTGAGAGCCAGGTCAGCAGAATCATCTCGAGGTAAGGTCTTTCATGGATTACAAATGTTTTCCGGTGGTCCCTGTAATCAATCACAGTTGATACAATACAAGTAAAGTTCATTACAAGAGATGATCCACTTCTTCCCTCGTGCATCATCGGATCCCTACCCAGGTGCCCACATCAACCCTATCCTCACATCTCTCCCCTGCCGCCTCGGGTTGGACTTCTTCAATCCACACCGGATCTTGCGCTTGTTGAGGTTGATGAGGCTATGGTGTTGGAACTCTTGTCCTTCTTAACTCCATGAATTCGGGGCAAGTAACCGTTACATGGCCTTCCTCCTGGTGGAACTCATAGTAGGGTAACTCTACTTTGACTCCTCTCCTTACCGCGCGGTTCCACCTCTCCCTTCGACCAATTGTCATCGCTTGCTTTGGTGGGCGTAGGAGCTGCCTAGGGTCTTGCCTTTGGAAGTTGAAACTCCCTTGGCATCCATGAAAATCCCCCCCACCTTGGATTAGACCTCTTCCTAGACCCTGAACGGGTCCTCCATGTTGCCTCCAACCTGGCTCCGAACCTTCTTGAGGTCCCTGGAGCCCCTAAGCTTTCTGCTCCTCTCTCCTTATCCCATCCTGATGCCTCGAGCCACCTTTCTCCTTCGACTCTGCCTATGTTAACCTTGCCAACTTCTTGACAAATGCCGGGTTGGTCGCCTCAGTTACTATCTACTCTGCCGCCCTTCCATCAGCTCCTCAAAGGAAAGGGGGGTCTTTCAGGTTAGGCTTATCTTGAAGAACCCCTCACGCAACTCCACCATGAACGCCATCTGGAGGGCATACCCTGACATCTCCTGGATATCCAGGATCTCCTCTTGTAACCTATCAATATAATGGGTCAGCGAATCCTCGGCCCCCTGCCTTATCAAGAAGATGGACTCAGGACTCTTCTTCCTCTTCTTGGAGGTGGAGAAGCGAAGCTGAAATCTCCGGCTCAAGTCCTCAAACCCATAGATCGATCTCGATGGGAGTTGGTGGAACTAGTCCCTTGCCTTGTACTTCAACGTGATCGCGAAGAGGCGACACTTGAAGGCATCTGTCATTAGCCTGATGCAAACGACATCCTCAAACCACTGCAGGTGCTGGACGGGGTCATCCTTCCCGATATAGTAAGCCATGTCGGGCTCTTTGAACCCCTCGGGAATGGGAGCTGAGATGATCATCTCGCTGAAGGGTGACCCACTAAGTGGTGGTCTCGCAACCTCTACTCGCATGACCTGCTCGCCTGGAAGGCTAGTACTTGTCGGGCTGGGGAACAACTCCCCGCCGGTGAGGCCTCGCTCGCCCCCGATCCAATCCTTTCCATCTCGGGCCTTTTTCCTGGTGCACTTCCTTCTCCCCCTACTGGGGTCATCTCGCCTAGATCCCTGGGAGGCAGCTCACCGAGATTCCTGGGAGCTAGGTCCTGAGGGGTGGGAGTTGAGCAGCTACCTCGGGGAGCAATACTTCGCATCATCTCCATGAAGCCTTGGATGGATGCCATGAATTCCTCCCTTCCCACGAAGGGTAATGGGTTGAGGAGCTCGTCAAGATCATCACTACCTCCCTGATCTCCAGCTATGACACTCTCCCGAGATCTTCTATGCTGGTCACTCTCCACGCTCACCGCACCAAGATGTTGAAATCGAGAAATCGGTCTCTGTGGAGTTCGGGGTCACTAAAAAGGGATGACATCACACTTACTGCCCTCAGGCGAACGCCACAGACCAAAGGCTCAGGAAACTAGGAACAAACCCTCGGCTCTATTGTGGAGGTCCCACCTCACACCCGGAAGACCTTGGAGATCTCCCCCTCCCTAGCCAATGCTTGAGCTAAGTGTCTTGGAGGAAGAAAGCAGAGGGATTTAAGTGGCTAATAAGCAATGCTCTACAAAGTACCCTCAAGGGTCTATTTATAGTTTTCTATGAATGCACTGCAAATAACCAATCTCCGCTGCCCCCAAAATTACCGAAATGCCCCCGGGTTCGCCTGCCAACAGCCAAATCCCGACGTTCTAAGCAGCTAATCGCAGTCCACCAGGGGCCAGACCCTCGAGTCGGGCGAGAAGTCCAAGCCGGGCAAGTAGGCGGCCTGGCGAGTAGGCGGCCTAGCGAGTAGGAGGCTTGGCGAGCAGGCGGCCTGGCAAGCTGGAGGCCCGACGAGCTAGGGCTAGGCGAGGAGGTGGTATGGCGAGTAGGCGACGTGGCGAGCTGGCGGCCTGGCGAGCTGGGGCAAGGCGAGTAGGCGGCCTGGCGAGCTGGTGGCCTGGCGAGCTAGCGGCCTAGCGAGCTGGCGGCCTGGCGAGCCGCGGCCTGGAGAGGAGGCGTCTTGGCAAGTTGGCGGCCTGACGAGCTATGGCTGGGTGAGACACAGCCTGAGCGACTCCTCAAAGAGGCCAGGGGGGTTGACAATTATTTCATCCCCCTACTAGTATATTATGCAGGTTGAGCCTAAATTGGCCACCAAGAGTGCCAAACCTTTCAAAAAGCTTAAAAAAATGTGCAGCAAGTCTCACGCTTGTTTGGGACCCTCTCTTCGCGAATACGAGGTTGTACAGTAAACCTAGTCCGAGTTTTTGTGTCACGCCCACTTTATTAGTTCCTACAATGACATTGTATCAGCGTATAGATATCACTATGTTGAGCTCACTAGTATGTGGACTTTTCACCTCACCTCATAGACGTGACTACACGTCATTTTTGACAGCTCATTTTTTGCGTGTCCGATTACAGTTTCGTCCTCTACTACTACTGATTCTGATTCTTTGGCAATTATGCCTCTGGGTGCGGTGTCCCCTATACATATTTATATACCACACTAGGTCGCACAAATTTACCCACCGCCTTTTGATGACCCTCGTTTCCCCACATTAGTGACTTTAGTTGGGTCCCTTTAGTTGTATCGCTCGCACATCTTTTCATATCCGGGAGCGTCTAACTCTATTTTTCATGATGCGTTCTCCTTGGCATATCTTCATACCAAGCGTAAGTATTTAAAATAAAAAATTAAAACTATGAATTCAGAACCTATTAAAATCATCTTTGATTATAAGGCTCCTATGCCACCTGACTTAACCCCCTTATCCTCCGTATTTGAGTTGAGTCACGTAGCACATGGGTTCACTCCTCATGGTAGTAAGATACTTAGGCGCACATTTAAAAAATTAATCACTCACTTTGCATCCTATTTCTTACATGCAAGTTTATCACCAAATGTGATCGTGCATTGATATAAAACATCAGTGCATTTTGAATTGATTTCGTTATCGCCATATTATAGGTCAAGTCAATTCGTACAAGATTTTGCCTCTCATGTTCAAAATTCATATAAGCACATTAGTGAAGCGCTAACCACACATTATACATCTTATCAATTTCATGCTAACATACATAAAAGAGTGTCTCAATTTAAGGTTGGCGATTTAGTTTTGATGCTTCTCCTCCCTAAACGGATGCCTTCGGGCACTTTAAAAAAGTTGGCGAATAGGCTAGCTAGAACTTTTTGGATATTAAATAAATTAGGAGAAAACACATATCTTTTAAAGTTACCCACTGATTGGGTATTTCCTCTATTTTTAATGTTTCTGATTCAACGCCATATGTTTCTCCACCACTTGAATTATCTGCCTGACCGTTTAGTTTTACTGCATTTTCTAGTGGGTTGGGGGGTGAGCTTGTTTCTGGATTATTATCTCCATCGGTCTCCAATGGAGGTACGTTGATTGTTGATGATAAAACTTTTTCTTCTTTATTATCTAATACTTTTCTCAGGTTTTCCAGGACCAATTTTTTGTCTGATAGGTTTTGGTTGATGGGTGATGACTGTACTTCTGTTACTTGGATTTCCGAGCCAGACTTGCCACCTGCTGATGCTGTTTTCGGCTACTTTCCCCTTCCGGGCTACTCATTAGTGATGTGTGCTTTTGAGTGGGGGAGGATTGATGGAGACATTGCTGATGCGGCCGCCACTGATCCCCGTCTAATAGAGTTCGTGGATTGGGATGATCGATGGCACAAGCTCGAGGATGGGATTCTACCACGACGCCGCCCCCGCTACATGTTAACGACACCGCCGCTACATGTTTTGCTCGACATCCACCGCCGCCATTAAATAAAATACATAATTATAAATTACATAATTATAATTATATATTTTATCATTTTTTATTTTAGAAATTTTATTTTAAAATGTTTTATTTCATGCATTTTATTATATTACATTTTATTGTATTGTTTAAATTTCATGTAATGATGGGTGACTATAACTATCATTGTTTCATTTTGAATTTTGAATGGAGGAAATTGAGTGGTGTAGGCTATATATAGCCATGTATTGTATCATTTTGATTAGAGAATGAATGATAAGAATTTGAATCCCTAAATCATTTTTGAGATCTTTTCCCCCTATTTCCCATCTCTCCCTCTTGAGAATTTGGCTCCTCCTATCCTCCTCCCCTCTCTTTGGCCGCCGGTCACTATCCCCCCTCTCTCTACTCGGTCTCCTCTCCACCACCCCCTCCATCTCCTTTCATCTCCAAGGAAAAAGCCAACCCCCTTCTTGGTCATCTAGTTCGGCCAACCACCCTAGCCGCCACCCACTTCTCCCCCCTTACTACACTCGGCCACCCTCCTCCCTCTCCACCATCAAAGCCGACCACCCTCATAACTCCTAAAATCCGAGTAGCCCCTCATCAATAACAAATCCCGAACACTCTCATCTTTATTTGGTGAAACTCGGCCAAGACACCAAGATCTCTCCTTGTGATTCCAACTTCGGCGTGAAGCGACGAAGGCCGACGAGTTTTCTCTCCATCCGGCATGACTCCGGCATAGCCGTTGAATAATGATCCAGAGAATAGTGAATCAGAATTATTCATTCCGATTGGGTAACGAAAACCTTGCTACTTTCGTGTTTTCCCTCTAGATTAATTTTTGTGGTGGAATACCATGGCGTTGATTCTTGATAACATTATTTTCATCGTGGTTTTCTTCGATTGATTTTGTTGTTCATCCTTGTTTTATTTAAGTTCGAGAGGTTTGATGAACCATCGTTTTCTTTTTGTTGGGATAGATCTACTGTTTTCGAATCGTAAATTTTGGTAGATCTTTTTTGGTACAACCATTGCTCGATCAGATCGGGTGGGTCCTTTTAGCCGGAAAGAATATTGGCCTATAGCCTTTATTCGATCCTAATCGGTTTGGCTACCTGTATATTAGCTTCTAATTGATATAATTGTAGTACGTGTGTGTCATGTTGTAGTTTTATGCAAGTGTATAATTTGATCGTGAAGAGGCAATCGTGTTTAGTCCGTAGATTTTACGGTGTCGACGTGAGAGTCTGCATCATTACATGTCTACATCCTTGTATATTGTTGATCTATCAAATGATTTTAATCCATGAGTGTCGAACTGGATAAATTAATAGTGTACAGTTTAGACTATTACAATTGACATGAGTTAGTGTAAGGAGAAAATTTTAATTGGATTCTCACTTTGATGGATTTGTCATTTTTGATGAATAATTTGAGGACCAATAAGTTTGAGCACGAACATTAATAAATTTGAATGATCATTGTTAAAGCTCCTGACTAGCGAGTAAATGATTGTTGGGTTATGTCGCGTTTGTACCATACACACATTTGAATTGAAAGATAATAATTATAACAAATTCTGAATAACAAATATTTGTTTGGTGTTTCTATATCATGCTCACTCGTGAACACATGTTTCCTTGGAAGATAACTATGTTTTAGAATTGTTTAACCTAGACGAGTACTCGATATCTTTGATCTGACACATGTCAACTTACCTCTACAATATACTCGATAAATCGTGAAAGAACTAGTGCCTAAAAACCTAGAGGGGGGGGGGGGTGAATAGGTGCACTTAATTTTTTTAAGTTTTAAGGCAGAAACACTGAATTATTAGACCTGTTTATGCAATTATTTACAACAATTCAGCACAGATAACAAAGCAATCACAGAATTAATCACACACAGAGTACACATAGATTTTATAGTGGTTCCCCAAGGTCTGTGTACATCCACTTTCCCCCTTCGCATATCTAGTAGTGTACTAGATTCGGCCTAACTTCTCCACTTCTCCTCAGATCCTCAGATCTTATAACTCAGAACCCCAAATAGGTTCCTACAACTCAAAGTGATCCCACTCCTACAACTCAGGCACAAAAGCCCTACCACTCAGTCTTCAATAAGACCTACACTAAGACACAACAACCCTACCTCAGCCTTCAACAAGGCCTACACTCAAAGAAATGATTCTCCTACACTCAGGCTCACAGACCGTACCTCAGCCTTTATAGATTTAAACTTACAACTCAGATCTATACAAGATCCTACAAAAATTAGAAAATACAAAGTATATAACCACAACTCTTGATAGAGAGAGATGAGTTGACTGGCTTCTTGATGAGTTCTTGGAAGAACTTGGCAGAGATCAACCTCCCTTGGCTTTCTTCAAAGCTTCTTGAATTAGAACACAGTAGGGTTGTATCTCTATGCAGATGATCTTCAATCAACTACTGTCTTGAGATTCTGATTTCAATCTGAATCTTACTTATCAGCCTGGTTCAACAGCTGGTCTTCTTAGAAGGAGCTCTCTCTCTCCAACTTCTTAGATCTTCACTTGAAGGTCTTCTTCTTGTTATGTTGTTTTTTACTTCATTGATTGCTTCATACAATCCCATTCAATCCCCTTCTGTTGAAGGAATAAGCCTTTATATAAGCTTTCTTCATGGTGACCGGCTGATCCGGTTTCTAACAATCTTCTAACAACTCTGACAGTAGCAGTTGACCGGTTGAAATGGCAGCTGTCAAGTCATCCAGTAACTTCTTGAAATCTCTGTCACTGTCTGAAGTCGAGACAGATAGTCTTTATATGTCGACACAAATGGACTAAGTTTCGACACAAGTAGACTAAGTGTCGACACTAGCCTTCATGGTGTAGACACAACTCCTTATGTTGTAGAAACTGCTTCTCGACACTGCTTCTTCAGAATGTGTCGACACTGATCATGTGTGTCGACACAAGTCCTTCTTCTTCAATACTTAGTTGATTTCTGCTAAGTGTTGACACAACTCCTTTGTGTCGACACATCTTCTTGTGTTGAAACTTGCTAAGTGTCGACACATCTTCTTTGTGTCGACACATGCCTTCTGTGTTGAAACTTTTGCTGAGTGTCGACACATCTCCTTTGTGTCGACACATTCTTCATGTGTTGAGACTTTGCTGAGTGTCGACACATCTCCTTTGTGTCGACACTTGTACTTAAACTTTGTTGAAGTTTGCTGAGTGTCGACACAGCCTCCTAGTGTCGACACATTCTGCTGTCGACAAAGTTTCTCTGAGTGTCGACACTGCTTCTAAGTGTCGACACTGATTATGTAGACAATTCTTCACTGAGTGTCGACACTGCCTGTATGTGTCGACACTTTCCTTCTAGTGTCGACTCTGCCTTCCTGGTGTCGACACAATTACTCCAAGTGTCGACATTGCTTCTTTAGGTGTCGACACAAGCCTTTTTAAGTGTCGACACTTTTCTTCTAGGTGTCAACACATGGACTTAGAAACTTTTCCTGCAAACCTGCAGTTAACCTGCACAAAGAAACTCAAAGCACATCAAATACACCTTGATGTATATCATTGAGTAGGGTGAGGCTTCTTCAAATCAGATACATATATTCCAATGTACCCAACAATCTCCCCCTATTTGGAGAAGTCATAACCCATAGTCAATGATATACACCATACATAATAAATTCTCAGTATGATGTAAAACAGTAATATTTGACAGGGAAAATACTTAAACATGCATGAACAGAACATGTATAAACAATTATCTCAGAACAATAGATTTGAACCATGACACAATGTTCTTACAAATTCCAATATTTTCATTAATCAAAAGTTTACATAGAGTTTTAATGTAAATGATTACGATTTGTAAACTTAAGAAAATGCTATCCTATGGCTGCTCTGGTTCCTTGATTACAATCCCCTTTCTAGATTGAATCTTTGTTTGAACTGTAGCTTCAGTGTCATCAACAGCAGCAGGCTTCTTCCCTTTGAGATCTTTCTTTTTCAGCTCTTCAGCCTTTATCTTCTGCCTTTCAAAATAGTGATAAGGCTTAGGGAAATACTTGCTAGGCTCCTGTGCATTAGGAGGTAGCTTTCCCAGTTTAGCCTTTCTTCTATATTGTATAATGGCCTCTTGCCTATTCTCATGTTTTCTCCACTCCAGGTCAGAATACCACTTGCCTCTATCCAGGACATTGTCCTTAGCAGCCTTCCAAGCAGTCAAGATGATATTCCTGGAAGTGGAGATCAATTGTTCAAAATCTGGCCTTAATTCAGCTTGCTCTCTAAATCTTTTCTTAGATAATTGAGCCTCTTGTTCTTTTAACAAAGCCTCTTATTCTTTTAGTATTGCCTTTGGCACAGGATGAACTACTTTCTCAATGATGACATTGTGAGCATCTTCAGGAGGACTATACATAGTCTGTATCTCTTGATGTATCATGTCAAAGTCTGTAGGAGGGTATATCACTTGAGCCACTTCAGCTTGCTCTCCTCCAAGATATGCAAGATTGATTCCAGACTCTGCAACATTGTCATCATCACATAAGGGTGGATATCCAAGGGTGGCTCTGATGGAATTTGAAATCCATTTGGCATGATCAGAGCCTGCCTTGACTAATACCCTCTCCCCCTTTATGACTTCTCTCTCTATGTGATCCCTCAGATCATCTTTCTGAAACCTGATCTGGGCATTCAGATAGTTAACTCCATCTTTATAAAAAGGTTTCAACCTTTGGAGCTTGTCAGTGATTAGCTTCTGTGAATCCTAGATGGTAGAGTGAACTGCAAGTAGGCTCTCTTGGAGTTGCTTATCAAACTCAGCTTTGGCAGCCACACTGTGTGCAGTCTGGGCAGTAGCTATATTCTTCATTTCAGTGACTATGACATTATGAGAAGCTATCAAATTATCATTCATTCTCAGCTGATTCTCCAGGACATAGCCTTGTTTTAGTGCAATTTCATCAACTTGTTTCTTGATGTTCTCTTGATGAGTGGCCAAATAGACTACTGCATTTCCTCCCTTATGGAAATAATCAGTCATTTCCTTATTGTTGAGATTCACTTCAAATCTGATAGATTTGATGTCTTGTGCAAGATCAAACTGAAGTGACTTATGGCCTTCATCCATATAGGTTTGTAAAGCCTTCCTTTGCTCATCCAGCTTAATCTGTAAAGCCACCATCAGTGAACTGTAATCAGTAGATGGGGCTGGCTGTGGAGCAATTGTCTGTAGGGCTTTCTTATAGTTCTGGCTCCTTCTTTTGAAGACCTGGAACTTCCTTTTCTTGGCTCTAGCAGCCTCTTCATCTTCTGAAGCAGAAGTGCTGACTATGTCCACTCTATCCTTAGGACTAGGAGGTAACTCCTTCTCAGTCCTTTGTGCACTACTAGAAAACAGACTTTTGGACAGGGCAAATTTTCCTGGCAAAAAGTCCAAAACCGTGGCTAAAAGGTTTTAGGCACGGTCTAGCCACGGGAAAATTCCGTGGCTAAAGTCGGCGTGGCTAAAACTTTTATTCCATGAATTGGCCGTAGCAAATAGTATTAGCCATGATAAAAAATGTCGTGTCAAATAAGCCAACTATTAGCCATGGTATGAAACCCTGGCTAAAAGTCAACTCATCATTTTTAAAAAAAAGTATTTGCCACAGTTACAAGTCGTGGCAAATACTAATTTATATTTTTTTTAAAAAAAACATATTCAAAATACCAGCATCTCATTAATGTAAGGAAAAATACAATATATAGACGATCTTTCATGGCTAATACTATTTGCATCAAGATCAAACAGCAGATTTATTTTACCATGAAAATTAAGAACAAATATCACATGTATAAAAAAAGTAATTCAAAAGATGGAAATTAAATAGATGAACAAATTATTTTATTATCTCATAAATTCTCCTCATTTGAATAAAGATAAAAGGCAAGCACTGTTATTCTAGAAGTACTTCAAACATTATTTGATGCCTCTTGCATCTCTGTTTCATAGGCAACCTTTCCTTTCATACAATCTTAGATACATATAAATGTCAACCGAGTTTTATACATGAAAAAATGTAAAATAATTATAATGGACAGCTCTACATCTGCTTTAAATGTATGCTGAAGAGATCAAGCAAAAGAAGCATATTGACAGTACAAGCACAAGATATAAGTACTTGATTTTGGCAAATACAACTAATGCTTCATTGTCGCACCTCAGATTCATCATCAAGGACTCTCTCCATTAGATAAAAGTCACGACAATTGGCAATTTCAACTAGTATTTCAACCACAGAATGCCTCACAGTAGCATGCTTCTGCAAGTAAAAAGTATTTGCATGAAATATAGCTATGCATTCAGAGTAAAGAGAAACCGAAGTACTTGATTTTGACCTGAAGTTCTTCTGGACTTTTTTCCTCCAAAATGACACATAGCAGCTGACAAGTCATCTGTGCAAAAGAAATAAACAAAAACAGAAATCAAGATAGACCCTTGAAGCATCTTTGCATAAAGAAGATGATCATGCTCAAATCATGATCGCATATTAAAATCATAGGCACAACTCAGCAATGATTAGATATCTTAAGTAGCCAAATTGATGCAGTGGAGGGACGGCGTGGGGTGCATACTCTAGATGCAGTCCTATATGCAACGATATTATTATGCTTATGCAAAGAGCGGTCCGCTCAAAAATTACAGCAGTAATTAATTTATATTTAAATTTTACAGAAGCACAAACATTCACAAAAATTAATTAAGGAAAGCAAAAAATATTCACAGACGAGCGAGGTCCAATTAATTTTAAGCACATGCGGAATACGCCCTGCAAATCATACGACATATAATATTAATAGCAACAAAGTAAACATCCATTGCAAGTTCGGGTGTCAAGATACATAACAATAAAGGATAAAACTACATACCACAACTCACACATGCGAGCGGCCATTCCTATGTTATTAGGGGCATCAGGAAAGTGTTCTAGTGTTATGTCACTTTCAGGTGCTATGTCTTGCGTTCAAGCTCCAACTCATCATTGGTCTCACTACATCAATATAGATTGTTGTATAAAAACACATTTTCAAATTTACAAATAACCCTGCACATGCTTTCATATAATAGAACCCTTGCAAGTGATACTAGAATCAGAAGAGCCTCAAAGAAGTGAAGCTGGAGAAGTAGAAGAACCTCAATCACCACCAAGGAAAACTCATAGACTGTCTAAACTATATCACCAATCACATTTAGCTTTATTTGGTGCAACACCTACCTCATATACAGAAGCAAGCAAAGAAGGAAAATGGAAAGTAGACATGGATCTACAATGAAGACTAGAGGCAATTTAGTCATGCAAGTAATTTTTCAGATATCAAAGAGTGCCAAATTTTGTAAAATTTGGAATGCATGGATCAAGTTTCATAGCCATGCAAGTAATTTTTTTATTTACATAGGAGCAATTTAGTCATTTGTATTTAAACAATTACAAGACCATTATTCTGCCAAAGAACTAATAATGATTCTTTGTTCAGAACAAGTGTGCAAAGAGAAATCAACTAAACAATTTCCCCCATTCCTCACTGCGAGTTTCCATTTTCATTTTTCACTTATATTTGTCACCATTCTATTTTCCACGGGCACCACACTCCCAAACACGCCCTAAGTCAATTTGAGTAACTCAAAATGGAGGTGCATTTCTTATAATTTGAATCAAACTGCAAACCTCTTTTGAATTTCAAGTTCAAGTTCAACCCAATTAAACTCTACTCTACACTATGTTACTATTGATAATGTCATGTGTCTCATAAATTCATAAAAATTCATGTAACATTCAGTGAGCTAATAATCAGTATTGAAGTCATAAAAAGTATAAATCACCCGTTTTCAGTAACAAGGATCAGTTGCAGGGATTCTTCATTACAGTAATCCAACATCAGTAATTCAGATTAATCAAACAACCAAAATTCATAACATAACAGAAGTCAACGCCACTGGTTAAATTCAAATCTAGCAAAAAAACCTTTGAGAAGGCGAACTTGTGGCGAGGCTCGAGCCACCAGCAGACATCCTGGAGAATTCATAGCTCCCCTCTGATACCGACGAGCTCGATCGGGTAACTATTTGCTCGTTCTCCGTGCAGCTTTCCTCTAACTTCATAGAAATCATGAGTTCAGCCAATCAAATCCCGAAATCAACAACCTGGATAGAAATTGAATATGACATCGATGAAACGAGTACCTTCTGGATAAAAACCGAAGCGGAGATGAATAGCTACCTCATTGGTGGCAGAAAAGAGGCTCGCAACCATAGAATCAAAGAAAACTCACGCTGGTCGTTCAAAAACCCTCGCCCGTTGAAGCATCTGAGTAATGGGGGAAATAAAATAAATAACTCATCTGCAATGTGTTGGAACACCCTATTACTAATTTGGGCCAGGATCACTATGTCTCTAGGAAACAAATGCTTGACCTCCTGTATAGCTCAATAGGTCAATTAGAATTGAGTCTAAGGGTTAGAAGTCTAGGTTTGGTAGCTGCCCTCAAGACCAGGATTTTCTGTCTGGAGACTAAGTCATATCGTCGAGCTCAGCACGACGATTCGTCGAACTCCGATCGACGATCGTCTAGCTCAACTTCGACAGATCGTCGAACTCCATTCGATGATCGCTGAGCTCAAATTCATTATATCGTCGAACTCCACTCGACGATCGGTGAGCTCAGTTCGACGATCTTGACTCAGCATTGGATTTCTATCTCTGAGCTTAGTTCGACGATCTTTGAGCTCAGATCGACGATATTTTGCTGCTGTATATTTCCAGATCGCTGAGCTCAGTTCGACGATAGCAGAGCTCAGTTCGACGTTTTCAGATAACTTCCAGGATGTTTCTAGATTCAAATTCAAATCAGTTAAGGAGTTATTCTGCAATTAATTCAGAGATTTCCTAGCCGTTTTCATTCATTTCTGGGCCAAGTTTCAAGGAATATTTCTATTGACTTTCCTCCAGAAGAGATTTTGCAATTAATGCAGACCAACGGCTATTCTTCTCAGAGAATGTTATTCTATTCTGTACCAGAGAATAAAAGAGGGATATTCTTTTTTGAATTACAAAAAGAGAGATACACAGACACATAGACAGACATCAATAATCTTCAACAAACAATTCTGTCTCAAAGAATTCTCAAGAACACTTATCCAAGGAGATCAATCTTTTCAGAAATCTTCAGATCTCTTTAGTTTCAAAGTGTTCAAGGCCAACATATTTTAAGACTCCAGACATTCAACATTTCAGCTATTGCTGAAATCATCTATTGCTGGAGTTCAATCTTTGAAGGCCTATCACCCTCAGCAAAGCTTTTCTTCCTGAAGATCTCAAGAATTCAGGGGGAGCTTTGACATCAACAATCCACATAGTCTTCTCAGATGTTTGAGAAAGAGAAGACTTCCATCACTCTCTCACCCCCCCTCTGTGTAAAGGGTTTCTCAAACTCCCTTCAAAAGTTTGAGTTTGGTTTTTGAGCACCTTGTCAAAAGCTCATTGGTGGCAAGACACCTGATCAAAAAATCTGATTGGTTTTTGAGCACCTTATCAAAAGCTCATTGGTGCCCAGGACACCTGATCAACTCATCCTGCAGTGGATTCCTACCTAGGGTGGTAGAAGAGTGGATGTACCCAAGTTCAGGGGAACCACTATATTTCCTTGTGTCTTCTGGTTTTGCTTATCCTTATTTTTGTTTCTGGCCTTGATTATTCTGTGATTAGCTTTTGTTTAGTATAGTTCTATGATTAGATTTTTAATTGCTTCCCTGCTCACTCTTATTACAACAATTGTTGTAAAAAGTTTCTAAGCACCATATACTCTATTCACCCCCCTCTATAGTATATCAGATCTAGCTGCACTTTCAATTAGTATCAGAGCCATGTTAGTTAAACATACCATACCTGATTGGTTGTACAGGCTAACACCTGAACCCAAAGATCCCAAGTTAGATCTGTTTTCTGTTGTATTTTTTTATTAGATTTTGTTTTCACAAATCATGGCCCAAAACAAAGATTATGATAGCACCAGACCTCCAGTGTGCAATCTATCCAAGTTTGCACTTTGGAAAGCAAGGATCAGACTGTACATGAATTCTATTGACGAAGATATTTTTAACTCTGTTTTGACAGTGTGTCCAAGACCCCCAGAGAACACAAGTACAAATGCTGTTCCACCTCCATCAGGAACAGATGCTGATATCAAGAGATGGAAGGTAGCTGATGCCAAGGCTATGAACATCTTGGCCCAGACAATGTCTGATGACATATTCCAAAAGGTGGCTGAATGCAATTCAGCAAAGGAAATTTGGGACAAACTCTCAAAAATAGTCTCAGGCTCAGCTGATGAGAGAAAGGATAGGAGATCCCATCTCATCTCTCAATATGAGAATTTCAAGAAGGGAGAAACTGAGTCAGTGGGAGACATGTACAACAGGCTAAGTCTAATTGTTAGTGAACTCAGGACATTGGACAAAGAGATCTCTCTAACTGAACTCAATGACAAGATCCTAATGTGCTTCCCTAGCACTTGAGATTCAAGAATCTGGCCAATTAAGGATGCCAGAAGTCTGAATGAGATCACCACTGAAGCTCTATTGGGTAAGCTCAAATCTTATGAGCTACTCATCAAAAATAAAGAGGAAGAACAAAAGGCTGCCTCTCCAGCCACAAGAAAAGAGAAGACCATAGCCTTCAAGGCAACTGAAGATCTGCCTGAAGACAAAGCCACAGACAATGATGAACTACTCAGTTTGTTGGCCAAAAGATTCTACAAGATGGCCAGAAAGGACTTCAGAAGGAGATCATACAAGGAGCAGGATAAGCCAAGGTATGACAAGTCCACTAATAATAATAATAAAGACATTATTTGCTTTGGTTGCAGGAAACCAGGGCACATAGTTCCTAACTGTCCAGAGAACAAAAACAAGGGCAAAAGGGACAGGAAAGAAAGAAGAAAGGAGAAAGACTCCAAGAGGAATGACAATGGCAAACCCTCATCAAGCAAAAACAAACATACAAGAAAGGGGTTTGTTGCTGAATCCTGGAGTGAGGCTGAAGAGGAGTCAGAAGCCTCATCCAGTTCCAGTGATGATGAGGATGATGCAGAAGAAAAAGAGTTCTGCATGATGGCAATCAATGCCTCACAGCATAATTCAGAAGCAGAGGAGTCAGAGTCAGACTCAGAGACTCAACCTGAAGAAGATCAGGTAATTGGTTCTTTTGATTTTAATTCAGAGGACTTTAAATCTGAATTTAAAGCACTGTGTTTAGACCTGCTAAAGTCTGAGAAAAAAATTATCTCTTCCAGAAATCAATTATCTGAACACAATACTTTAAAGTCAGAAAACCTCAAACTCTCTCAGGAGTTGGAGTGCTGTAGGGAGCAGATAGTTTCACTGAAGAGTGAGCTGTCTGAGGCCAAGAAGCTTGAAGAATCCCTTAATGGGAGAAGCATCAAGCTGATGGACATCACAAGTACAGTGAACTCTAGATTTAATAGTATACTGGGCTTGGGTGCTTCATCCAGCCAACCTATAGTTCTAACAACTCCAATCAAATTCATTTCTGACAAAGGAAAGAGAGTTGTAGAGGTTGCAAGGAAAAATTCTGATCTGCCCAAGAAAACCAAGTCCCAGCAGAAGTCGTCGAACGGAGATCGATGATCGCCGAATGAAGATCGACGATTGTCGAACGCAGCTCAACGATCTCAGCCAAAATCGTCGAACGCAGCTCGATGATCTCAAGTACCTGATCTCAGCCGTAGTCGACCGTCGAACGGAGCTCGACGATCTGACCCAAGATCATCGAACGCAGCTCCAAGATCGTCGAACAAAGATCAGAGCTCTGGAAAATTTTTCAAAGGCAAATCAAAATTGAATCCTAAGGGTCCTTCATCCCAAATCTTTAACCCTTATACTGAATGGATTATACCTCCAAGGAGATATCATCCTGAAGGATATAAGAGTCAACCTGTGATGTCTTTCATTTCAGAATTTAAAGGTTATCAACCTAGGCCCAAGGTAAACTGGGTCAAAAACAAATGAATTGTCTTGTGTGCAGGTGAAGACCTATCCAACATCTAACCAACAATGGTACTTGGATAGTGGGTGCTCTAAGCACATGACAGGGAATAAGGACAACCTCACATCCTTCAGAGCCAAGCTTGTACCCAAAGTTATCTTTGGTGATTCAAACTTTGGACAGACCAAAGGATATGGTGCAGTCCAGATTGGATCAGTAACTTTCAAGAAGGTAGCTTATGTGGAAGGACTGAAGCACAACCTAATTAGCATCAGTCAGCTGTGTGATGAAGGCTACCAGGTGACCTTCACCAAAGCCTTATGCAAAATCAAGTCAGAGGACAACACAACTGTGTTAACAGGTAAAAGGAAAGGTAACATCTATCTAGTAGATTTTCATTCAACTGATATAGATATTTGCTTATTTAATTCTGTCTGTAGACCAAATATCTTATGGCATAAGAGATTAGGACACCTAAACCTTAGAACTATTGCTAGGCTATCCAAGGACAACCTTGTTAGAGGACTACCTTCTGGCCCCTACAAGAAGGAAGGACTCTGCAGGGCTTGTCAATTAGGCAAGCAAACTAAAAACAGCTTTAAGTCACTTAATAAGAGTGATTCACCTAGGATATTGTATCTGTTACACATGGACCTTTTTGGACCCATCACAGTACAAAGCATAGGAGGGAAATCCTACACTTTAGTAGTTGTAGATGACTTCTCTAGAT
Organism: Platanthera guangdongensis; assembly: GCA_039583875.1. Lineage (NCBI taxonomy): Eukaryota > Viridiplantae > Streptophyta > Magnoliopsida > Asparagales > Orchidaceae > Platanthera > Platanthera guangdongensis. The sequence goes on from CM077166.1 coordinate 51,452,646, forward strand.
TCACTTGGGTGTTCTTTCTAAGGAAGAAGTCTGATAACTTTAAGTGTCTGACAGAGTTTCTCAAATGTATACAGATTGAGTTCAATACTCACATTGCCCTGATCAGAAGTGATCATGGGACAGAGTTTGATTCTCTTCTTATGCAAGAGTTCTGTCAGAGTGAAGGGATCAGGCATACTTTCTCATCTCCTAGAACTCATCAACAAAATGGGGTAGCTGAAAGGGAAAATAGAACCCTTATCAAATCTGCCACTACATTGTTGTCAGATGCTCACCTTCCTCTATCCTTCTGGGAAGAGGTAGTGAACACCTCCAACTATGTGCTGAATAGAAGTTTGATACATAAACTAAAGGGAAAGACTCCCAATGAATTACTCAAAGGGAAGAAACCTAAAGTTGATTATTTTAGAGTCTTTGGTTGTATTTGCTATATTCACAACAATGACAAGAAATATTTAGCAAAATTTCAAGCCAAAGCTGATGAAGGAGTGTTTCTGGGATACTCCATGATCAGCAAGGCTTATAGGGTCTATAATAAATCATCTTTAAAAATTGAGGAATCTGTTCATATATCATTTGATGAATCTAACATGTCTTTCAAGGAGAAGATTTCTTCTACCATAGAACCCTTGCAGGAACATTCTCTAGTTGAAGACTTGAATAAGCTACAGGTTACTCATGGGGATGCAAGCAGTGAAGATGAATAAAATGCTCAACACATTGAAGAACAACTTGAAGAGCCAGTTGTTGTACCACAAGAGGAAACAACAACACAGGTTGGTGAACGATCAACACCCCCTGTTGATTTAGTAACATCAAGAGACCATCCAATTTCCCAAATAATTGGAGACATCTCAGCTGGTGTGCAAACCAGAAATCAGGTCAACCAAAACCTATTGCACACCTGCTTCCTATCTCAAATTGAACCTCAGTCCATTCAAGATGCAGAGCAAGATCCACACTGGATCATTGCAATGCAAGAGGAGTTGCATCAATTTGAGAGAAACAAAGTATGGGAACTAGTGTCAAAGCCTAATGATCATTCCATTGTTGGAACAAAATGGGTATTCAGAAACAAACTGGATGATCAAGGAGTAATTGTAAGAAACAAGGCAAGGCTAGTTGCTCAGGGATACTCTCAAGAAGAAGGAATAGACTACGACCAGACTTTTGCACCTGTTACAAGATTGGAAGCCATCAGAATATTTTTAGCCTATGCAGCACATAAAGGCTTCAAGGTATATCAGATGGATGTCAAAAGTGCCTTTTTAAATGGAGACATCAAAGAGGAAGTGTATGTCAGACAATCTCCAGGTTTTATCTCTCCAACTTATCCTGATTATGTTTTTAGATTGAATAAAGCATTATATGGTCTCAAGCAAGCTCCTAGAGCATGGTATGAGACCCTAGCATGCTTTCTTTTGGAAAATGATTATATACAGGGTAGAGTAGACCAAACTCTTTTTATTAGAACCCATAAGTCCCATACCCTACTAGTACAAATTTATGTAGACGATATCATTTTTGGTTCTACTGACTCCAAATTGTGTAGAAGGTTTTCCAACCTTATGCATTCTAAATTTGAGATGAGTAGCATGAGTGAACTATCCTTCTTCCTAGGATTGCAAGTCAAGCAGCATGCTGAAGGCATCTTTATTTCTCAAACCAAATATGCAAATGAATTGGTTAAGAAATTTGGTATGTCTGAAGCATCTTGTATGAAAACACCCATGCCTACTAGTGCTGTATTGGATGCTGATGAACATGGGAAACCTGTTGATCAGACAACATATAGAGCAATGATTGGCTCTTTACTGTACCTTACATCTAGTAGACCAGATATAATGCTTGCTACATGTATATGTGCTAGGTTCCAAGTAAGCCCTAGAGAGTCCCACCTAACACTAGTAAAAAAGATTCTCAGGTATGTTAAAAGTTGTCCAAATCTAGGTCTCTGGTATCAAAAAGATTCAGCATTTGAGTTAACTGGATTCTCTAATGCTGATTATGCTGGATGCAGAATTGACAGGAAAAGCACCAGTGGAACTTGTCAGTTTCTTGGTGACAGACTTGTCTCTTGGTTTTGTAAGAAACAAACTTCTGTGTCAACTTCAACTGCTGAAGCTGAATACATGGCTGCAGGCAGTTGTTGTTCACAAATCTTGTGGATTCAAAACCAACTCCTAGACTATGGCTACAACTTAGAGAAGTCTAAAATCTTTTGTGATAACACTAGTGCTATTTCTATAGCTCAAAATCCAGTCCTCCATAGTAGGACAAAACACATAGAGATTAGGCATCATTTCTTAAGGGATAATGTTGAAAAGAATAAAATTGAACTACAGTATATCCCAACTGATTTACAAAGGGGAGATATTTTCACCAAGCCATTGGATGAAAAGAAACACACCTTCTTCCTAAATCAGTTAGGAATGTTAGATGGAGGAAGTCTTTAATAATATCCAAGATTTTGAAAGATTAAAAATTGACCAAGACTAGGCAAACTTTCTGATTTTTCTTAGTGTCTAGAGTTTTTCTGATCTCTGAACTGCGCTCGACGATTTTACCTCAGATCGTCGAACAGAGATCGACGATTTCTGAAATCGTCGAACTGAGTTCAGCGTCTCTCAGATAGTATGAACTATCTCTTCCGGTCAACGATCGTTGAACGGCGCTCGACGATTCTGTTCTCTGAACGATCGTCGAATAGAGCTCGACGCTCTCCAATATCGTCAAATAGAGATCGACGATGTTGAAGACTCTTCAGATTCCTTTAGTAGCCTTGATCGTCGAACTGAGTTCAACGTTCTTTCCAATTCTGCGTCGAACCCTAATATAAAATTCATTTTTCGCCGTCATTCTCCTTTGCGCTTTATATTTCTCTGCAAGAATTTTCTTTCCCTCCAAACAGTTCTGCACTTGGTCGTTTTGTTTGTTGAATTTTTGCAGGTACCCATGGCTGTGTCTGTTGCTGTTCTTGCTGCCATGAAGTTTGATGCTGGTTTCGATATTGACATGGAATCCTTCAGCACAACTGACCAGGCTTTTCAGGATATTTTGGGATTATTCAAAGATCAGAACCTGACTGCCCTTATAACCACAAGGATCAAGCTGGCATCTGATGAGATAAAGGAATGGGTCTATACTGCCCACAATCAAGATAACAACACCATTGTTGGGTCTATATCTGGCACCCAGGTACCTCTAACCCCAGCAATTCTATCAGACATTTTTGAGTTGAGGAATGGTGAAGATTCTGCTGACTTATCTGGAGAAGAGTATTCTGAACTGCTTGCCAAAATGGGTCATTCAGAGGGCAAACCTAGCAAGCTCTTCAAAAGGAACCTATCTGTGGAATACAGATTTATGGCAGATGTTGTTGGGAAAGTGCTACTGGCTAAGCACTCTGCCCATGATACAATTTCAAGGTATCAGCTCTGCCTCATGGGAGCTCTTGCAGACAAGAAAAATCTGAATTGGGGAGAAGTCTTCTTTGACCTTATCAAGAAGAAAATCAACAAAAGTTTTGTCAACTTTGGAAGGATCATTGGGGTGTTTCTGCAGCACAGGTGCCCTGCTTTGCTGGTCTCCTCTGGAATCCATATCAATGCTTCCAAGAGACTGTCTTGTGCCCTCTTTGGAAAGTGGGACAGACAAATCAGCAAGCCCACCAGGCCCTCCTCTAGCACTCCTTCAGGCACAAGGACTCTCAAAGTCACTTCCTCACAGGTCTCTGCCCCTGCAGATGACCTGCCTGATGTTGTTACCTCTCGTCCTCCTCCTCCTCCAATTCCATCCCTTCCCATACCGTCTACCATTCCAGCGCCATCCACCATCCTCATATCCAGCCCCTCTCCAACATCCACACCATCTCCAATACCTATTCTACCAACACCAGAAGATCACTTCCATCCATTATTCTCCTACCCTCCACCAGATGTCACCTCATCACCCTCAATTCCATCCTTCACCCTCATTGATGATTCCTTTATGGATGACTCTCCATCCTCTCCTCCTGAGCTACCCTCATCCTCCACTTCCTTTCAAGACCTTCAACACCAAATCATTGACCAACCCACATTCACCCCATCTATCTCCATCCCACAGTCCTCCATATCCACCTTACCCATACCTCAGCCATCTCTTCCACCATTCACCAGCTCTCCACTACCCTCACCATCAGCTGCTCCTCCATCTTCTACCTCTACTCCAGTCATCCTTGACCAAATAGACCTTCCAGCCCTTGCTGACAGGTTGTATGAGTTGCTTGCCCCCAGGCTCTCTCTTCTGTTGGAGACCTCCTTGGCTCCCCTACACCTGTCAGTGGCAGCTCTCTCTGCCAGGCTCTCATCCCTATTCCCTCAAGCAGCCTCTACAGCAGTGTGCCTTGATCCAGCCTTGTCTGAATCTAGGCAGGGGGAGATGCCCTATGAAGTGAGTCTTCCTGCTGCTGCTGTTGCTGCTACTGTTTCTGTGAGCCTATCTGCTGCTGCTGCTGTCATTGCTGCTTCTTCTGCTCCTGCTCTTGCTGCTGTTGCTATGCCTCAAGCATAAAGTTCTCCTGCTGCAGTCCTTGCAATAGACCTCAGGTCTTTGCTATCAAATTTTGATCAGTTTTACTTCAGCTGTCTGCCAGAGGTCAATGCTGTCCAGCCTCCAGAGGATCTATCCAAGGCACTTGTGCCATTTTCTTGCTGTGACCCAAGCATTATCACCTCCTTTGTCAATTCAGTGTATGCTGCTGCTGAAAATGTTGATACTGCTACTGAACTTTCTGATACTGTTGATGAAGTTTCTGTCATTGCTATTGAGCCTATTTGCAAGGAAATTCTTATGTCAGAGGCACCTGAAATTGAGCCTTCTGCAGTTTCTGATGATATTCCTCCTGTTGATGCTGCTGTTAGTGAAGCTGTTGCTACTACTGTCCCTTCTCCAGAGCCTATAGTTGCTGCTGCTGCTGTTACTGCTTCTACTGTATCTGCTGCTGTCAGTTCTGCTTCTGCTTCAACAACTGCTGCTACACCATCTGCTGCCTCATTTGCTTCTGTACAGCTCAAGAAGGACTTAATGAAGAAAATAGATGCTCTTTATGATGACCAGAGTTCTGAAAGTGATGAATTAAGAACAGACTCTGATGACTCTTCTGCTACCATTACTAGGAAAAGAAAGGCAAGGAGCAAAGCCATGAAGAGGGTACCTCCTGCCAAGGTTAAGGACAACAATGATATTCCATACTACATCCTTCATCATTGTCCTATTACTGAGCACTGGATGCAGTATTCTAAGAATCAGCTGAAGGCAATGAAAAAGAAAAGAAAATATGAAAAGGGTTCCTCCCAATTCCAATACTCTCATCCTCCTCCACCACCTCCTCCTGATGCAGGTGCAGGTGGGAGCTCTGCTGCTCAACCCCCAGCCAGAAGTCAGGCTCCCTATCAGCCTCATGCTAGATCTTATAATAGGGGAAGCCAATCCAGGGGATCTCAATCTAGGAGAGGAGGATATAGAGGAAATCAAAGAGATCTTCAAGTCTACTCCAAAGGGTACTCCAAGCAACACCCATATTCCAGGGGAGGACAAATTTCTTCTGATACAACATCTGGTCCTTTTCTCTACAAGTTAAAAGAAACTGTGTCTTCCAGGCCTCCTCAGGACAATCCCTCTAACAGATATGAGCCACCTGTACCTTTTGAGGACCCTGAGAATAATCCAACTGCTTGGACTGCAAGAATGAAGGAACTAGCTGCACTGGATCAGATCAAAAAGGCTAGAGAGCAAGGAAAAGATTCATCTAACATCTCAACAATGTTTGAACAAAGAAAGAAAGAGCTAGAAAGATATGCATCAAGCAAGTTCTTTGATTCTGACAGGTATATGGAATTACATCCTGAAGCTGTGGTTCCGAGGCCTAAACAACAAACTTCCTTAGGTGCAGTTGATGATACCAGATCAAAGAAAGAAGCCCTCAATCCTAACAGAGAGATCAAACTTGTTAAGGGCAAAGAAAAGAAATGATAATGTAAGGTGACATTCTCTGTGTTTTCTGACTATCTGGGATGTTATATATCTCTGTGGTTCTGCAATTGTCTAGCTTGTTGTTTTTTTGTTTTCCTGCTTGTATGTTGTTATTAAATTTTTTTTAAAAGTCTGTAAATAGTAATCCTAACCCAAATAGGGGGAGATTGTTGGAACACCCTATTACTAATTTGGGTCAGGATCACTATGTCTCTAGGAAACAAATGCTTGACCTCCTGTATAGCTCAATAGGTCAATTAGAATTGAGTCTAAGGGTTAGAAGTTTAGGTTTGGTAGCTGCCCTCAAGACCAGGATTTTCTGTCTTGGAGACTAAGTCATATCGTCGAGCTCAGCACGACGATTCGTCGAACTCCGATCGACGATCGTCTAGCTCAACTTCGACAGATCGTCGAACTCCATTCGACGGATCGCTGAGCTCAAATTCATTATATCGTCGAACTCCACTCGACGATCGGTGAGCTCAGTTCGACGATCTTGACTCAGTATTGGATTTCTATCTCTGAGCTCAGTTCGACGATCTTTGAGTTCAGATCGACGATATTGCTGCTGTATTTTCCAGATCGCTGAGCTCAGTTCGACGATATCAGAGCTCAGTTCGACGTTTTCAGATAACTTCAGGATGTTTCTAGATTCAAATTCAAATCAGTTAATGAGTTATTCTGCAATTAACTCAGAGATTTCCTAGCCATTTTCATTCATTTCTGGACCAAGTTTCAAGGAATATTTCTATTGACTTTCCTCCAGAAGAGATTTTGCAATTAAGGATGCAATTAATGCAGACCAACTGCTATTCTTCTCAGAGAATGTTATTCTATTCTATACCAGAGAATAAAAGAGGGATATTATTTTTTGAATTACAAAAAGAGAGATACACAGACACATAGACAGACATCAATAATCTCAACAAACAATTTTGTCTCAAAGAATTCTCAAGAACACTCATCCAAGGAGATCAATCTTTTCAGAAATCTTCAGATCTCTTTAGTTTCAAAGTGTTCAAGGCCAACATATTTCAAGACTCCAGACATTCAATATTTCACCTATTGCTGAAATCATCTATTGCTGGAGTTCAATCTTTGAAGGCATATCACCCTCAACAAGCTTTTCTCCTGAAGATCTCAAGGATTCAGGGAGCTTTGACATCAACAATCCACATAGTCTTCTCAGTTTTTTGAGAAAGAGAAGACTTCTCATCACTCTCTCACCCCCCTCTCTGTAAAGGGTTTCTCAAACTCCTCAAATGTTTGAGTTGGTTTTTGAGCACCTTGTCAAAAGCTCATTGGTGGCAAAGACACCTGATCAAAAAATCTGATTGGTTTTTGAGCACCTTATCAAAAGCTCATTGGTGCCCAGGACACTGATCAACTCATCCTGCAGTGGATTCCTACCTAGGGTGGTAGAAGAGTGGATGTACCCAAGTTCAGGGGAACCACTATATTTCCTTATGTCTTCTGGTTTTGCTTATCCTTATTTTTTGTTTCTGGCCTTGATTATTCTGTGATTAGCTTTTGTTTAGTATAGTTCTGTGATTAGATTTTTAATTGCTTCCCTGCTCACTCTTTATTAACAAAAATTGTTGTAAAAAGTTTCTAAGCACCATATACTCTATTAACCCCCTCTAGAGTATATCAGATCTACCTGCACTTTCACAATGGATCGACAATGAAGATTAACAGAATAAAGAAACAACGAGATTAAGGGGATGAACAGTACTGGAGTCTCGCGGACATTGGCGAGGGGGACGTCGTATTGCCTGTAAAAGATTTGGGGCTTACCCTGTAGAGAAGCAGTTGCGTCGTGGTTGTGGCGATGTTGGGTACATTGGTTTAAATGTACCTGATTTGAAGAAGCTTCACCCTACTCAATGATATACATCAAAATGTATTTGATGTATTTTGAGTTACTTGTGCAGGTTAAAGTATTTGCAGGAATGAAGCAAAAAGTTTCTAAGTCCATGTAATCGACACCCAGAGGGAAAGTGTCGACACTTAAGAAGACTTGTGTCGACACCCAGGCAAGCAGTGTCGACACTTGGAGTCATTGTGTCGACACCTGGGATGCAGAGTCGACACCAGACAGAAAGTGTCGACACTTGGAGCTGTGTCGACACTCAATGAATAAAGTGCAGTAAAGCAGTGTCGACACAAGGAGCTGTGTCGACACTCAGTGAAACAGTGTCTACCCTCAGTAAAACAGTGGCATACATCAGAATGTGTCGACACTTGGAAGCTGTGTCGACACTCACGCAGCCAAAAGTTAGCAGAGACTAAGTGTAAGTGTCGACACCCAGAACAAGGTCGACACAACAGAAGAGTCAACACTTGAAGTAAGTGTCGACACCAGAACAATGTGTCGACACTCAACAGAAGAGTCAGCACTTGAAGTAAGTGTCGACACCTAGAACAATGTGTCGCCCTACAAAGAAGGTGAGACATCGATAAAGACTAGTGTCGACACTGAGTTAGGGTCTGTCGGACCATGTTAGAAAGACTCAAAACTTATCAGTGTCGACACCAGCTGTGTCGTACTAGCAAAGTACACCACTGCGGTCGCATTCTTTAAGCAAACTAACCGGACCGTACACAAGGCAAAGTCTTCTGAAACAAGG